>CM062818.1:149469363-149932014 GCA_031772625.1 Pinus tabuliformis | reverse complement strand
ATCTTTGTCATACCATGGGTTAATTTGCTATTTTTTTTTATTACTTGAAAACTTTTAATTAAAATATGTGGAGGGTTGTAGTAAAATTATGATAGAGGTCTTCTATGTTGTCTATACTAGATAAAGGAAGAAAATTAGTTTTTAATTCATTTATAAAGAGATCGTTTTTATTTCTTTCGAAGGTTAATTTCTTTTGGCTATAAGGATTATCTTCTATGGGATCTCTATGCATGAAAAAATTGAGAGTTATAAGTAAAGGCCTATTATTAGAGTAAGGGTCGTGGTCATTTAAGATGTCAAAATTTATTATTTCATTGTATAAAGGGAGATCCAAAATAACATAGTCTACCACGTTGTACCAAGCCCATGGATGCAGATCATCTGGCTAGAATTGGGCCACTTCTTTGGATGTTGCAAATTATGAGATCCTATGCACTACAGAGCTTCACTAGCTTGACCCAAACAAATTATCCCCAAGGTCTTCAGAGCTCCTTTTGTACCGACTTAGCCAGAGTAAGGTCTTCGTCTAACTAAAGAGGATTAGGGTTGGAATGATTTCTTAGAAGAATAGCTTGGTTGCTTGAAGTTCGAGCATTAAAGTCACCCATTAAAAGGATATTACATTCGTTCCTTAGGCTAGAAATATCATTCTCTAAACAATTGTAAGGATTGTTTTTTCTAGTGTATTTTTCTTATAGAAGTTATAATTGATGGGGGTGGGGGGGGGGGGGGTGCCAAATAATAGATTGCTAGTGTGTCTTTGGCATTAATGTCAGTAATCTCTATCCTACTTTAATGGTTGTTAAGGTCGTTTATAAAATCTTAGCACGGGGGGAGATGTTCTTCTTAATGTAAGAACCTATACCCCCAATGCTCTACAGGAGGATTGTTTGTTCCAGGTAGACCATAGTGCAAAGCCAAATATGTTAGGGACCTTAGATTCTTCATGCTCCCAAGTTTCAACAAGCAAAATAATATCAACATCATTCGAGATCCAACTTAGCTTGGGGCCTTTGTTCCATGGAAAGCCCCGACAATTCTAGAAAGAATCTGGAACATGTTGAATTGCTATTTATTACTATCTTTTTGGTTTTCTATCTTGAATAACGACTTTTCTATTTCTGATTATTGCCCATTTCCTTCCTTCCTAGCTTCTTTTACCTTTTGAAATCCTTTCTTAATTCTTCTTGATCTTCTGGAATGAGATCTTCATTTATAATTATTCTTTTTTTTTCTTACAGCTGCATAAATATTCTAAAATGGAGATTCACCCTCGATACTGTGTGTGTGGTTCCTGAATCTTTACCTTCAGTTTTAATCAAAGTAGAGTCATAAAAATGACATGGCACAAGTTGCGTTGTGAAAAATGAATGTTGTTGTTGTTGTTGTTAATATGATAGTTCCACATAATTAATTAAGATGGTATTTGTTATTTCTTTGCTTTTTTTAGACATTTTGAGAAAATAATTGAGTAAGTGTAATATGCGCGTTGCTACTTGGTGCTGCCTCACTCATGAAAAAGTGTATATATAATATATATTATATATATATATATATAAATTAATATTTTAAAATTTATGTAGTAATATAATTATAATTATTAGATAATTATATTATTTAATTTATAATTTTCCAAAATAAGACATTTATCTTTATTTTTTAATATATGTATATTGTTTTGAGCTTTTAAAATGTTTATTTTAAAAAGAAATTAAATAAAAAATTGCATGGAAATGTCTAAATATTTGAATAATTTATGTATAAACACATAAAATTTATAAATACATAGCTTTTAATTTTAAGTGTTTAAATTTATCATTGTAAATTTTTAGTAATATATATCTTTAATTTTTTGGAGATAAAAAAATACATAATTTTTAATTTTAAGTGATTATTAAATTTATCATTGTAATTTTTTAGTAATATCTATCTTTAAATTTTTTGGAGATATAAAATACCTTTAAAAGTAACTAAAATTAACTAAAATTGTAGACGAAAATTCTCAGAGGATTAAAAAAATTCAGTTTTTCCTAAAAAAAAAAAAAATATTAGAAAACTAATTTGTAATTTTTATAAATATTTTTAATGTAAATTTTTAAAAAATATTATAAAAACTTTAAAAACCGAAAATAAAAAATTATTATGGTTTTATAAAATATAACATCAGGTTGATCAGTTTATAAACTAATCACTTCAACTATAATAATCGAACTCTATAAATACAAACCATCAACATTTAAGGAATAAACAATTCTCTAAATTAAAACTTATAATTCATAATTATATTAACTCTTTTCATGTAAAAAATATATGAAGTACACATCATGAGTCTTTCACCCCTTCACCAATGCTAAACTTGTTTAATTAAGAAACAAAAGCAATTCTGAATGCATTTGATATCATTGAAAGTAATATCGGACTCAGATTGCCAAATACATTGTAACGAAAGATGCCGATATCTGATTGATGTAGATAGTTTAGTCCTACATCCGTGCTCGTGTGATTGATACAAGGAAAGAAACATGAACCAGAAAATCTGGGTGAAAGATTGTGTCAGTTGGTGCAGTGACTAATTTGATGTGCCTTGGCACTGAACTGTTATGGAATCTAGGAATGCCCTTGCTTTGTACTCCTTGGAAGCCAACATATTCATAAACTCGGCGAAGTTTGTTTCTCGGTAAAGTGTTGGGTCTGGTCCGCCTTTTGTCAGGTCTCTCTAACTGGAAGTAAGCAAGGTAAGGAGGCCATTTCCATGCGTTTTATCGCCACTTTCGACCCAGATTGGTACCAAACCCTAGTCGACCGGCCAAAACTCCGATTTTCTCTATATATAACTTCAATTTGTGGGAAAGTTGAGTCTTCTTTATCATGGGCTACTCCAACCAACCATCTCTCCTCCATCCATCCAGGCATGTCATCCATCCTTCCCATGCAAATTGACTTATTCCTATATCTTATTGGAATTATAAAATCAAGGGTGAAAGGAATTGCAGTTGTCTATAATGCGACTTTTGAAAGCTTTTCCGGCAGGTTTTTCCAGTCAAAATCCAGCAGGAATTTATTGGAATCGCAAGTTTGATAGCTAGTTTCTGCACAATGAAAGCGTCCCAGGGGTTTTTCAGGGTGCTGAATCCAAATATGCAGTTAAAAAACCATTTTAACTGCAACAATCAAGATTTAACCTCAATTTCTTCCGCCGGATTCCGTCACCGGAATCTCCAAAAGTCGCATTATAGACAACTCCAAAGGAATTTAGGTGTTCATCAATGAGTTTAAATTAATAAATGAAATTGTGTTTTTTGTGTTTTTTGTTTGAATTTGAGATTTTTAAGAATCATAACTTTAATTTATTTAAATTGTTTAATTTGCAAAGCACCCGTTAAGGAATGAGTTTGAATGCTCACTAGGTTACATATTCCATCCTATATAAGGTCATAAATTTAGGTTAATGTTTAGTCTATTTAATAGATGAAATGACTCACATTTTAGTCAATATTGTTTAAAATCAAGATTTTTAATGATCATAACTTTAAGTTATTTAATTTACTGATTATAAGTTTCCTAGGATTTTTCAGGGAGTTGAATTGTTCAGGCATTCAAAAATACATTTTAAATAATAGGAAACCACAATCTTGCTAGAAATTTTATTATCAAATTCAAATAAGAAAGATCATTTTCCCTAGGAATTTTTTAGGGAGTTGAAATCATTTAGGGAATAAAACAAAATACATTTTAAATAATAGGAAATCACAATCTTGCTAGAAGTTTTATTATCAAATTCAAATAAGAAAGATCATTTTCCCTAGGAGTTTTTTAGGGAGCTGAAATCATTTAGGAAAAAAAAAATACATTTTAAATAATAGGAAATCACAATCTTTCCAGAAATTGTATTATCAAATTCATATAAGAAACATCATCATCATTTCATTTATTAGGTAGACTACACTTTAATTAAATGTTGATTAGTGCCCTCGTGTCACCATATATACTAGCAAACTTTTGTAGACGTTCTTTCAACCACCCTTTGACCCACTCTGATCAAATATTATTAGCATCTATATGCACGATGATCCACATATAAAAAATTGAATATATTATTGCATGTTTGGGTGGAAGTTGTGAAAGTGGTGACACTAAGAAAGTTATGAATCACTTCAATAAACATATTTCAGCGAATTTGGTAGGAAATTATGAATAGTTGTGTGTTAGGAATTTATAGAAATAGAGTGTCCTTCCAAGTTGCAAGTACAATAACCTTTTGTGTTGTTATATAACCCCATACAAGCATTTCAAAGTAGAGGTTCACCCTCAATACCATGTGAGTGGTTCGTTACCTAGTTTTTAAAGTGATAAAAAATGACAATGCATAGGCTAAAAAATTCTAAAAATAGAATGTTGTTGAGCTTATTATTTTTTAGATGTGAATGAAGTAACTCCATATTACCTAATTTTTAACATCTTCAATAGTGATAAAAATAGAATTGCATAGGTTAAAAAATACTAAAGATAAAATGTTGTTGAACTTGTTATTATTTAGATGTGAATAAGATAACTCCACATAATTAATTAATTGCTAAATTGCAGAACATAATTACTTAATATTTAGCAATTATTTAAATATATTTGAATGCAAATATATAAATAATGTTGATATAACAAAATTTAAAATATTTGTTATTATCCTTTTGACATTTTAGAAAATCAAATTGATAAACTAAGTATTTAATTTAAACCATAATAATCTAAATCTATAAATTAGAAAATCATATACTTTGATAATAAATACAAAACTATTATATTTTAATAATAAACACTCACGATGCCAAATTACTCATTGAAGTAACTCTTCTCATTTTTTTTATTATATCAATTCTGTTCATATCCCTCTAAGAGATAGTGAAATACAGTGTAAGAAAGATGTCTATGTATGTTTGATGGATGGTTTAGTGCTATGTGCGTACTTGTCTGGTTGATAAAAATGTGGGTGAATGGCAGTTATCAATAATTTGGTGTGTCGTGGAATCTACGTATACCCTTGCTTTGTAAACCTTGCAAGCAATCGAGGGAAATTTGTCTCCCGGTACGGTGCTGGTCTATGTTCACTAATAAGTTCGTAGCCCATAGTCATAAAAAAGGCCGCCACCGAAGTACGAGAAATCTCTGAGTTCACCGCTGTTCGAGATTATACTACGGTCTTGTAAGTACCGTGATCATCTACGTGATCATGATGTTAACCATGAAGGAGTTGGGCAATAGTCACACTGCCTGCCATCGGCCATTGTTCACAACTAAAAATCTAATGCGTGGAAAAGAAATGATAGATAGAGGAGGAAAAATACGTACAGAACGTAAATTTAAAAATCACACAGACGATACTATACAAAACCTAAGTTTATAGATAACACATACTAAACGGAACCTAAGTTTACAAATAACACAGACGATACTGCACAATATAGATATTACACAATATAGTTACGATTTAGAAATTTAAATTAAATGAGGTGTTTGAGAATTGAAAGATAAATAGTAAGAAATTTTCATTGAGTTTTTTAATGAGGACACTTCATATTCTAATAATAATAATGTTATTAATTTAGCTCTAGTATGTATGTAATTAATTTTTTACATGTAAATTACCATAATCATATTATATTAGTAACTGTGGATAATAGCATATACAACAATATTGTTAATATAAACTGAAAGTCTATAGTAATGATTGTTAATTATAATTATTATTTATTTAATAATTTATTTAACAATAATAATTCAAAAAATAATTAATTAATTAATTAGTTAAAGGAAGGAAGGAATGAATTGAATTAATTAATTAATTTGTTTATAATCAATTAATTAATGAATTAATTTAATAAACAAATAAATTTAATTAATTTATTGATTTAATGAATAGATAGAAAGAAAGAAAGGGAGAGTGTTAAATTTAATTTAATTAATTAATTTTTAAACTAATTTATTACTTAATTAGTAATTAATTAATATAAATATGATCGAATTTAGGCTTTGTGATCCATATTTAGTTTCTAAGAAATATTTTTAGGTGATAATCACATCAAGATTCATTTGAGATAAAGAATCAGATCATGGCAATGGGTTAAATAGAGAGACAAATCATTCCAACGGCTAAAATGAAACAACTACTTTTGACTTGGTAAATTAAAAGAAGGATTATTTACTCAATAATTTAAATAATCAAATAAAATATATCTATACAAATATTAATAGTATTTACATATATAAATTTGAAATTAAGATAAGATTTTACTCAGTTCATAATAAGAAGTTGCTTTTGCCTTGACTAAGAATTAAGAAAAAAAAATCATATATATATATAAAGATTATATTGAAATAATGATGAGATTTTTATCCAATCCTCAATTTGGAGCCTAAGATACTTTATCAAATATAAGAAGAATTGTAAAATTAATTATAAATAATGTGACATATTATTTTACTTACAAAGATTAATAAATAAGAAATCCTAAAAGATATTAAATTTTATCAAAAGCCAAAGGGTTGAAAATAAGAATAAAAATAAATTAAGTTAAATAACAAAAAAATAAAATAAAAAGGGAAATCAAGATAGTTTATCAATTATAAGAAGAATTGTAAAATTAATTATGAATAATGTGACATAATTATTTTAATTACAAAGATTAATAAATAAGAAATCCTAAAATATTAAAAATTTACCAAAGCGAAAAGGTTGAAAATAAGAATAAAAATAAATTAAGTTAAATAACAAAAAATATAAAATAAAAAGGGAAATCAAATGAAGGGACAAAATAGACTAAGAAAAGGAAAAGGGACCAAAGAGGAACCAATAAACCCTAAGGGGAGAAATTAGAGGATACAAAAATCAAGTCTTTTTTGTAAGGAATCAAGGAAAAAAAATACAAAGAAAAAACAAAGAAATTGACACAATCACAGGAATTAAGAAAGGAAAAAAGAAAAGAGGAAAAGGCAAGGAACCAAAAACTGCTAATTTTCTAGCTGTCATCCCTATTTAGATTACTTTGCCTCCTTTCAATTTCAATGGCCTCCCTAAACTTACCATGATAAAAGTGAGTAATTCTCGCAATAACATGCGTCTCCTCAATGAATATATGATGCTTCGTCTTTTCCGAAGAGCGCATCCTCCTATGCTTGATGTCCGTCACCCGCTCATTAATCCTCTGATTTATAGAGAGGCCAATTTCAATTTGAAGTTCCTTAAAATCTGTAAAATACCCAGTGGACCCAGGGATATGAAAAGTGTTTATGTTATCCCCTATTCTTATGGAACCCCATAAAACTAAAAAATAAATAACCCACCCACACAAAAATACTAAAGATACAGGTCCATGGGACCAAGAACGCAACCCATATGAGCGAAATGAAAACACTAGAAACTGACGTGAGCCATGCTAATCATTTCACTGAAGACACTACACTATAGCCCTAAACTTAAACTTATCGTTGAAATAATAACTTTAAACCAAGGAAGAATGCAAATTTTACCTGGGAACGAAGTAATGACTTTGGGCTACCCTAGATGCTGAAGCGATGTTGCGTTTCCAGGTGGATGAGCAAGGTGCACACACATAATATTCCTTCTTGTTAGCAACACTTCAAAGTAACAATTATGAAAAAATAAAAGCAACGAAAAAAAAGCCATAGTCAATTTCAGAACCTGAGCGTTAGGAAATGATCGATGAAATCGGGAAATGGTAACAATATGTATAATCAACCAAACCAACGAGAGAGGAAAGAAAAATTATAAACACCGCAGAGATATTGAGAATCAAACATAGCATTTCTATAGGAAGAGTACCTTGCAGTAGAAGGGGAGTTGTTGCTACGATAGCCGGTAAATTCCAGCTGTCGTCCCTTTGTCATTACTCACCATGACTTTCGGCGGACCAAACAATGCACTAAGCGGGACGAATGAAGGAAATATATACTTGACGAATGGTAAGGCTAGGTTTTGTAAACAGTGCCTTCACCATTCGATCTGCAGGAATAATCCCCACTGTTCAAGAAGTTAGGGCTGACAGCCCATGTGAAATTCACATAGGAAGGGTGAACGTGGTAGCTGATGGTTCGGGCATAGTGTTCAAGATCATATAAGCCACCTGTTCACTAGCTAGATAGATATATATCTATGTAGCTAGAGAGTTGTGTGGGGGGTTTTTGGTAAGCTCTAAGTAAATCTTTGTCCCCTTCTAATGCTTCTTTCTTATCACGATTTGTTATTTATCTACCTCTAAATTTTCTGTTGCAACATACATTTTATTATATTTTATGTGGTCTCATGTATACCAACCTGAATACAAACATGAATACTTGGGACACGATGTTGGATAGCTACTTATAGAAAATGTATATGACTTTGTAAGTGAGAGGAAGAATATCATTTGGTTAAATGTGGTTTTGGCCCAGAACGTCAAAGAATAAATATGGAAAGGTTGAAAACCTTTTTTAGAAAAGGAATAAAGTAGATCAAGAATTTTAATAGAGAAAATAAGAAGTATATATTCTTCATAATTTATGGAGTAATAGACTCAGAAAGATAAGTAAATTTGAACCCACATGCTTCAATCTCTTCCCTGAATTAAGATATCCTTTTAAGTTCCATATGCAATCATCTATTTGTATTGCTTCAACCCTTTATAAGCATTTTAAAGTTGAGATTCACTCTCAATATTCTGTGAGTGGTTTCTTACCATTAGTTGATGAAAAGATATTGCATTGGTTTGTGCTAGGGAACAATATGAAAAAATAATGGTATTGCTCTTGTTATTGCATGGATGTGAATGGGATAGCTCCATGCTCAGTTAGTATTGTTTGAATACATATTTGAATACAAATATATGGTTGAGGTTTATGTAATAAAATTTAATTTTTTTTCGCATTTGCTTAGAAAACCAATCATTTAAGGATAAGACAAACATTACAAACTAAAACTCTTGCATTAAATTAACTCCTTTCATCTTTCCAACTTTATATTAAGTATTGTAGATAAAAAGTCAAATAATCATGCTATTATACTTGGTTTTTATAACTGGGAAGTGTTGGGTATTTTGAATATTGTTTAAGTTCAAATATAAAATTGATGTGATAACAAAATTGAAGAATATTGATTGTTTACTCTTTTGACATTATATTTAGTATTTGAAAAAATAATATATTAATAATTATAATTTTTTAAATATTAAATTTAAATAAAAATATTTATAATTTAAAAATTAGATAATGATTATCTATATATATATATATATAACACATATATTTTATTATAAAACCATATTTCTTTAATGCATACAACTGACATCTGTGTTGACGCTAAGACATCCATCAATGTACAGTTTAAGGATCAAACAACCCTATAAACTAAAAAAATTATATTAAATTAACCATTAATTTTTCATCTCAATTAATAATACAACTCTTTTTTTTTTTCTAATTATGCTAAGTAATGTTGGTCAATAGCCAAATAACTTTATATTAAATTAACCATTAATTTATAAACTCCTTTTATATTTTCTAATCAACGTACAGTTTAAGGATCAAACAACCCTATAAACTAAAAAAATTATATTAAATTAACCATTAATTTTTCATCTCAATTAATAATACCAACTCTTTTTTTCTTTTCTAATTATGCTAAGTAATGTTGGTCAATAGCCAAATAACTTTATATTAAATTAACCATTAATTTATAAACTCCTTTTATATTTTCTAATTATGCTAAGTAATCTCGATCGATAGCCAAAAAATTATATTATCTCGCCTCTCCATAAATTAATGTATAGATCAAAATACAAATTAAAACAAAATACCTCACCTCTCCATAACCAGAGTTAGATATCAATTTTTTCAATGATATCGAATGCAGTTTAGATCTCCATTTTCTTTTGCACTTTGGGAAGATATTTTAAAACTTGAACAATTAGTTTATGTTTTAATTGTTCATGTTTTAAAATATCTTCCCCAAGTTTAAAAGCAAATGGAGTTCTAAAATGCATTCGATATCATTGAAAAAATTGATATCTGACTCTGGTTATGAAATGCATTGTAGGGAGAGATGTCAATATTTGATTGATTGATGGTTTAGTCTTAAATGCGTACTCATCTAATTGATACCAGGGAAGAAACATCAACGAGAAAATATGGATGATAGATAGCCACCAATTGGTGCACTGACCGATTTTATGTTTCGTGGCCTTAAGTGTCATGGAATCCAAGAACTTCCTTCCTTTGTAATACTTAAATGCGTACTCATCTAATTGATACCAGGGAAGAAACATAAGCGAGAAAATCCGAGTGATAGATAGCCACCAATTGGTGCACTAATTGATTTTCACTCAAAATTGCATAAAAAGTGGCACAAGTCTTATCTTCACTCGAAATTGCATAAAAAGTGGCATAAGTCTAATAAACGGGCAAATATAATCATAAAATCAAAAGACACAGTTGTGGAACTCATTTTGACTTGATGGGTATAAACTCATAGTCTGATCACATTGCAACTATTTCAAATCAATTTTGTAGTCAAAGACGAAATATTTTGATTTATGAATATGTAATAGAAAAAATTGATCTAGACATTTATGATATAGATATTTACACAATACATAAAATATTGAGATTAGTGCATCAATGACCTAAGATTTGCGGGGTCACATCACCCATAATCATTCCAAACTGATAAAAGTAGGGTAGGACCAAAGGACGAATGAATGACGACAATGACCATTGATTGAGACTGGACTTTCGAGAGTCTGGCATCGTACACTTGGCTCAACTTGATGGTATTCTTCAGTTGAGATGGGGGCAGATCTAGATATTTACACAACACATAAAATGTTGAGATATTAATCTCATTTTTAGTTAGTTGTTGGTTAGGTGTCATCTTAATTGATTTTTTGTATAGGTGCCATAAGTAGTTTAGTCTTACTTGAGTTTTACTCCGTAGGTGCTGAGTTTTACTTTAGTTATTTATTATTGATGTTTACAATGTAACCTATTTAGTCATTCAGAATATTGAGAAGAGCAATCTTTGCTCCACACTTTTAGATTCATTCTTTGTCATGGTATCAAAGCTCAACCTGTGTAAGACTCGTTGAGAGCAACAGAGAGAGATGAGTTTGCATAACACTCCATGAGAGAGCAACAACCTAAGTGAAGAGAGAAAGCGTAAGCCTATTTGAGAGAGTAACAGAAGTTTGAAGAAGCTTGTGAAGAAGCAACAAGTTAACCAAGAAGCCAACTACAACAACGCTCTATTGAATTGATGAACAATGTGTTAGTGTTGTAACGCTCCCCTTCAGCTATGACAAAGGGTTTGAAGAAGCCTGTGAAGAAGCAACAAGTTAACCAAGAAGCCAGCTACAACAACGCACTGTTGAATTGATCAACAGTGCGTCAGTGTTGTAATGCTCCCCTTCAGCTATGACAAAGGTTGCTTCCCTTGACCATCGAAAGAAGCTTTAGCATGCTGCCTAACCATCCTTTCCATTGCGTTAGTAAAAGTCAAACATGTTGGAAGAATCATCACACCTCTATGGAATCCATAATTTCCACCCTGGGGATCCTAGTTAATGGTTTGGAACATTTACCAACACCTGCAAGTTTTGGTGTAATGGAAAACCTGTTCATGGTATCAGAGCCTGGACCCAGGTTCGATTCCCCTAAGTTGCATTGGAGGGGGGGTGTTGGAAGAATCACTGCACCTCTATGGAATCCGTAATTTCCACCGTGGGGATCCTAGTTACTGGCTTGGAATGTTTACCAACACCTACGGGTTTTGGTGTAATGGAAAACCTCTTCATGGTATCAGAGCTTGGACCCAGGTTCGATTCCCATGTGTTGCGTTTGAGGGGAAGTGTTGGAAGGATCACCGCACCTCTATGGAATCTGTAATTTCCACCCTGGGGACCCTAGTTATTGGTTTGGAATGTTTACCAACACCTACAGGTTTTGGTGTAACGAAAACCTCTTCATGGTATCAGAGCCTGGACCCAGGTTCGATTCCCCTGAGTTGCATTTGAGGGGGGGTGTTGGAAGAATCACCACACCTCTATGGAATCCGTAATTTCCACCCTGGGGATCCTAGTTACTAGTTTGGAACGTTTACCAACACCTGCGGGTTTTGGTGTAACGGAAAACCTCTTCATGGTATCAGAGCCTGGACCCAGGTTCGATTCCCCCAAGTTGCATTTGAGGGGGGTGTTGGAAGAATCACCGCACCTCTATGGAATCCATAATTTCCACCTTGGGGATCCTAGTTACTGGTTTGGAATGTTTACCAACACCTGCAGGTTTTGGTGTAATGGAAAACCTCTTCATGGTATCAGAGCCTGGACCCAAATTTGATTGCCCCGAGTTGCATTTTAGGGGGGGTGTTAGAAGAATCACCACACCTCTATGGAATTAGTAATTTCCACCCTCAGGATCCTAGTTACTGGTTCGGAATGTTTACCAACACCTTCAAGTTCACGAAGTGTTTTCAAAAAGTCAATATTTGCGAACTGTAAGAAAGGTACTCAGTACTATTTTCAAAATGCGTTCATATGTTTAATGATTTTCTTTTTAAACCGTATGATTTGAAAAAGGAAGATTGTAATACCTTAAAATGAGTATTTAAAATAGGCATATTTGGTTTGTAGTTTTCTTTAAAGTAAAAAACTTTGAAAATAAATGAGATTTTTTTAAAAGTTTTTTTTTTAAGTAAAAAAACTTGGAAAGGAAAAAGAGATTTAAAAGAAGGGAAAACATTTTGCATTCAAAGAAATGGCTTCCTCCAGTGCTATGTCATAGACCCCGACTCTATTTGGCAAAAATTATGAGTTTTGGTTTTTGAGAATGTCGACATTCTTGCAAGCCCAAGAGTGTTGGGATACACTTTAGACTACATATGTAGCATTGACTCAAGAAACATGGGCAATAATGACTAATAATCAGAGGAATGGAGTGAACGAACTCAAGATAATAGGCCCATCCACAACACATGAAGCTTGGGAAATATTAAAAGCTACATATCAAGGTAATGATACAGTGAAGACAG
The DNA here is from genome assembly GCA_031772625.1 of Pinus tabuliformis. Taxonomy (NCBI): domain Eukaryota; kingdom Viridiplantae; phylum Streptophyta; class Pinopsida; order Pinales; family Pinaceae; genus Pinus; species Pinus tabuliformis. The sequence continues at coordinate 149,918,945 of CM062818.1, read as the reverse complement.
TGAAATTACAGACATTTAGATCACAATTTGAAACCCTAAAGATGACTGACACAAAAAATGTGGATCAGTTGATGACTAGAGTTGTGGGAATAGTAAATCAGATCAAGCTCGTTGGTGAAACCATTTCAGATGATAAAATTGTTCAAAAAGTCCTTCAAATTCTGCCCAAGAAATATGACTTGATTGTAACAACCATTCTAGAATCCATAAATCTTACAACTTTCTAAGTAGAACAATTGACTGGATCACTTCTAGCACACGAAACAAGACTCAACTTGATAGAATATTCCATGGAACAAGCTTTCAAAACACAAATCTCTTTTGGCAAAGGTAGAGGCAGAGGATATAGAGGCGAAAACAAGCGAGGCAGAGGCCGAAGTAGAGGCAGATCAGAACATGATCATGCAGTAGAGCAATGGAGACCTCCACAAAATGAAACTCATAGAAGTGGACCTTGGAGCAAATATAATGTCTAGTGTTATTACTGCAAGAAATTTGGGAATTATTAAAATGAATGTAAAAAGAAACAGTCAGATCAGAACAGAGGCAATGTCCATCTCTCCAAAAATGAAGGAGAATCCTCTGAAACAATGTTTCTTTCACGCAATATTTCTTAAGACACTCACAACAAGGATCTTTGGTTGATGGAAAATGGCTACAACAATCATATGACAGGTAACAAAAATATGCTTTCTTATCTTGATGCTTCCATAACATCAGAAATTACTCTTGGAGATTGTTCTTGCATTAAAGATGAAGGAAAAGGTATTGTTCCTATTCTTACTAAATAGAATCAGTAGAAATACATTCCTGATGTTTATTATGTTCCAAATCTGAAGCATAACCTCATTAGTGTAGGACAACTGATGGAACATGGTTATGATGTAATATTTCAAGGGAACACATGTTATATCTATAACAAACCTCCCAATAGAAGATTGATAATTAAGGTCGAAAAAACTAAGAATAGGATGTTTCCTTGGACTCTTAGAAGTCAAAATATTTCACATTCATTTGTACACAATGTGTCAAGAATACATGAGTCTTAGCTATGGCATTCTAGATATGGCCACATACCATTCAAAAGTCTAAGGCAGCTTTAGAAACAATCAAGAGTCATTGGTCTCCCTACTATGAATGCAAAAGACTGCACTTGTGAAATTTTCGTTCTGTCCAAGCATAAAACAGAAAACTTTCCCACATCTTCCTCTAGAGAAAAAGAGCCTCTAGAGCTTGTACATTCAGATATATGTGGCCCAATGCAGACACAATCTGTTGGTGGTAGTCTTTATTTTCTGATTGATGATTATAGCAGGAAGACATGGGTGTATTTTCTCAAAAACAAATCAGATACATTCTCAAGGTTCAAAGAATTCAAAGCAGAAGCAAAAAAGCAAAGTGGAAAGTCTTTGAAAGTACTCAAATCTGACAGAGGAGGAGAGTACAAATCTAATGACTTCAAAGCATTTTGTCAACAGCAAGGAATCATAATGCAAAACACAACAAGATATACTCCACAACAGAATGGAGTAGCAGAAAGGAAAAATCAGTCAATCATGAACATGGCCAGATGTATGCTTCGTGAGAAGAAGTTGTCAAACAATTATTGGGCTAACAGAGTTTCGACAAAAGTGTATGTTCTCAACAAATCTCCAACAAAAACTCTCCAAGATACAGTTCCTCAAGAAGCATGGGATGGTAAAAAGGTAAATGTATCTCACTTTAGAATTTTTGGATCAGTAGCTTTTTCACATGTTCTTGAGAAGCTAAGAAAGAAGCTTGATGATAGGAGTGAAAAATGTATTTTTGTAGGCTATAGTGAGTAGTCAAAGGCCTACAGACTTTATAATCCAGTTACAAAGAAGTTTGTTTTAAGTAGAGATGTAATTTTTTTTTAAAATAAATCTTGGTCTGATGAAGTTGATGAATCTTCAAGTCAGTGTTTTTATCCACCACAACCACCAATATTGCAGGTTGAAGAAGAGCCATACCATTCTGAAAATGGTACATCTTCAAGTAGTGAATCCACCAATGATTCAACATCTTCAGAAGACAATCAGAAAACAAGAAGCATCAGAGAAATATATGAAGAGGAGAATGAGTTTGACCAGCATAATATGTTTGCACTGATTTCATCTCAACCAACTCATTTTGAAAAACCAGTTAAAGAAAAGAATTGGGTAGAAACAATGAACCAAGAAATTGTTGCCATAGAGAAGAATCAGACTTGGGAATTAGTTGATCTCCCAAGAGACAAAACCAAAATTGGTGTAAAATGGGTATATAAGACCAAGCTGAATGAAAAAGGAGAGATTGAGAAACATAAGGCAAGGTTGGTTGCCAAAGGATTCTCACAACAGTTTGGTGTCGACTATGGTGAAACCTTTGCTCCAGTAGCAAGGTTAGACACTGTTAGAACCATTTTTTCCATAGCAGCTCAACACAAATGGAAAGTCTATCAGCTTGATGTAAAATTTGCTTTCCTAAATGGTATATTGCAGGAAGAAGTTTATGTAGAGAAGCCTCCTAGTTTTGAAGTTCTAGGACAGGAACATAAGGTATACAGATTGAAGAAAGCCTTGTATGGTTTGAAACAAGCTCCAAGAGCTTGGTACAGTCGCATTGACACATATCTCATCAAAAGCGGTTTTTTCAAAAGCAATCATGAGCCAACTTTGTATACCAAAATGCATGAAGGTAAAATTTTGATTGTATGCCTTTATGTAGATGATCTTATTTATACAGGAAATATGATGTTAGAAGATTTCAAAACAACAATGCAAAAAGAGTTTGATATGATAGATCTAGGAGTCATGAAATACTTCTTAGGCATTGAAATTCACCAATCTGCTAATGGAATTTTTGTCGGTCAGCAAAAATATGCCAGTGATATCATCAAAAAGTTCAGAATGACCAATTGCAAACCTGTAGATACACCAATTGCTCAAGGCACAAAACTGAGCAAAGAAGATGTGGCACCACCAGTTGATTCCACACTATATAAAAGTCTAGTTGGTAGCTTGTTATATCTCACTTCAACTAGACCTGATATTATGTTTGCAATAAGTTTTGTCTCCAGGTTTATGTAGTCACCTAAGATTTCTCATTGGAAGGTTGAAAAAAGGATCTTAAGGTATATTGATGGGAAAATAGATTATAGTTTGTGTTATACACATTCTAAAAATTGTTCACTTTCAGGTTATACAGACAATGATTATGGAGGGAGCTTAGATGACCGCAAAAGAACCTTAGGGTATGCTTTTGATCTTGGAACCAATCTAATTTCATGGGAATTCAAGAAACAATCAATCATTTCAATATCTTCTGTAGAGGAAAAATATGTAGCAGCAAATTCAACAACTTTTTAAGTTGTGTGGTTGAGAAGATTATTGAAAGATATTTCAAATATTCAAAAGGAGCCAACTCCAATCTATTGTGATAACAGTTCAACTATTTCCTTATCAAAAAATCATGTTTTCCACAAAAGAGGAAGCACATTGACACTCGTTTTCATTTCATCTGTGAGCTTCTCAATGATGATGACATAGTAATTTCTTTTTGTGGTTCGAAAGATCAACTAGCAAACATTTTCACAAAGCCATTGGGAAAGACTGTATTTGAATTTAAAAAAATAAACAACTTGGCATTGTAAGTGTCACTACATGTAACAATTGAGATTAGGAGGGGATGTTGAGATATTAATCTCACTGTTAGTTAGTTGTTGGTTAGGTGTCATCTTAATTGATTTCTTGTCTGCTAGGTGTCATAAGAAATTTAGTCTTACTTGAGTTCTACTCCATAGGTGTCGAGTTTTACTTCAGTTATTTATTATTGATGTTTACAATGTAACCTATTTAGTCATTCAAAATATTGAGAAGAGCAATCTCTGTTCCACTTTTTAGTTTCATTCTTTGTCATAAAACAATTTCAAAGCCATTGAAAATTGACTTCTGGTTTAGATTTTCAGGGTAGTGTCTTCAATCCTATAGTGCGATACATATTTTGATATATTACTATGTGGTTGAGTTTATATATATTTGATTTTTCTCTCATTCAAATTAGCATTTCTATTGGATATGTTACTAATTATTTTTTATCACCAATTTATTTTATCACTAAGTTAAATTATAGTTTCTACACTATTAATTTACTACATAATATATGGGATTTGATTTCATTCTTAACTGCGTTGTTGGATAACATTCACCTCTAGTGAGTAAATCCCCAAGTCTATTTGCATTATTACATCACCAATTGAATTTAACTAGATTCTATATTTTAGGAATATTTGGAAAAGTCAAATTTTTTTACCTCACTTTTGTGGTCAGATTTCATAATACTTTTGAAATATACAGTCTAGATAAAAATGGCTAGATAACCCACAACATTTTCTATCTAAGAAGAGCACCAACATAATGAATAGGTTTGAATGCTAAGGAGGTTACGTATTACACCCTATATAAGGTCATAAATTTTGATTAATGTTTAATCCTATTAATAGATGAAATGACCATTTTTCTAGTGCATTTTTAAAATTTTGTTTGAAATTGACATTTTTAAGAATCATAAGTTGGAGAGAACTAGAATAAGGAATGAGTTTGAAAACAGAGGGGGTTGCATATTGCACCCTATATAAGGTCATAAATTTAGATTAATGTTTAGTCTAATAAATAGATAAAATGACTATTTTTATATGCATTTTGTAAATTTTGTTTAAGATAATTGCCTTAGGGTTTTTTCGGGGAGTTGAGTTCATTTAGGCATTCAAAAGCACATTTTAAATAATAGTAAAATGCAATATTGACAAAAAATGTATTATCAAATTTAGAAAATAAATACTATTTCATTTATTATTTAGAGGACACCTTAATTAAATGTTGATGCCCTGCTGCCACCATATATACTAGAAAAGGCTTGGAAATAATTCTTGCATTAGTAAATAGGTAGGATTGGGTTTTTGGTTGTTGGTGTCTTGTTGAGATATTTTCTCAACAACATTTTCATCGTTTGGAATCTATTGGATCTCATGAGCACTATTTATGTGGGTTGTAATTTAGCTTTAAAATGAAGAATACAAATTCATTTGTGTGTAAATTTGTGCACAATGTATGCTACTCCAATTTTTTTGTTAATATCCAAGGCCATGTAGGTCTGACTCCCTCAAGGGAGGGCCTGAGAATATGTAGAGACTAATAGTCAATCCTTTGTAAATAATTAGATTAGGTTAAGCGTAGCTGGGTAAGTGTGAAAGTACATAGTTTATTTTTCTCTATTTGAATTAGAGAGTTGCTATTAGGAAAGACACCAGAATGTAAGTGATCTGGGCATGTAAATGTATGCATGAGGACTCTGTAGAGAAACACAATAGATCATATTTCAGCACCATGAAGGGAGTCATTGTCCATGGCAGAGCTGCCATTTGTGTAATTTTGGAACTTGTGGAGGTGTAAAATGGAAATGTGGATCCCTTGAGTTTTCAACATGAAACAAAAACGATCATCTGCGGAATCCATTCTTAATCTACGAGAACTGCTAATTTGTTCTCATGATGACGAAGGATTGTGTTGTTGTTATCATATTGTAATTCTAAATGGGTGACCTTCTCCACACTGTTTGTTGCAATGTGTTTTGTTGTCAACCTATCCATATGAAAACACATTTTTAAAGTTATATAAATGTTCTTACTGAGTGTGATATTTGGGATGAATGAAACCAATGCATGAATTTTCAGTAAATGATGCAGGCTACAATTGGATCAATCCGAAAAATTTAGGAGAATTCTTGGTTGTGATATTAGCATTCCAAAATGGTATACACATGCAGAAAATGAGCTTGGACATCATTCTATGATGCCTTGTGAAGAGAGAAATGTATGTGATGTGACCTCTACAAAGGAACTATGTGCTAAGGAGTTCAACATTCTCCATGGATACATACATGGCTTTCTAGATGCAACTGCTTTCTTGAAGAGTTTGGAAAGTTTGGATATTGATTTCAATTCAAAAGATAAAATAGAGAGGCGTCAAGTTTGTGAGCGTGTGGCTGCAGTTGGCTTATTTAATTGGGAGGATACATATATCAAAGATTTAGAAGATTTGCATGTTTGGGGAATACACTTGATCCAACGTTGGCAGAATAAGTTTTTTGTCCTCATGTGTAAGATATTGGTTTTTTGTTTTTTATTTGATGCGTAAAATTTGTGTGCATGTTGTTAGAATTCCATAAAGGAATATATATTCCATTAATTAGATATGTAATTACATATATATAAGAGTATTGTTTCAAGATAGGAAAACTATCTTAGACATACAATCTATTGGTTGAGAGAATATCTCAACCACACACCAAATTAGGGAAACCACTCCAATAGAATAGGAACAAACTCTTTACATAGAAAGTCACACTAGAGACAAGTAGGAATTAATATTCCAACACATCCCCTTAATGAGTACTTATCTGGATATCAATCTACAAAATCTAGTTGTGGTCAAACATAAAAGAATATTTTGATGTCCATATAAAGGAGCAAGCATCCACCAGAATGCATGGGTACTAACCGCTGCAACCGCCACTATTGTAGGATGTCCTTGCATACATGGTTCTTTCAACCATTATAACTGCACACCTGTACCTATACCTATAAATCCCCCTCCAATACCATCATGGGCTTTATCGGATTACCCATAACCATGCTCTGGGTTTTAATAGATCACACTCAACCATGCCACCAAGGGCTCTCAGCCACCAAAGCTAAACACAACCACCAAGGCTCAACTCAGCCATAAACGTTGAACATGGCCACAAAGGATCACCACAACTGCTCTGGGCCACAATTTTGCCACCAAGGCACTCCAGACACTCTGGTCCACGAACCTTCCACTAGGGCACTCCAGCGACTAAAGCTCACCAAAGACCCGACTCAACAAGGTCAAGGGTTTTCTCAGCCAACCCTAAACCATGCCAACAGGAATCTTTGTCCCACTTCACTCTTACATGTGATTTTTGGCTTACCACAAACCGACACTGCAAATACAAAGTGGTTTTTAGATTACCACGAATTGTATGGGGATACACATGCCTTACAAGGATTACAACACAACTCCAACTCTTGGATTTACCGGGTACATATATTACAAAGACCACTATTCTAGACTTGCTTAAAATTAATATGTGTGGCTCATTATAATATTGAGTCTGGTTTATTTCAACATACACTCATTTACTTTGTTTTTCCATCTCAAGTTGCTTCAACAAACTAATATCTACTGCCACAATCAACTTCTAAAATCATATCCAAACTTGGTGTCTTCATCTTGAATCTTTCTAGCTTAAATTCGCAGTTGTTAGAGTCATTAGTTGTAACACATAATAGTTACATGTTAAGTTGATCAGGCTCAACATGTCTGATTTGTAAAAAATAATTCAAGTAAAAAAATCATTTTACCAAGAAACACAACACATCGATGGTTCCAGCAGCTCAACGCACAAGCAGTGCACAATACGCCACAATCACCACCGATCCAATTCACAAAGCCTAGTCACATGCTCACACAACATGATCTTGCCTTTGATGACTTTGGGATTCAACGACTCCTCCGTGCAGATAGCAGATGGCGATTTGTTATTGCTGCCCTCTGGAGCAGCATCCCCACCATAGACAGGAGGCACCAGACGTTGCGTGTTCAAGCCCTTTCCACTGTACAACAACATGCCACTGATGACTACCCTGTTTCCCAAGTGGACGTCGGCAGTGAATTCATGATCGAGAGTGTCGACCCCCACTGTGGTGATCCAAGGGGCAATGTTTGACACCGTCGGAGCACTCGGGCCATCGTTTCCCACTGATGCAGAAACGAACACCCCCCGCTTCACTACCTCGAAGGTGCCAATCGCAAAGCCATCTTGATTATAAGGACAGTTGGTCCTCCAATCGACGGAGAAAGAACGTTTACTCTGTCGTCTACCGCCTTGTTGAGAGCAGAGAATATGTCTGAATCCATGCAACAAAGTATTTATCGCCTGCAAGAATGTATCCTGGAATCAATCCCTGGTCAGCAATTCCTGTGTCTCCCAGAGTATTCCTTAGATTGGAGAGCCGTGATGTGAAATCTGAGACTTTGTATGGATATGGCACCACCCGGTCATCCTTTTGTTTAAACAATAAAGCACGGATAACCGCGTCCTGTCCCGATTCCACTCCAAGAAGCCCTGCTACCGACCACTTAGCAGTGGTGTGTTGAAGCTTGTAGACCACGTGCATGGGGTGCTTCCAGTCAGCAATGAATGCATTCCCATTTCTTGAATATGCAAGTTCAGGATCATTTTCTTGATCGGTCCAAAAGGACTTCAATCTCTGATGCCCAAACATGCCAATGATAAGTCTGCCATCTTTGTTTCTTGGGGCCAATTCAATGACATCTATGGCGATCTGGTTCTACAAGGAATCTAGCAACGACTTGGCCTGCGCAACATCCGTTAGGGTTTTGACGATGGGATTTTTCATGAAAACTGGTTGTGCTTTCCTAGGGCTTCTTACTTTCCAGAGACCCAATCCATTCGGCAATTTTCTAAACGGGGCTTCCTCCAATTCCATGAATCCAAGTAGACCCAAGCTTGACTTTGTCTCCCCCGAATTCTGAAGTAAAGATTCGTCCACCGATGCGATTACTGGCCTCCATAACGACCAGATCAAAACACTCATTCGAAGCTGCCTACACCAGCTAGTTCACAACCGTTTATCACAATTCACGGCTTCCTCGTCACCATTGGTAAAGATAGATCTAAAACTCGGATTTAAAATAAATGAAACTCCAACTCCAACAAACAAAATTCACTACCACAATCGATGGACAAACATAAATCTAAAACCCATACAAATATACACTATTATTTTCCTCAGTCCACGATGGGCCATGCCTTCAAGGGCTCTGTTACCATGTTAGAATTTCATAAAGGAACCTATATTCCATTAATCAGATAGGCAATTACATATATACAAGAGTATATTCTCAAGATAGGAAAACTATATTGGACATACAATTTGTTTATTGAGAGAATATCTCAACCACACACCAAATTAGGGAAACCACTCCAATAGAATATGAACAAACTATTTACATACCAAGTCACACTAGAGACAAAAACTATCTTGGACATACAATCTGTTTATTGAGAGAATATCTCAACCACACACCAAATTAGGGAAACCACTCCAATAGAATAGGAACAAACTCTTTACATACAAAGTCACAATAGAGACAAGTAGGAATTAATATTCCAATACTTGTATGCTACTTAATAAAAATTTCAGAACTAGTTAAATGAGCAAGGTAGTATAATTAAATTAGTGGTTCTCAACATTTTTTTAGTGTCGAGAGAATAAATTGCTAATTTAATTGTGTGAGTGTGTTATAAGTTGATACGTCTTGTTGTGCTTCCGGCTTCAAGAGCATCAGTTACAGGTTATGTTATGACATCCATGTGTGTAGAAAGGTAAGTTGCATAATTGACTACTCAAGACAATCCAATATCGAGGTTGCCCTTTGCGAGATCGAGAAACGTCAATTATACAAAGTTCGTCAAAGATGGTTAGAGGCGATTATGTCTTAAATGAGTTGAATGGGAAGGTCGAATACTGTGGTGGTGTAAAGAGCATTGTCTGAGAGACTTCAGAGTAGGGATAAGTGCTGAGGAAGACCTGTCACATATGTGACATGTGAACTGTAATTTGACATTTTCTCTATTTATCTTTGTAATTATGTAATGTAAGCATTAAAGGGGTACTTGGAAATAATGCTTACATTAGTAAATAGGTAGGATTGGGTTGCTGGTTGTTAGAGTTTTGTTAACAGAATTTCTCAACAACATTCTCCATGTTTGGAATCTATTGGATATCATGAACACTTTTTATGTGGGTTGTAATTTGGCTTTGAAATGAAGAATACAAATTGATTCATGTGTGAATTGGTGCAAAATGTCTGCTCCAATTTTCTTGTCAAACTTTGTAAAGGTTCCTACGGCCACCCTTCGACCCACTCTAACCAAAGAACATTAACCTCTATTTTCACAATGATCCACATATTAAAAAATTAAATATATAAATGTGTTTATTTTTGAAAGTTTGAAACGAATGGCAATAAGAGAGTTATCAATCACTTCACTAAGTATAATATTTAGGGAGATGTGATACGAAATCATGAGTATAGCCATGTTTTTGGAATATATAAAAAATCATGTGTCTTTGCAAGTTGCACCAATTATCCTTTTTGTGTTGTTATACTCCATATAGGCATTTCAAAGTCAAGATTCACTCTCAATATAGTGTGAATGGTTCCTTACCTAATTTTTATCACCTTTAACACTGATTAAATTGACAATGCATGTGCGGGGAACATTGAAAATAGATAATTGTTGGACTTCTCCATGCTTAGATATAAATGGGCAAGCTACATATAATTAATTATTTGTTGGGTTACCAAACATATAGGTATTGTTTGAGGGATACGGTGCGAGATTTGTCTCCCGGTCCGGTGCTAGTTGGTGTTCATCAATAAGTTCCGGGGCCGGGCAATTTTTTGTTTCGAAGGCCGTACGGTTCTAGCTGGTGTTCATCAATAAGTTCCGGGGCGGGGCAATTTTTTTGCTTCGAAGGCCATAGTCAGAGAAACCGCCACCGAAGTAGGGGACTTCTCTGAGTTCACCACTGTTCGATATCCCACGCTCTTGTAAGTAGCTCCATGTGATCATCTACGTGATCATGAGTGTTAACCATGAAGGAGTTGGGCATTAGTCATACTGCCTTCCGTTGGCCATGTTTCACAACTAAAAATTTCGAGTAGATTCGTGGAAAAGAAATGATGATCGAGGAGGAAAAACACCCACCGAACATACATTTACAATTAACCCATACGATACTACACAATAGAGTTACTGTTTAGAAATTTATATTAAATTGCATGAGGTGTTTGAGAATAGAAAAATAAATAGTAAGAAAATTTGATGGAGAGATTTTGTATAAGCCCACTTTATTTTTGGTATGATAATAATAGCGTTACTGGCTCTTATATGCATGTTAATTTTTTTACCTGTAAATTATGAAATGTATAAAATGTATATGCATGTTAATATTTTTACATGTGAATTATGAAATGTAAACTATAGGAAACTAAGATTAATTAACAGGTTTTAACATTTCTTTTTAATTATCACTATTATTATCTATTAGTTTATCTCTTTTTTAAATTTATAGTATTTGGAATTAGTTAAAAATATCTACTAGTTTGTCTCTCTTTCAAATTTATAGTATTTGGAATTAGTTAAAAAAATTGTTTTATTTTTGCATATTATAGTAACTCTATGTTTTTGGATAATTTTTCTATTCTTATGCTCCAATTTTATTTTGGTCTTTTTCTTTAACTTTTCCTTATCTTCTTTATCTTATTCATTTTCTCCGTAGGCTTGTACTGCAATCATTATTGTTTGAACATTTTTTCAACATCTGTAAAAAAAAATCAACTTTATTTTCTTTCATTTCTCTTCCATTGGTGCAAAAGCTTCAATAATTGAAATGACTTCTTTCATCTTTTTGTCTCTTTGTCTACTTTAGTATGACTGTTTTTCCATGCCAGGTAATTTCTCAATAAATATAAATGTAACTTCATAATCAAATTCAACATTCACTATAATGTTCTCCTCACATTATGCTATTGTTATAAAGGTAGCTTCAACTTCATATTGCACTTGTACTTTCATAGTGAGTTCACTTCTTTCACCATGTTCATGTTCTACATCTCTTATAAAGTCACATTTTTCTTATACATTTTCTTCTACAAACTTTTATGTCATCTTCAACACTACCACAATATCCATATCTTATTTATCTTCTTTTCTTTCCATTAGCTCTTCCACATCTTCTCCTATTATTTCTGCGATCTCCAAATCTTCCATTTCTTCTTACAACAATTTCTTCATCAGTTGCAATGCTCTATGGCCCAGCTTGTTGTTGATGGGTGTTACTTTCCATTTTATTGTATGCCATCTCTAAAATATTCCAAGCTTCTTCAGACCCTATTGCTGCTACAATTTTAGGAGGAATGTTGTCATCTAAACCTGTTGAATGAGAAACAATGCTGCTCCATCATCTTTTTTATTCACTCTAATCATTATGATCTTGAATCATGGCCTCATAGGTTGCTTGAAAGATTCATCAAACCCATATAACAATATACGCCAATATTCTTATCTTAGTGACCCAAAAATCATAATTTTCCCAATAAAAAAAATAAATGGTGGGGGATAAAAAAGTGCAATTTATCTATAACTAGATACACAATTGCTTTCCAAATAAACACGTAAAAAATAATTTTATCTTTTCTATTTTCTTTACTTCTTTTTACTAATATTTTCCCTCTTATATTAATTTTGATTTACTTTTATCAAATTTCTATATTTAATAAAAGTTAGCTCAATTCGCAAAATATGTATTTAAAAGACCTTTACTAAATGCTTTAAAGTAAAGCTCTCTACTCACCATCACTTGAAAACCACTTAATAAAAAAAAAAAACCACCCGATCAATAAAAGAAAAGAGAATATCATCCAAGTTAATCCAAATCCCTATTTACAATGGTCTTCACTGTTATAGTCGGATTAAACAAATTGACGGCTCAACCAATTCCACTCGACCAGATTCGTGTTTTGTAGCTAAGGGCAGGGGCTCCGCTAGATAAAAATCAGTCTTGAATTGAAAAGAAGGAGTTACAGCTCATAGGTGAGTACTGCACCTGGAGACTGCATTCATACAAAGAGAAATCTCTTCGTACACTCTACTATTCATCAAATGAATGATTGCATTATTAAGTACATCACTAGAAATCAGGTAGTTGCAAACAAACTCCTAAACTCTAGGAACAAATCCTAAACTAAGGAGATACGTTACAACTTATGTAACCATTTCTCCATTAATACAAAATAATATTAATTATTTTCAACTCCCCCCCTTAATGGAGAAAGGATTATCCTGAACTCCTAGCATCCCTCTAAACAATTCAAACTTTACACGCCCAAGAGGCTTAGTAAAAATATCAGCCATGTTATCACAAGTTTTACAATATTCCACACATATTTCTTTTGACTGTATTTTCTCTCGAACAAAATGAAACTGAGTGTCGATATGCTTGGTATTTTTATGAAAGACTGGATTGTATGCAAGCTTGATGGTACTCTGGTTGTCAGTTTTGATACTAGTTGATTCTTTCTGTTCTTCTCCTGCATCGTTGAGAAGTCTTCTCAACCAGATAGCTTCACATGTGGCTGCACACAATGCTTGGTACTCAGCTTCACATGAAGATAGAGCTATAGTGTGCTGCTTTTTGCTGCTCCATGCTATGACTCCGGATCCAATGTTGAATGTGTAACCTGTGATAGATCTTAGATCATCCAAGTTACCTGCCCAATCGGAATCTGAAAAACATGCTAGAATAACATCATAAGTGTTAGTGTACAAAATGCCATAATTACTAGTACCACTAAGATACCTCAACACATTTTTTGCTGCGACCCAGTGACTTTCGAGTGGTTTTGACATGAAATGGCTCAACACACTAACAAAATATGCCAAATCTAGTCTAGTTGTAGTCAAATATATCAAACTGCCAACTAGTTGTCTGTACATGGTAGCATCCACCTCTTTAGTACCGTCGTCACTGCTCAACTTTAAGTTCTGCTGTAATGGTGTTGCTGATGATCTGCACTGCTCCATTCTGAACCTTTCCAACAAGCTTCTGGCATACTTCCCTTGAGTAAGAAACGTTTTTCTAGAGTCTCTCCATACCTTCAATCCCAAACAATAATGAAGGTTTTCGAGATCTTTCATCTCAAACACTTGTGACATCTGTTGTTTGATTTCTTTGATTAGATTGTTAGCATTCCCTGTTATGATCATATCATCTACATACAAAGAAATAAAAATAATTTGCCTATGTTTATTAAACTTGGTATACAGATTTGGATCATTCAAGCTTCTATGAAAACCATGCTGAACAAAAAATGAGTCAATTTTCTCATACCACGACCTGGGTGCCTGTTTTAAACCATAAAGTGCCTTTTTCAATTTACACACAAGATGTTCCTATCCCTTTTTCACAAAACCTTCACGCTGTACTAAATAAATTTCTTCTTTCAAGTCACCATTCAGAAATGCAGACTTGACATCTAGCTGGTGTAGCTGACATTTGTGTTTTGTTGCTAAGGAAATTAGCATTCTAATGGTGTTTAATTTGGCTACAGGAGCAAAGGTGTCATCGAAATCTATTCCCTCTTGCTGTGAGTAACCCTTTGCTACTAGTCTATCTTTAAGTTTCTCTATACTCCCATCTACATTTATTTTTAGTTTATACAACCATTTACACCCTATGGGGGTTTTACCTTCAGGCAATTCAACCAAATCTCAAGTATGGTTTCTGTTTATTGATTCAATTTCCTCATACATTGCAGCCCTCCATGCATTAGATTTACTTGCTTCCTCATAATTTGCAGGTTCTACAATGTTTAAAATCTTTGACATTAATGCATAGTCTCTCAATTTAGCAGGTAATCGAGTCTTCCTACCTGATCTCCTTGGTAGGGGACTTACCTCAATTTCAACCTTTTCCGAGCTTGCATCTTCATTGATTACATTGTCTGTTACTTCTTCTTCTTGTTTCTCCTCCTGCTCTTCATCTTCCTCACTGTTTTCTTCCAATAGCAATGGAATGTGCCAATCACTGTTAGAGTCATTCTTTCCTTCTTCAACCTGTTCATGAAATATGACATCTCTGCTTGCAAAAACCTTGTGAGTCATAGGATTAAATAACTTATATGCCTTGAACTCAGTGCCATATCCAACAAATATACATTTCAGGGCTTTAGGATCTAACTTCTTCCTATCTGCCTTAGGTATATGAGCATAAGCTTTTGACCCAAATATTCTTAAATGACTCACTACTGGTTTGAATCCAAACAATGCTTCAAAAGGGGTTTTGAATCCTAGACATCTAGTAGGACTCCTATTCTTTAAATACACAGCAGTGTTAATAGATTTTTCCCAAAGACCATTTGATAGACCCTTACCTTGAAGCATGCTCCTTGCACACTCCACAAGAGTTCTGTTCTTTCGTTCTTCCACTCCATTCTGCTGTGGAGTGTGAGGCACTATAAACTGTTGCACAATCCCATGATGCTTGCAGAAATCCATGAACTCTCCCAACCTGTATTCTCTCCCTTGATCTGAGCGGAGAATTTTTATCCTTTTTCCTGTCTGGCCTTCTACCATCTATTTAAACTCTTTAAAATACTGAAAAGCTTGACTGTTTTAACTCAGAAAGTATACCCATGAAAATCTAGTGCAATCATCTGTAAATAAGAGAAAGTAGTATGCTCTTCCTAATGACCTGGTTTGCATGGGTCCACAGATGTCTATATGCACCAGTTCTAAAATATCTCTTTCCTTTCTATTAACATGCAAAGGAAACTCTTCTCTATGCATTTTCCCTAATGCAGATCCATCACAATCCAGCTTAACATTATGGAAAACAGGGAGTCCATCAACCATACCTTTTCTCTGAAGTAGGATGAGGTCTTGCAGATTAAGATGGTCAAATCTCTGATGCCAGAGATCTTCGACTGTTGATCCAGCTGCAACCATTGCTTGCTGTGGCATACTCTTTGCATCTAGTCTATACAGGCTCCCCATGCGCACTCTTGTTGCAACTGTTTCCATCTGGCTATCCTTAATGACACAATTATTCTTAAAGAATTGAACTTGCATGTCCTGATCAGTAATCATTGAGACAAAGACCAAATTTTTCTTAATTCCTGGAACATACAATACATTTCTAAGATGTCTAATGTCTCCGCTAGGTAATTTTACAGGAATGTCACCATGTCCTTTGATCTCATATCCATTATCATCTCCTAAATAGATTTTCAACCCACATGAAGTTTCTTCAAGAAATTCAAACCAGTCTTTCTTACCAGTCATATGTGAGGATGCGCCAGAGTCGACATACCATATGTTGTCCTCATCTCCATTTGAAGCTGAAAGGGCACGATCGACTACAAATAGTCAAAGTTCGTGGCTATGATCCTCCTCTTCATTAACGAAGTAATCCTTATGTTTTCTCTGTTTGTTTCTTCCTTCGTCTGCCTGCCTCTTATAACAATCTCTAATCTCATGTCCAGGTTTCCCACAGTAAAAACATTTCTTGATGGGAAAATTATTAGCAAACATACCTTTAAACGGTCTCTTCTGAAATGTGTTGGCTCCTCTCTGCTGCTGCTGCTGCGGTTGCTGATGCTGCTTCCCTTTAAACTGTCTCCTTTTTGCCATCAGAGCAAGGTCATTGCTCTGAGATTTCAAATTTTGTCGTCACTCTTCTTCTTGTATCAGAATCCCTGTCAGCTCTTCAAATGAAGGGGCTTTCTCCCTTGCTGACAGCCCTGTGATGAATGTCTGATAATCATCAGTCATTCCATTCAACGTGATCGTGACCAGATCTGAATCAGAAACTTTCTCTCTGATATCTCCCAATCTGTCCTTCAGGTCTTTGACTCTAGCAATGAATCCAACAGCGGATTCATTCTCCTCCATCTTCAATGCAAACAGCTTGCCTTTGAGTGACAAGACACGGTTTGTATTCTGCGTCTGGTATAGGTTTTTAATCGTCGTCCAAATGTCAGTGGCCGATTTACAGTCTCTAATATGTGGGATAACATTGTCCTTGATGGACATCTTCAATATGACCTTTTCTTTTGTCTCCCTTTTATCCCAATCTTGTTCTTGTGTGGCTGATCCCGATCTCAGCTCATTTCCTGTCATGATTGACCACGCATTTGCACTTTCAAGTAAAGTCTGCATCTTGAATTTCCAGTTGTTGAAATTTGATCCATCGAGTTTGCCAAACTCGTGGAGATACAATTCTAAACTGTTATTCATATTGACTTATACCAGATTTGAACCTCTATTTTGCTGAAAAAAAAAATTTGTACCTTCAATGCGCCACCACCGGGCAAGTCCGATCTGCTGCCACCGAACAGATCCGGAACTCCAATGCGCCACCACCGGGCAAATCTGATCTGCTGCCACCGAACAGATCTGGAACTCTAATGTGCCACCACCGGGCAAGTCCGATCTGCTGCCATCGAGTAGATCAGGAACTTCAACGCACCACCACCGGGCAAGTCCAATCTGCTACCACCGAGTAGATCAGGAACTCCAATATGCCACCACCGGGCTACTCCGATCTGCTGCCACCGAACAGATCCAGAAATTCAAAGTGCCACCACCGGGCAACTCCGATTTACAAAAATTGCAGATTTTTCAAAGAGAAAGAGGTTGGCGCTCCTTCGACAGCGAAATATCCGCGCCAGAAACAAAATCGATGCGTCTCCTGAAATTGGTGCGAGTAATCCTTGATTTTCTGCGCCAATTGTACTTTCTGGCACGCTGGCGCGCTTATCACCCTCAAAACCGCGCCCACTGGCGCGTCTGTTCTTAAAAAAATCACGCCAGCTCTTCTTTCCACACAAAAATGGCGCGATTGTTCGCGACTAAACCACGCCAACACTTTCTTGCGCTTAGAGATGATCAGTCATCTGAGACCTGTCTTCAGGTGTTACTGCAGTCCACCTGATTCTACAAAAGTTGCCACTACAGTTCTGTAATCAATGATGCATCCTAAAAAGAAAAATTAAGGCTATCCCTACTCTGAGCTCTAATACCAAGATAAAAAACAGTCTTGAATTAAAAATAAGGAATTACAGCTCACAGGTGAGTACTGCACCTGGAGACTGCACTCATACAAAGAGAAATCTCTCCATACACTCTACTATTCATCAAATGAATAATTACATTATTAAGTACATCACAAGAAATCAAGGAGTTGCAAACAAACTCCTAAACTCTATGAACAAATCCTAAACTAAGGAGATACGTTACAACTTATGTAACCATTTCTCCATTGATACAAAATAATATTAATTATTTTCAACTCCGCCAATTCCACGACAAGAGATGGTGGCTCTTGTTTGGAGATGGAAACTCTTAATGGACAATGCTAATGACAATGAATTGATGCTCTACTTCACGCAATAGCAAAATGGGTGGCTAGATCTGGGCAATAGACGGCTAGAGCTCGTGCCTCTTTATCAACTCTCCTAACTATAACTAGGTGGGTCCGTAGATCATCGACCACTCATAGCTCATTTAATGGAAGTTGCTGCAAATGTGCAAATTATTGAAATGTGTTGATTATTCCTAGTAGAATCTAAATTGCGTCGATTACTCCAACTTATTCCTAGTAAAATCTAAATATAGAAAGTGTTAGTTATACATGTGCGAACTAAAATTCGCATAGTGATAATTAGCATTTTAAAGATATTTCTCAGTGAATTTTATGTGTATTTAAATTTGTATCCTCGACTAATTTAATAAACCTGCATGCCTATGATGAGCTATTGTGCATTATTATGCTGTAATGATTTGAGTGTTCAACTTTTGAAGTAGTCTGATTTCCCCTTCTCCTCTGTCTTTTTCCTGTATTTTGTATTGGTATAAAAATAAAGAAACCAAGTTATCAAAGCAAGGTTTACAGTAAAGTGAAAGGATTTTAAGAAGCGACCATCCTCAGTCATGAGAACTTGTCATCGTTCTTTTGTTTTGCATGAGCCTCCCTGTCAAGAGGCTCACAATTCATGAAGTGTAGTTGAGAGGAATTGGTTGGGCCGCAATCGTTTATATCCTGGAACATGACTATTTCAATTTTTGTGAACTTCAAGAATAGGTTAGGATATTCAATAGCTTCAGCCCAACTTTATGGATCTTTAAAATTTATTTCATGTTATATATGTTATTTCGTTTTATTGATGTACAATTTATTTAAAAAATAGATACCCGCGTTGTTCCTTATAGATCAAGAAAATATGCATTATGCATTTCACTTATGGAGACAATTATTTTTAGCTATTCGTGAAAGTAGTGGTTTAAAGAGATTAAAATAAAATGATGATTGAGGATTAAAAAAGGAAGTGTAGATGAGAGATAAGAATATATATATATTGTGATAAAGATTTTTGGAAAGTGAATCAGCCATTTCAAGAAATTAAAATATAAACCTAAAATATTAATCATAAAATATTAATCAGATCATTTAAGAGTAATCAATGTGGATTTTTTTGAATAATTTTTATATTTCACCACACTTTACTTTTCTTAGTAAATATTATGATTTCTAGGTCACTAATATGACAAGAGTTCAACAATATTGTGTTGAACTAGTTTGAAGAACCCCCATGTCAAGTAGCCTATGAAGGTATGAAACAATAAAATATAAACCTAAAATATTAAGAAGATCATTTAAGAGTTATTAATGTGGATTTTTTTCAATAATTTTTATATTTCACTATTTTTTACTTTTCTTAGTAAATATTATGATTTCTAGGTCACTAATATAACAATTAGACAAGGTGTAGAAGAGTTCAATTTCTAGGTCACTAATATAACAATTAGACAAGGTGTAGAAGAGTTTAACAATATTGTATTGAACTAGTTTGAAGAACCCCCATGTCAAGTAGCCTATGAAGGTATGAAACAATCATTATGAATCGGGATAATGATGCAATAATATTATTTTTTATTCAACAAGTTTTGATGATAGAATTGTTCCCAAAATTTTATTTTTAAAATACTGGATGAGTAATTATGAATTTGTAAAGAACCAAGTCAACAAGTTTTGATGATAGAATTGTTCCCAAAATTTTATTTTTAAAATACTAGATGAGTCATTATGAATTTGTAAAGAACCAAGCTGATCTTTAAGTACTAAAAGTTATTTTAATTTATATTTTTTGTTTTTTTAATATATAATAAACAAACTTTAGATATTTCACTCCATAAACAAAATTTAGATATTTCAAGGGAAAAGACCTTTTGATGCAACTTTTTCTCTCTCTCCCTAGAGATAAAACATTACAGTGGGAAAAAGGAGCCACAAAGAGGAGAAAGCTCGAGGCATAGAGAAGAAGGAGGTATGGTAGGACATTGCTTTCAGGGTGTTCTTAAGCTGGAGTGGGAGCGAGTGGAAGCCTTAATATTGGTAGGCTTTGAGTTCCAAGTTGGACTTGATGTCTGAGGACATTTAATAGTAAAACACTCTCTAAGTTACTGATGTAGAAGTGAAAATACTTGGGGGCAGATTGGACATAATTGCCAATCTCAACGATGGGGAGGTGTGGTCTCTAAAACACTATCTAAGTTATTGATCTAGAAGTGAAAATACCTGGGGGGAGATTGGACATAACTGCCGAGCTCAATGATTGGGAGGTGTGGTCGCTTGTGGTGAAATTTCCAGTCAATCAAAAAAAAGAAAACAGATAAGTAAATTTTCTTTGATACACTTACATTCAGTAGAAATAGTGGAAACAGTCGTTAAAAAGTACAGTGTGTATGAAGGAGCAATTTTGTTTCTCAGAAAAATAGATGTGATGTTAATCCGTTCTTTTCTTTTTAAGAATGCGTTCACATTACCTCTTGGAAAAAAAAAGCATTAACAGTGACTCTTGTCGGTAGATTAGTATGACTATTAAATGATAACTTACATGTGTAAATATGGGCAGATTAGTACGACTATTAAAAGATAACTTACATGTGTAAATATGGGTAAATAAGAACGAGAATTTGTTGTTCTCTGTAAAGAATATTACCGAAAGGAGAGGTTGTAACTCAAAACCGAGTAATTTATCTTAGAAAGAAAGTAAGATGGGGTGAATGTCTAACTTTTCAATATTTTCCCCTAACATAAAATAGGGGAATTGATTTCTTAATAGGAGTCGAAGTTTGTATGGAGACCAGTTTAGTCCCATATGAAGCCAGTACAACAACCTAGGGACCAATATGGGACCAAGGAAACCCTGAAATAGTATATGGAATTGAATAACAAGGTGAAGAACCAGATAACGGGGGAAACAAATACATAAATACGAAGCTTGTGAATAAATTGCAAATCTAGCAAAGGAAAAATAATAACGGACAAAGAAGTGCAGTAGTAATACAGAAACCCACCGATAAATGAGAAGAAAACTACATCTAACTGTAATACATTAGGAATATCCGCTTAGAATTGGTTAATTGATATCTAACCAAAACAAAAATGCATTTCCATCCAGAAACCCACGTTCACCGAAATTTTAAGAAGTAGCAGCAAAATAATCCATAAATTGGCATCTGCTTTTGAAAAATAGTGTTAAAGAACAATAATCTAATACGCCCAACAAAGTTGGTGATGATACCATAAATAAACTCTATATCGATACAAAGATAACCTCAAGACACAACAACTCCATACATCTCATGATGGTAAATACGCAATATGACTACAAGCTCATATTGACGGTATCTGGGGTCATAGTAAATAATTTGTTTTAACTTTAAAACAGAACAAAAAAACTAAGAAAACAATTCCTAGAACCAACTCTGGAAACTAATGCAAAGATGGCGTAAAATTTGTGAAACCTGGAAAAATTAAATGCACAAGAGTCAGTCGGTCGACCCTACTTCCAAATGCTCTAATGTTCGAGGAAGAGACCAGACTGGCGCTGGGAAACCAACCTGTTTAACAGCCTGTCTAGAAATACACCGCATGTAAATAACTTGAAAACGAAAATAATAAAAGAAAAGGGATAAAACAATAGGAGCAAGAGTTTTAACATGATATCATAATGAACCTGGGAAAATATGGCATTGTGAGAGCCAACCTGCCACTAAAGGACCAGAACAAATAGTTAATTCAACGTAACCATAATACACAATGCCGTAAATCACCATATAATCTACATTTCTCTTATTTGATGACCGGGAAGCCTACGTATTTGAGAAACCCTTTGTTCCCGCACTACTACACCCAGGGCGCTTTTTAGACCACCAAAAAAATATATATATATCCTAAAAATTCACTTTTTATTTTAGTTATTTTACATTAAAATTTAATATCAATTGAATTGTCTTAAATATAAACTTTAAGACAAAAACAGAAATAAATATTTTAAAACAAAATTTAATATTTAAGAAAAAAATAATTTAAGGCAATGGGAGTTGGAGACACAAATATTCTAAGCAAAGTTTTATATTTAAGATAAAATATTTTAAGACAAAAGCAATTTGAGACAAATATATTTTAAGACAAAAACCTTATATTAAAGACAAAAATATTTTGAGACAAAACTTTATATTTAAGACAAAAACAATTTAAGAAAAAATTATGTTAAGACAAAATTTTATATTTAAGACAAAAACAATTTGAGACAAAAATATTTTAAGACAAAACTTTATATTTAAGATAATGGCCACTTTAGATGAAACCTATTTAATAAAAATAACAATTAAGACACAAACATATAAATTTAAGGCAATATTATGTAACAACTGCAAAAATGGACTCTGAGAATGCGCCCTAAGTCTGCGAGTTTGCACGGAACTATGTCTGTCTTGCACCTATACTGAGGTTGTTATTTTACTTACCATTCACATTATATTATATAAAGACAATTATTTGTTGGGCTCTTTGTTTTGTGGGGGTAGTCGACTAAGAAGAACACGACAACTTTTACTGACAAGATGTCTCAGACATCAATTCCTCTTCTATCCCTTTCATATTTGATGATACGATTAGAGACAACTTGTTTATCATTGCATTCGACACTGCTACACAGAGGGGGATTTAAAGACAATTTTTTAAGAGAAAAGAAATATTTTGTCTTCAAATTTTCAATAAGAGGCGCTAGTAAAAAAAGGTAAAGGTAAAGGATTAGAGGTCTGTCTACTAACATTCACCATGTGGTTGGTTTACAATGGTTGTGAAGTGATATTAAACAAAAGAAAAGTGTTCCTGAGACACATAACCACGGGACAGGTGAGGTAGATCGGGCTTCGTGTGAAGAACCTGTATAAGCTAGATGTGGAAGATTGTGCTGTATTAAGCACTAAGGCGAAGAAAGTGCAGGTCGCAATGTCATTGAACTTTGGCACAAAATACTTGATCATTTACATCATAGTACCTTGAATATTTTACAACAAATAACCATTGGCCTCCCTAAAGGAGCACTTAAGCAGTAGAATGTATGCAAAGGATGTACATTGTGGAAGTACATAAAATCCACATTCCATTATTGGGACAAAAAAACACATGTAGTCATAGAAAGGATCCACTATGATGTTTATGGACCTTTCTCGACAACCTACATTGTCAGACACAAATATTTTGTCATTTTTATTGATGACTTCTCATGGAAGTGTTGGATATTCTTCATGTGGAAGAAAGATGAGACATTCTCCAAGTTCGTAGAACTCAAGGCATTGGTTGAAAAAAAAGCTAGCAAGAAGGTGAAGTCTTAGTTGTAGCAGCTGCAACACCCTCGAAAATTTTGGTCTGCACTTAAATTTCGGATCCTAATATGGATATGGTGATCGATCGTTCCTTACTCACTTATTTGTAACTTGATCATGATCCCAATCTCCCCTTTCGATCTTAAGAGTCATTCATGCTTTTCTTTTTACATAGAATCTGTTGTCTTTGGGCATGTGGGTTATCATTTGTCATGCAAAGGGAGGTTTGTTTTGATTCAAGGGGAAATATTTATGAGACTGGATTTTCCTCACCACATAGACATGTTTCACACTCATTTCACGCAATCTATCATCCTCCCAAAGTCTATCATCAGAGCCACACTTGTCGGAAGATGCCACAAACATTGTTGCATTAAGCGAAGTATGTGTTATATGTTCTAGATGGTCTATGTTGTATCGCTAATTTTTCAAGTGTTTGATTGCAGTGAAGTTTTATCATTGTTCACATCAGTTCCACTGCTCCCACACTTAGCCAAATTTTGGAGTATCTTTATCAACCTAGCCTCAACCAACTTTCTTGAACTGTGCACTTCACATATGTAACCCTCAATATTTTCCCTTGCCTATTGGAACTATGTAATGTGCACAAATCCCAACCTACCTTAGCATTCAAAACTGCAGAGTGATTTCCTCTAATGTCCTTCCCTCAGCCAAAATCCAATGTCTCTAGAAACTATGTAGTTTTGTCCCTTGACTACCCAGTCTCCCTTGCATCCTGAAATTGCATAGATGTGTCCTCCCATGGCCTCATCCTATAGCAATGCCTTTTATCCAACTAAAACTGTGTAAATGTGTCCCCCCTAGGGCCTCATCCCGCAAGAGTCATTGCTTGTTGAAACTACATAATTATGTCTCTCACGGGCCATGAGGAAAGATGACATGATAGATGACTCTCAAGGAGCTGAGGATAAAAATAAGCAGACCAAGGAACCCAAGGTATGATAGAATATTGGGACCACATGAAGACTCCATATGATGCATAACCCTTTGGAGGCTAGGTATGGAAAACAAAGCACATCTTTCGAAATACACCTCTTATTGTAGCTTAAAAGTTTGCTTATCATTATCGTATCATTTTGTCTTCAATGACATGCATGGTTACAGGAACTGAAAGTCATTCCATGTGTTTCCTCTATGTGTCTTCCTCCCTTTCTCTTGTTTATTACATAGCTTAGAAGATGAAGAGAAATACCACTTGTTTATTTAAGATACAGAGGTTGTGACCAACATGATCTTATGACCAAGCAGGCACGATGCAAGGCATCCTAAGTGGGATGAAATATGTTTGATGATATGTATATAGTTAGTACACTCCTTTGCATTAATCCTTGCTTTGTATCTTGCATGTACCCTCACTGCTTATCAAATTTGCCTACCTGCTACTAGTAGTCTCTTAGCTCTTTCTTAACAAAGCAAGGGTAGGAATTTCCTTCAACCCGATTTCTTCAAGGATCTTCATAGAAAGTATAGATCTAAGAGAAGGAGATGTGGAATATCATTATCAAACTCTTCAAAATACTTTTCGTGTTTGAACCTATTCAAATGATTAACTTGCCACTCAACAACATTGTCAATCTTGGAAGACTCAAGAAAGATCACATCTCTAGACATTATAAACTTCTTATTCACTTCATCATAGAGATGGTATGCTTTAGAGGTATGAGTACCCAAAGAAGATACATTTGTGACTCCATGCACTGAGTTTTTTTATCTATTGCTTAGGTATCAAGGCATAACAGGAGGAACCAAAAACCCTGAGATGCCTCAAAGAAGGAATGTGGCCATACCACTTTTCATAGGGAGTCTTGTTTTTAATATCAAGAGATGGACACATATTCTTTATATACACAACACATAGAACCACATCAGCCCGAAACCTTATGAACTCAACATGTGAACTATGCCAAGTTCATAGTGAAAGTAATACATTCCATTGAACTATGTGTCGAAAAATGAAGCAAGAAATTATCAATTTGATTTTTCCTTGATTAAATTGAAAAAAATTAAATTTCCACATCAACAAACAACTTGGATGATGTTAACTTGTGTGACATGGCTTGTGTCACCTAGTTTACTTGATAAATTTGAGATGGAGGGGTTAGAGTTCAGCTCTGCATATGCAAATGCTAATTTGTATTAATAAAGGTCAATTATCTTAGGTTGTTGTCAGTTAAACTATTTCTAACTTTTAGAAGAACTAGTGGAAGGTAATTTAAGCAATGGGACTTCAGTCAAACTTAGTGATCATCTAGTTAAATGATCAATCTACCCAAAATAGTTGGGGCATGCAGAGAAGTCGAGTTCCCTAAGATCGGTGGAGATTCAAAGGAGGTTTTAATTTCTTATAGCTCACAGAGTTGCAAGAACTTACTATAACCATAGTGAAGGATGTAGCTTGAGTAGGAGCTTCTTGTGAAATTGGAGAGGGAATGATTGTTGGTAGCATTAATAGCCTACCAACAATTTGTTTTGCACCACACTTCAATGTTTTAGGCAAGGTTTTTGAGGGTGGATAATTTTTTCTGATGCTTTTTGGTCATGCACATCCTCACTAAGTATCTTGGGAGGTCTGTAATAGTTCCTTGCATGCACATCCTCACTAAATATGTTTTGGGATGTCTGTACTAGTTCCTTGCAAATTTCTATTTGTCAAGGCTTAACTACTTATGATCTTAGGTGCTCACAACAGTCTGACAATTTATGACACTCTCCAAATCACCATTCCTGAAAGGATCCAACAAAACGACTTGAGAGGAAGATGAGAAGGGCACACTCTTATTGGTACTAGCCTAGAACTAGTGGAATTGGTTGGTCCCAATGGTTTTAGAGTTGTACTAGTCTAGTTTGGTCTTGTATTGAACTGACCTTAAAACACCAAAGTGACTAGTTCTCTTCTAAACTGACCAATTCTAAAGAATGTAGTAGAACATATGTAATGACCACCATATATTATTTTTTTAATAAAAAATACTTAAAAGGAAAAGAATATCTTCACCCTAGGGCCCTACAAAACCTAACCTGAGTAATTAATGGTAATATTTAATTTTTAAAGTTAAAGTAAAACTTGACATTCTCCTTATCTTTCCTTTTTGAAAAGGAAAGATAAGGATAATGTCAAATTTTACTTAAATTTTGAATATTAACATTAATTGTTTATGGTTGTTTCAGAGTGGTTCCAACTTCATTCAATTTTGAGGAAATCAAATTTTAGATCCCATTCAAAAATGTTGGACACCTAATCCTCTATGGGTTAGTGTGGAAGCCAAATAGACTAAGGAAGTCCAAGAGACCTTGGAATACAAAACCAAAGGTCACACAATGTACTATGAATGTATATCATTTGTTAATAATGGAAGTACTCTCCTGATTATCATTCATATTCTGTTTTTCCCATGTGTGTGTTTAACATGGTATCAGAGCTGGATGGTCGTTCCTGGCCCTCTACCACTTAGATTTTCTATTATGAAACCCTTGTCAGCTATATTTGAGTTGGGTTCTCCCCTTACACCTGCCATCTCTGCCCATTCTTTCGAAATAACAAAAAAATGGGCGTTTTCCCTCATATTCAGATATGTCACCTTTCTTTTTGTTTGATTCTTTAATTCATGTCTTGTACATTTGAATGGTGCCTCTGAGCTCTACAATAAGCAATTGCACATTGTTTCTGAAAGGGTCATTGATTGAATTGTTGGTTGAGCTATTTTGCATGAATTGAATGTTGTGTTGATGTACCTGACACATTTAAATACATGAACGTTGGTGATTCCCTATGCATGAATATAACACTCCTTCCCTCTGGAATATCAGCACCATTCTCACTACCATTCTGCTGAGCATACTAACGCATCAGCTCCCATATCATCCATTGCTTTGACTGCCATACACTCTGCTTTGTCGAGAATGATGTTGGACACAGAATTCTCCATATACATGTAGTAGTGTGGAAGCCGAGACCCCGTGCAAGTGCACCCATGTTAAGAAACTAACTGCCATTACCAAATCTGAAGAAATCGTTGACTTCATTGACTAACCTGCGTGCTAGTGTAATCCCACAAGTCGTAGAACAACCGGTTCTCATCATCCGATAGATTTAGGGTTAAAAAAAGTGAACGGGTGTCAAGCGAGAGTTCGGACCCGATCCTTTTTACATTGGCGATTTATAATTTCCATCAGGTTTGGAATTTGATTAAGTGTTGTGCAGTTTATGCACCCAAAATCGCTATAGGTTGTCGGATCAATTGCGGGTTTGATCTACGACGGAGGAACACCGAGCAACTTTATTGATTAGGTGAGGAGCTGACCATTAGATAAGGGACTTGATTGGATGGTGGAGGTTGTGTTACATCGTTTAAAGGTTTGATACTCGCCAGTGGTTGTGATATGCAATGATATAGAGAGTAGTGAAACCGCTATGGTTGGAGGCGATATTTGGCGACCCTGCTAAAGCAACAGAACATATAGTCTTTATAATAGATGACTGATACTCTGGCTACATGAGTTGTAGTGGAGATTCATCCTCTGAATAATAAAGATAGAGAGAAAAATAGTCACAACCACAAAATGATTCCATTGTTGCGAAAAGGTCACAAAGAAACTGATCGTTTTCATTATTAGAAGGTCTGAGTTCTTAATCCCCAATTTCTTTACCACCATTACTTCAATCATCTGCGCCATTTTGTCTTTGCATAAAATCAACGTGCAGGGACTCTGGATAATCTAAAGCAAACTCTTGTCCGGGCCTTCTAATTCTGTCATTAAGTTCCATATTCCACCTGCTCAATTCTGTTACAATTGAACAGGTCAGGAATAGATACAATCTCTTCCAAATCTACACTTGAGATTTCAAGGCACTCTTTTTCGAGCTCTAGAAAGACAAATAATCTTTCCATACCTATTATGAGCCTGAGAAATCGATTTTGGTAAGGTGGAATAAGAATCATTGGAAGAATTATTACTTGGATCTTGCTCGACTTCTCAAATCCCATCTCTGAGTACAGACATCTGAGTAGATCAGGGGAAAGGTTCAACTCCTCAAACGTCTTTCCTAAAGTATGAGTGTCACCAGTAGTGACCACTCTGATATTTGAGTCTTCTGAATTGACTGCGTGTATAGGCCCATCGATTCCTATATCTGGGTTACAATTCCTAAATGGAGCATTGAGTCCACCATAACTCCTGGTATCCTTTGAAGTATGATGGTCTTTGTGTGTTGAATGGTGCGTTGAATGTATTACGTTGGAGCATATGCAATATTTAGTATATTATGTTGAATGTATTGTATTGTACACTTGAGTAGTGATACTTTTACGTTGAAGAGTTTATTTCTTGTATTAATATATTGTTGCCTCTGCTTTGAGGGACGATCAATTCTTATGTTGAACCATTTAGACATGCGCTTTGAAGATAAAACCATTTATATATGCCTTAAATCATTTTGAGGGTCCATTCATATATACATGATTTAGACTATTCATACATGAAGTTGAGAGTTGGTCCATACAATTAATTTATATGAAAGTCAGTCAGTAGTATCTGTGGCATATGTGTTGTTATCTCTCCATAAATTCTGTTTGATATATGAGTATTGAGGGCAAATTTCTTTCTTTGAAGAAAATGACAATATCGAAGAATATTGGTTCGTACCTTAGTCAAAGCATTTATATATATGAGCATTCAAGTCCTGTCGATGACATGATGTTATAGTTGTTGAAGTTTTGATAGCCATCATCTCTGCTTTGAAAGTGAATATGTTGGATGATTAATTGGAACGACAGAGTTTAATGTTCATAAGCATTGGGGGCTGTTTATATTCTTTAAAGTTGGGGTTATTTGGCATTGTGTGAGATATCTGTGCAACATTGTCATTAAATGGAGCAAATTGATAATGCGTTACAGTTATTGAATAGTCTAATATTTTCCACTATTGATGGGATGGTTAAAGTCAGTAAGGAAACTCTTTTTAACATTCAGACTTGTTTACAATATGCACAAGAACATATTGATTTTTTACAGCTTGAATCTCAACTACAAAATGCAGAATTACAACAATCGAGTCATCATTTTGAACCTGTTTGTGTTCATAAGATTGAAACAAAATCGCATAAATAGTGAGACAAAAATGTTACAGATCATTCAAATTTAGTACCCAATGAAGTAGCAGTTGTACATGCAGATGCAGAAGTGTAGTTTGCACTTTCCAAGCCCATCATCAGACCTTGGGAAGAGCTTGTCCACAACCAGCATAGAATAGGTCTTGGGTATGACAAGGATGTGTCCTTTCATATTCTAGATTACTCAAAGGCCATCCAATTTCAGAGTGTTGGATTCCTTCATGACAGTTCATCTCTAGTTGTTCTAGACTCTGCCCCTCTTCAACAGCAATAGATTGTGAAATGCCAACACTGTGATTAAGTTGGCCATCTGAAAGATCACTATTTTGATCTTCATCCATGTAAGCACTGTCATAAAAAAAGTCATTATTAAAACAAATGCTTCAGAAACAAACCTCCTGCAAGAACAAAGATTCATCTTGGATGGATCGCTTCTTGGCAATGGGCATCAACAACCAAGAATATATTCTAGTCACATGTCAGAACTTGTTGTAGAGTATTGAACAGTCTTGCAGTTGAGTTTTCTCCATCATCTCACCTTGTATCTGACGACGGGGAAATGATGGTCATCTACAAGCTTCAAAGCCACATCAAGCGAGCCTGAGCCACAACTTGACATACAAGATTTAGAGTTGTAGCCAAAGGAAAATATGCCCCTGAGCATGCCTTCAGTCGGTGATACCTCTTCAAAGAATTGGGGACACTTCCTCTAGCAGAAGACTTCAGCTTCTTGCCAGTTTTGGAAGAGTTCTAGGAATTGTATTAAGCATTCTAGAGCTGTTGGTCATCCTTAAACCATCAAAGATTGAGACTTCCCTTTTCAGGTTAAGATTCTCCCTTTTATGTGGGGTGAGACCTCCCTTTCATGGTTGAAGGTTTCCCTCTTCAAAACAATAGGAGCACTTCCTCTAGTAGAAGACTTCAGCGTCTTGCCAGTTTTGGAAGAGTTCTAGGAATTGCACTAAGAATTCCAGTGTTGGTGGTCATCCTTAAACCACCGCCCTTTATACCAACATTTTAGAGAGCACATTCAGCCTAGTGCTATCATGCATTTTTACACATTTTGTATTACAGATCTCTTCTTGGACTCATACATAACCCTTTGGATTAAGGGGGGAAATGTTGGACACCTAATCATGTATGGGTTAGTGTGGAAGCAAAATAGACTAAGGAAGTCCAAGAGACCTTGGAATATGAAACCAAAGGTCACACAATGTACTATAAATGTATATCATTTGTCAATAATAGAAGTACTCTCCTGATTATCATTCATATTTTGTTTCTCAAATGAGTTTGTTTAACAAAAACTTAGTGGTGACTATGTGAAACGGTTCTTTGTAATGAGACCTAGACTTTGACTTCCAATTTTTCATGTGCATTTATTGCATAATCATATTCCTTGTGAGACTTTGCAACAAAAGTTGATCTTTAATCCATTGTAAGAACTTGACCTAGCTTAGGGAATCATCATCTACCCCTCCCAAGTTTCTCCTCAACATAGAAATTTTCTTTGGAAGTAGGCATTCATTTTATCCATTACATCATTTTTTCCACTGTGACAGTCCAACAAGACCCCTACCAACATATGCTTGACAATCCATCTCATATTTACTATATACCATATAAAAACTCTTAAATATTGTGTCTCCAATATAAAAGAGGAAGAACCAGAAAGTGCCTTCTTGACCCTCTTCTCAACCCACAATATGTTTAGCTTCTCTCTTGTGCTTACACTCTAGTCTTCTCGCAACTTCAAAATGGTGAATCTTAAACAAGATTTCATGATGTGCATTCAGAAAGACATAATTCACCCTTGCTTTGCATCAAATTATCCCCCTAGCATTCCCTTTACCTTTACATGAAAGCATTTATTTTCCTTGGGGATGACCGTTAAGCTTCCCATCCCTATTTCACCTCCCTCTCCTACCATCATGAAATTGATCCAAAGGCCCCACCTAATGAGGAGTGGGAGGTTCCGAAGCTTTGTTGGAACAACATTTGACCACCATGTTGACCAAGCATCCTTAATAGTAATACCTTGCCACTTGATCGAGGATGGAAACACTGATAAGATTGATTTCCAGAGTTTTTGTGTGGCTTGGAAATCGATAAATAGGTGGGTAACAGTTTCGTTGTTGCTTTTGCAAAGACAACAACAAAATGGGTCGTGTTGTGCTCATTTGAGAAGGTTATCTCCTCTGGGAATTTTTTTTTTAAGTATGGTCCACATGAGAAGTCTGTTCCTGGGGGGTGCTTTGAGGTTCCAAAAGTGCTTCCACTAGGACTCGATGGCTTGTTGTCGACGAGCTTTGGCTAGCACAAGGTAGCCTTCCTTAGGAGTGTATTTCCCAGCTTTCAACAACACCCATATTACCTCATCTTCACCTTTGCCTAACCCGATGTGAGCTTCAGTAAGAGCCCCAATATATGCATTCCATTGCTATGTCCATTGTTGTGGAATGTTCAGTTTATGGGTTGATTTCCATGCTTGCTGGAATAATGTTGTATGCTCGGGGTCTGCTATGTGGCTGATATGGGTAATGTTTGTTGCTCTGAGAAAGTTTCTAAGCTCAACTGGTAGCATGTGGGGATTCCCGTAGCTAATCCATGGGTCTTGTCCAATCCTCACAGCCATTCCAAATTGAATTTTCCAAGTAAACGAAGAAAGACCTCAATAGCCTTTGATTTCAAACACCTCTGCTTTTTGCCTTTCTGGGTCCTTTCATCAGGTAAGGAAAGCTGAGGGTCGCTCAGTGAAGGATTTGTCACAGGGTTTGGAGAGTCCAATAGAGGCTCAGATGAGAAAACACCAGAAATGGGAGGGATATTGGTAAAATTTCTTGATGGTGGGCCGAGAAGGGTAGCGTTGGTTGATACCCAGGTGCATTAGCTATGGGCTCCCTGGATTGAGTAGTAGAGGGGACACGAGAGCTAGTGGAAGTTGGAAGAGATACGAGACCTGCCAAGGAGATTCCAAATCTAGGGTCAAGGGATTTATCCACAAAATTGAGGGTAGAAGGGGATAGAGGCTGAGCTATGAGGCCCGAAAAAGAGTGGGAGTTCTCTGGGAAGGTAACCACCGAACTTGAAGATCTCGAGATTTAGGGCAACGAAGCTACGGTGTCATAAAGCTCGCAGCCATAGGTTAAGACGCTTGTTGGATTTACTTGGGGAATAGTCCAAATGGAGGTACCCCCTAATGGGTCCTCCTAATAGTGGACTAGCTCATCCATAACTGTTGCGAATTTCCCACGCCCGCTGCCTCCAGAACCTTGAGATGCTTGTCACTGTTGTGACCGGGAGTAGTAGAGGAAGTGTCAAGGGGGAAGAGGGTAAAACCAAGGTAGTAAAAGTGAAAGTGATGGAATTTCTTCTATTACCTGGATCATCAAGGAGGGGAAGGCTATTGGGAGGGCACTACTCCATAAACCCGTAAGGTCAGAATCCTAGGGCACTGTGTGAATAGCCCTTCATGATGTCTTGGCTTATGAGTCTGACCAATTATGGGGAACGAGTACGAATCACTCACCAATGGGTTTCACTTCCTTTCACATAGAGATCGCACCGACACGATGCCTTTTGGGCACATGGTCATTAGTGGGGCATCTCGAGTGTCCAATGGGAAGCTTATGGATGACACAATAATTTTTGTCAGGTGGTGACCAAAACATGGTTGAAGCCACTCATGAAAGGACAAACCCCGTGAGGATAGAAATTTTGGGAAATTACTGTAGTGGGTAGCGAGGAGAGATGACGTGGAAGCTTCACGTGGAGGTGGTGATATGTTAGCCAACAAGTTAGGTTCATGAGAGGATGCACAACTCGGTAATGTGAAATACCATGAGGTCCTAGAGACGTGACATGTCAGCTAGGTAGGTTGATTCTAGGGGGATCCTTGCACTAGAAGGTGGGGCATCGAGGAGGACCTAGAGCTAATGTGCATATATATATATAACCCAAAAGAAAGAAAAAAATAATATATATAATAATATTAACAGACTTACGGGAAGGAAGTGTGAGGGAAATCATTTTACCCCACCTTGTCGATGTTGGAAAGGGGTTGGCTATGTGACAGAGTGATATTAGAGCATCCAGGTTCAATACTTGTATTGGATGGGCTTCGTCACAAGCACGTGAGGAAGTTTTTTTTTATAATATTGAGTTAGTTTGACTACATTCATTGATAGTTTATTAAAGTAACAATCGATGGAGATGTGAAGAATAATTTAAGAAGGCAAAGCCACCCACAATCAATAGAGATGTGAAGAAGGAAGAGGGTGTAGAATCATGGTATCTAGGGATGAAGAAGTTCTTCAAAATAAATGACTAGTCTGCAAATATGAAGGCCAGAGTTGCCTCTTCCAGTTTGAAAGGAAAAATCGATATTTGGTGGGAGGACCTGAATTATACTAGAGCCGTCACCAAAGAGGATGTGACATGGAATGAGTTTGAGAATAATTTCAGTTGAAATACTAATATGACAACAAGGAAAAGTAATTTTATGAGATTAGAATGGGACAGATGAATAGTGATGAATAGTGATGAAAAGAAACCACACTGAGAACCATGACTAGTGCAATTGGCAACAAGGAAAAAGAGAAGGATTAGCCAATTGGTGAAGTCATGTGCATTGGAACTCAATAGCATGACCATAGTAGCTCCCCTAAATGTGCTACCACGAGGTGTGCATGGGATATTTCTAGGCATGGACTTGTTGTATACACATCGGACGAAGGTGGACTGCTATGAAAACGTAATAGAAGGCCTAGATGACCAATGGATGAAGAGGGTATTGCAAGGTAAGAAAAATCCCATATCAGTAAGGTTGATCACTACCATGCAGGCCAAACATAATTGCAGGAATGGATGTATGTTGTTCGTAGTACAAGTTTCCAAGAAAGGGGAAGCCGACAGAACAACAAGGGATTAGGAATCTGAGTTTCTTTGAAGGCACCCCATCTTGCGACAGTATGAGCACCCATGAGTTGGTAGAGATAAAATTGGATTTGAAATAAAATATAGACAAGGGGTACATAAGGCCAAGTGTGTCTCCTTGGGTAGAACATGTATTGATTTTGGAAAATAAGGATGGAACCCTAAGACTGTGCATTGATTATAGACAGTTGAAAAAGGTAACCTTTAAAAATAGGTGCCCATTACAAAGGATAAATGATCTCTTTGACCAGTTGAGGGGAGAAACAATATTTTCCAAAATTAAATTGAGGCCAGGATACCATCAAGTGAGAATCAAGGAGAAGGACATTCATACTGACTACTTTTAGAACAAGGTATGGACAGTGGACACTATGAGTCTGTGCTGGTAGCTTTTGGACTTACAAATGCTCCTACCACATTCATGTTCCTTATGAAGGGGTATTACGACCATACTTGGAAAGGGCTGCCATTGTATTCATGGATGACATATTAGCTTATTAAAGAATAGAAGGAGAACATAAGCAACATCTAGTGGTTGTGTTACAGTTGTTGATAAAACACAAGCTCTATAAAAATAAAGGCAAGTGTGACTTATTCAAGACAAAAATACATTACATAGGGCACATCGTATACAAGGAAGGCGTGCTA
Organism: Pinus tabuliformis; assembly: GCA_031772625.1. Taxonomy (NCBI): domain Eukaryota; kingdom Viridiplantae; phylum Streptophyta; class Pinopsida; order Pinales; family Pinaceae; genus Pinus; species Pinus tabuliformis. Next base: position 149,883,819 of record CM062818.1, on the reverse strand, counting down.
GTCGACCCATATAAGGTCAAAGCCATCAAGGAGTGACCAAATCCAAGGAATGTAGATGAGATTACATCATTCATGGGTTTGGCAGGATATTATAGGAGATTTATCTAGAACTTCTCCAAAATAGGACATCCTATTACAACCCTGCAGAGAAAAGGGAAGAGATTTGAATGGACTACACAATGTGAATATAAATTTGACCAGTTAAAATGATTGCTCACCAATACACCAATGTTGATAATTGCACATCTTGAAAAATACTTTGTAGTGTGTACTGATGCTTGCAAGGAGGGACTCGGTGGAGTCTTAATGCAGGAGGGACAATTTGTGTTCTATTAGTCTAGAAAATTGAGTGTACATGAGGATAATTATTTAATGCATGACCTAGAATTGGTTGTTTTTATTCATGCATTGCAAATGTGGAGGCATTACCTCCTTGGTTGGAAGTTCATGCTCATGAAAGATCATATGGTGCTCAAATACTTGTTTGAAAAACCAAAGTTGAATGCTAGAAATGTTCAGTCTATGGGCCGATTTCCATGCTTACTGAAAAAATGTTGTATCCTCGGGGTTTGCTATGTGGCCGATATGGGTAATGTTTGCTACTCTGAGAAAGTTTCTTATCTCAATTGGCAACCTGTGGGCATTCATGTTGAGTCCCAAACTTGCATCTTCCCTATACACCTTTTTAGCCTTTTTTTCCAGTTACCTGAACCTCCAAGCTATCAAATCATTGGATATTAGTTTAAAAAGAGCATATATAATGGTTTCCTAACTATGTCTTGTGACTGTTGTTTGATCTAGATTTTTGCTCAGTCAGCTGCAGAATCTTGTCACTTTCTGCAGCCAGCTCAACTTTCTGCAGCCTTTTTGTTGAAGTCTATGTTACAGGTGTCTACAGGAGAATCCGGCCACATGGGAAAGTTGAAAATTATGTGGACATGGAACGTGTCCCCTTGGTTCAGCCGAATCCCTCACAAAAGGCCATGGTCAAAGACAGTCAAAGCAGTGGTCAACCTAAGAGTTTTACGGTGGCAGAACTCTGTTTTTCACCACGTGAAGACTTGCGTGGCAAATTCCTAAATCTCAGGAGGCGTGCTAACACCTATGGACTGCTCCATGAACCAAATCTAACAGCCACCCTCCTTGGATTTAATTTTCATGGCTACCATCATGCTAGATTTCCGGACGTGGTTATTCACGTGTTTGTTTATCAGCACAGATCTTAGGAAGTAGTTGTGTCATCCTCTGTTATAAATAAAGCATTCTCAAACGCATATTAGCTAGCTTTGTGTATGTAATTTTGACTGTTTTACGAGCCCACTGTGCCGTGACTTAATCCTTATGTTATGACTGCATTTTAATACATGAGAAGACAATGTTTTTAAGCTCAATTCGTGGTTGATTGCTGATTGGCCAAGGTTGTGCAGAGGGCCCCTATACGCACCAAGGTTCCGTAATTGCTGTATAGTTTCATGCTTTCTTCCTTTACGTTCTTGATTCCATAATTGTTTGTTTGTATATATTCCACTGTTTATGGTATTCATGTTGGTTGATGTCCATAGTTTTTTTAATGCTTTCTAATGACTGTTAACTAATCAGTGTTTTTATCTCGTAATCCTATCAGCTGAGATCAGCGGACGGGAGCGGCTGAGCTCTGCTAGGGTTCCCGTAACAGTGTAGGCGGCCTCGGCCCTCTGGGCGGCTGAACGGGCACCTCCCTGCGTTCCGGTTCTCTCTGTTGCATTGCGGCTTCAGCTGGGCGTATATCTGAGCCGTGTTCTGGTTCCAATCTTGCTTTCTTGGATTTGAAGGGGCGCTGGGGTATTGAGATCCCTGGTTGCGCTCCTGTGTGGCAATCATGGGTGATCCTGGGGGTGGGGAATCCTCTCCCACCCCTCCACTATCCTCTGAAGAAGCCTTCCGGCGATTATTAACGCAGAAAGGAAAGAAACGTCTTGCCCCAGATATCCCAAAATTCATTAAAAAACTCGAGGAAGTGCCTGAGATAGCCCTGCAAGAAGATCAGCCGATCAAAATTGCTCTTGCCCTTGCTGACAGAGGATTGGTCGGGCAATTCATGGGGCGTTGGCCCTCTACTAAAACCACGGACGATTGGATTCAATGCAACTGGAGGCCTCAGCTGAAGAACAGTGTGATCTGTTATCCGGTAGGGAGAGGTTTCTTCATTTTCGAGTTCACCACCAAAGAAGACCGGGATCTGGTTTTCAGGAATGGACCGTATTTCATGGGAAATCAGGGTCTGTACCTCAATAAATGGACCCCGGACTTCGATCCCTCAGTAGATGTTCCGAAGGAAGTTCCAGTCTGGGTTAGGCTCCCCAACCTACCGATCCATTGCTGGAGCTATCAGTCATTGCAAAAGATTGGGAACGGTCTGGGCAGATTCATTGACAAAGCAGACAATAAAGGCCAATATACTTGTGCAAGAATCTGTGTGGAAGTTGACCTAGAGGCTGGTCTACCAGAAGCGATCAAAATCACAGTGGGAGAATGGCATCACTATCAAAAGCTGGACTACGAACAACTTCCGTTCAAGTGCAGAACATGTCATGAACACGGACACTTCCAACGGAATTGCCCCAAATCCCAAGCCGGGACTAATGAAGACGAGGAAGGATGGAAAGAAATTAAAAGAGGAAAGGCTATCCCAAGACCAATAGTGAAGAAAAATTCTGGTTCAAGGGAGAGGCCGAAGTCAAATCTGAAGAACAATGAAGATCCAAAAGTGGGAACCTCCTCAGGAGGGGACGCAGAAACCATCGAGACTCAAGAAGCACCTGAAAACTCAATGAAGGAAGCAAAAGAAATAGGTACTGAAATAATCACCCCCCCAACCTCAGGAGGTATTGAAGGAAATAAAGATAATGAAGAACACATAAGCCTGGCCTCCGAATCGGATGAAGACTCAGAAGGAAGAACCGATGAATCAGACAGCTCTCAAATCACTCCTATCAAGTCAACCAGGGGTCGAAAATCCAAGAAGAAACTAAGAGAGGAGAAAACCTACAGGGATGTTCTCCAAGGATCCCAAAAAACTCTCAAGGGAATGATGAATACAAGGTCTGGGCGCAAGCATGGCCCGGCTCCAAAAGGAGCCACATTCCCCCAAGCCAATAAATAATGAAGTACGTCTCCTGGAATTGCAGAGGACTAGGCAACAAGCTAAAAGAAGATGCCCTCAAAGATATAGTCAGAATGTATTCGCCTGAAATCCTCCTAATCCAGGAGACAAAGATGGAGGAAAATCTCCTCCTTAATGCCAGCAAATCCTTCTGGCGAAAAGGTATTGGATGTGCTGTCAGTGCAAGAGGCGCCTCCGGTGGAATCGCTACCTTCTGGGACAGCACTATCTATGACCTGATTCAAAAAGATAACTCTCCCCACTGGATATTCACGAAGCTCCTCCACAAAGACTCCGGCCATCAAGTAAGTTTGTTCAATATTTATGCTCCTGTTCTTCCTTCTGAGAAAAAACTCTGCTGGGACTCAATTTCGTCCTATCTCTCGCTGAATAACCCAGAAAACATTATTATAGCTGGGGACATGAATGTTACTCTTGCTGCAAATGAGAAAAGGGGAGGATCCCCGGTCAGGGACCCAGCAAGAGAATGGGTTGAGGATCTAATATTGGGATGGGAATTAGAGGATATCAAGCCCTCATCTGGGAAGTTCACATGGTCCAACAAAAGGGTGGGCCCAAATCATATAGCAGCACGATTAGACAGATTTCTGGTTCAATCCTCCTTCCTGACTTGTGGTCTCATGGCTTCGTCCAAAATTCTGCCAAACAGCACCTCGGATCACAAACCCATTATTCTTGAGCTTTCCACGGAGGAAAATCTTGGGCCCATTCCCTTCAGGTTCAGCTCATTATGGCTTCAGCAGGAGGGGTTCCAAGAGATGGTTTCAGAAGCCTGGAATAGATCGGTCCAAGGTTCCCCCTTCTTTGTGTGGGAAGAAAAGCTGAGGGGGCTCAAAAGAAGACTCAAGGACTGGGCAAGAACACTGAAATCTCCCTCCACCAACAGAAAGACGGCCCTGGACAATCTTGCTACCCATCAATTGTCTTTGGAAAATTCTGAAGTCACACAAGACCTTCTTCAGCGGGAAATTGACCTGAAAAAAGAATTTCACAAAGCAAGCAGGGAAGAAGAAGAACTCTGGCGGCAGAAATCCAGAGCTCTCTGGTTAATAACTGGGGACAAAAATACCAGCTTCTTCCACAAGCAAGCTGAAGCCCGCAAGCAATTCAAATCCGTTAAAGAAATTCAACACCAAAATGTAGTGATTAAGGACTTCGAAGAAATAAAGCGGGCAGCTCACACTCACTTCAAAGATCTTTACTCAGCCCCGGATGAACCTCCATTGGATCCTCAGGTCTATCCGACGAACCTGATCCCTCATTGTGTCCAAGATCCTACCATCGATATGCTGACAGCTCCGATCAGCATGAATGAGCTCAGAAATGCCTTGGATAGTATGGAATCGGACAAAGCTCCGGGTCCGGATGGGTTCCCTGTTAGATTCTACCTTTCCTGTTGGGACATAATCAAATCTGACCTTCTGAGAATGGTTAAGAAATCCCAATCTTGTGCAAAGATCGGAGGCGGCATCAACTCAGCGTTTCTGGCTTTGATCCCAAAAGAGAAAGGAGCAACTAATTTCAGCAGATTCAGGCCAATCTCGTTGTGTAACTCCAGCTACAAGCTTATAACCAAAATTATAGCCAACCGCCTCAAAAAAATCTTACCTGCCATTATTCCTGAAAATCAAGGTGGTTTCATCAAAGGGAGGAAAATTCTTGACAATATAGTGCTGGTGCAAGAAGCTGTTCATTCAAGCTATCATCGAAAGGAGAAAGGTATGGTGATTAAGCTTGACTTGGCAAATGCGTTTGACAGGGTAAAGCATGAATTCCTGTTTATGGTTATGGAAAAAATGGGCTTTTCTCCAGCTATCATTAACTGGATCAAAGCCTGCATTGCCTCTCCTTGGATTGCACCTTTAGTAAATGGGCGACCTTCAAATTTCTTCCAAGCCTCTAGGGACCTCAGACAAGGTTGCCCATTGTCCCCGCTTCTTTACGCGATTCAAGCCTCAATTCTCAGCTTTCAACTGGACCATAACCTCCAGACTCAAATCCTTCCTGGACTCCGAATGGTTCACCAGGTCAAAGACATAAATCATGCCCAATTTGCTGATGATACGCTTTTGTTGGGTGGGGCAAGCATAAACTCTGCAAAATCCTTCAAGAAGGAGCTGGACAGCTACAGAGAAGTCTCGGGCAGCAAGATCAACTTTACAAAAAGCACAGTCTATGGCTGGAATTGCTCGGTCAAGGAATTATCGGATATTGCCAGGATTCTCCATATGGAAGGGTCCTGGGCCTGGGACTCCTTCAAATACCTGGGGATCCCTATCTTCAGGACCATTCCCAAAGTAGCCCATTGGATGCCCTTGCTAGACAAGTTCAAAAACAGAATTCAGGCCTGGGGAGCTTCATGGCTGAATAATGCGGGGAAGATCATTTTGATGAAAGCGGTCCTCTCAAGCCTTCCGTTATATCAGCACTCTATCCTCCTGGCCCCTAAAACCTTCATCAACAAGATGGAAGTTCTTCTCAGGCGCTTCCTGTGGGAAGGGGGAAAAAACAACGAAAGAAGGCTGCACCTTGTTAAATGGGATACTATTAAAAAACCATTAATGGAAGGAGGATTACAAATCTGAGATCTGGCTGCCCAAAATCTGGCCTTAGGAACCAAGCTACTATGGGACATAGTCTCTGGAAAAATTAGTTGGAGCAAGAAGGTCCTATGGAGGAAATATTTCCATGGGAAACGCCTCAGATGCCTGGATCACCCGCCTCGCTCCCCCAAAGGTTCTCCTGTTTTTAATCTCTGCATCAAAGCTTTGGATCATTTTCGTCATAAACTGTATTGGATTCCAGGTAATGGGAGAAAAATAAGAATTTGGGATGATCCTATTCTAGGTGACCAACCGTTGAAACAGGTGGAAGAAATCTCCAATATCAGAGATTGGCTTCAAGATCGCAAGCTGAACACCCTCTGGGATATCTCCTCTTGGTCGGAGGATGGTCTCTGGGAAAGCTGGCATTTAGGAGAGGTCCCTCAGTGGCTGGAGGGTGAAGCCTCTGCCCTTTTGGACAAGCTTCAAGGGAAAGCCCCAGTAAAAGCTTCAGCAAAAGACAAACGAGGGTGGGGATCTGTCACAGGTTCCTATTCTGCTACTGAAGGATACAAAAGTATTATGGCCATCCCGAATGTTCCCCCAAATCCGGCTCAATGGCATTTTATTTGGGATTCCCCCTCTCCTCCCAAAATTGATTTCTTCTGCTGGACTCTAGCCCACAATAGTATTCTCACTCGAGATAATCTCCATAGGTGCGGAATGGAAGGACCATCTTGGTGTAATCTGTGCAAGTCAGAAGAAGAAACAGCTGATCACTTGTTCTTAACCTGCCCTTTTGCTTCAGAAGTCTGGAAGGGGGTTCTCATGCTAAATTCTGATAATTTCGAGCTCCCCAGGAACATCCAAAACCTTTTCCAGTCCTGGAGAAAACTGCCACCGTATGGTCTCTCTAACAATATCCTTCTCAAAAATTACTGGCTCTGGATCCCCAAATTCGTTTGTTGGAAGCTGTGGCTGGAAAGGAATAACAAACTTTTTAGAAACGAAAGCTGCAACCAACTCAAAGTCATCACCAAGGTTAAAGCTCTTTTAGGAGAAACTCTGGATGCCAACTCCGCCAAAAACCCTGGGAAAGCCCTGAACAGAGAAGAGGAACTCTGGCTGAATGCTTTGGTCCCAAATCATAAAGATTGTGCTACCATCGCTACCAACGTTCCCTCCAATTGGGAAATCAGGCTGAAGGAACAAGAGTTCATTAAATGGAGGTCGGCTCTGAATGAGCATTGCCTGTTTTTTGATGGGGCCTCCAAAGGCAACCCCGGGTGCGCAGGAGGAGGCGGAGTTCTATTGTGTCCGGATGGCACTGAGGTGTTAAGGTTTGCTTGGGGATTAGGCAAGGAATCCAACAACAGAGCGGAGGCTCTAGCTTTGTGGCAGGGGCTCTCTCAAGCGATCAAAGGCAATGTCCGATCCATTTCAGTCTTCGGAGACTCCAGAATTATTATCCAGGCTCTGCAATCCAAAAAGAATCCTTCTCAGCTCCACTTATCAACCATCCTCAGGAGAATCAGACTTATTTTGCCCAAATTCCACAAGATTTCTTTCTACCACATCCCCAGGGAATTAAACTCCCAACTAGATATGGAAGCCAATCAAGGCATTCTGAGAAGCAAAAGTACGCTGTCAGTTAACCAGATCGATAGCTTCTGCAATATCCCCTAAAAAAGTGCTCCCAGGATCTTTTGATGAGGATTTGCCGCCCTGTGTTTTTTCTCTGCTGTAAGTGCATCCAAAGGATTTATAAGAAGAACACATTTTGTGGAGTGCTGGGACTGATGAACCCGTCAGCGGCTATGGAGAGATCTATTGCCACAGGGCCCTTTCAGCTTCCTACGAACGGCCACAGACCCGAAGGTACAGCGATGATGGTTCCGTCGAATTCTGCCAAAAGCCTCTAGCAGGGGGACACTCTCTATCTCCGATTAACAGTGTATTGGAATAGTTGGGAAAACAGACCCTCGGTCATTTTCCAGAAATGCGTTGTAGTCACTATTTGCCTTATTGCTGGCGCCTTTTAATAAAATTAACCGCTTTTGTCTAAAAAAAAAACTAATCAGTGTTTTTCTTTCGGGTTCTAATAGACAGCCCGGGAAATTGCACATAGCTTTTTAATGACTAATGACATGAAATTATCTTGTCCTTTTGCTGATTTATTTTCTTAGTTCTAATTCCAGCACTGTTTATTTCTTTCAGTTTTGTTTTGTTCATTTACTTTTCTGCAAGATAGATATTAGACTACTCATGTCATTTTCAGTTACCTCCTATAGCCAAAGCGAGTCGAATGGTGAGGGATTGAAATTTGAATGCGTAGTTTGATATTAGTTTATTTTTCTACAAGTTAGTGATTAGATTACTCATGTCATTTTCAGTTACCTCCTATAGCTAGAGTGAGTCGAATGGTGAGGGATTGAAGTATGAATACGTAGTTTGATCTTAGTTTCATTTTATGCAATTTAGATATCAGATTACTCAATTTGTTTATGATTACCTCCTATAGCCAGAGCGAGTCTAATGGTGAGGGGTCAGAATATGAGTTGATTTTAGTTTACTTTGCTTGCAGTTTTTGAATTTCTTTGAGTTTAGTTTCTTTTTATACAGCAGCAAGGATACTGGGTTTCATAGTCACTAGCTCACTGTTTAGTTTAATTATAATTTAGGTACATTTTTATTTTCTCTTAGGAATTGATTTCATCATTGCAAGTTTTAAAACCTTTTTGAAAACTTTGAAGTTTGGAAATTATTTTAGAGGTCACCATTGCCTTGAACACTTACATCCATACTTGACTTTTAGAATTTCCATCTCACATTAGGGAATCAACAAAAGATAAACCCAAAAACAAACCAAAAATAAAAAACGACAAAGAAGTCAGAAATCGGTTATCTTGCATATATAATGCACTTCACTTCAACAATTTACGACTCCCGGAATGATAATTTATATAGAAATTTAGGACACACTAAATTGACCAAAAATTTTGGCGCTATTTTCCAGGGAAGTGAAACTAGGTAGCCAATTTCTTTAAGAAAAACAAGAAAATTTCAAGGAAGGTAAAAATTGATAACTTCTCAAAGTATGCTCTCCTCTTGCACCTAGTGTGACCTGGAGGATCAGAAAAGAGAGTTATTGGTTCAATAATTTCTTAAGTATGCTCTCTTCTTGCACCTAGAGTGATCTGGAAAATCAAAAAGAGAATTATTAGCCCGACTTGAAGAAAAATAAAAAATGACATGCATAGAGCAAGAGATTCTAGGGGAAGGTTTATAGCTAGGGCCAAGAGTTCGATTTTTACAACTCCATCTACTTCAAGGTATAGACAAGATACACCTCCATCATCTCCAACTCACACTCCAAGCCTTAGGATTCCTGGAATTCAAGAGGCAGTAGCTGAATTAGGAGACTCTCCCACACTATCCACTGAATCTGAGTTAGGAAAAGACCCTTTCCTTACTTCCACAGGAAAACACATTGTAATCGAGGAAGTAGAATCACCTGAAGAAGAAGATGGAGAAATTCTTCCTCGTTCACCATTAGTAGAAGAACCAGAGGACTCTGAAATCTCTGAGGAAACTATCATGACAGAGGAAGTAGTAAACGGATTTGGAGGAGGTAGAGGTAGAGGAGGAGGAAACAATGGAGGAGGTAGAGGTAACAACGGGGGAAACGGGGATGGAGATAACTCATTTGGATTTCCTATAGTTGATGAGTAATCTCGAACAACAATGAAAAACATCTCACTATCTATCCTCCAAAACTTTCATGGGTTGTGAAGTGAGGATCCTGAAACATTTCTATTTGAGTTTGAAGTCGTGTGCCGAACTTATGATTATATGGAAGACTCTCAAAAACTCAAATTGTTTCCTTCAACATTGAAGGGAGCTGCTCTAAAATGGTTCATGGGATTAGTCACTCAATCTATTAGGACTTGGAATGATATGAAACAAACATTTTTGGATAGATACCTAGACTATTGTATGCCCACCAATCATAAGGATGAGGTATTCAAAATGGTGCAAAAAGAAGATGAAAACTTGGAGGATTTACTTGAAAGATTTCAATACAACCTGAAAAGAGCAAAAATGAATAACCTAGATGAGGAAACCTTGAAAGCCCTTCTATTAAAAGCCATTAGAGATGAATGGATAGGTATTTTTAATATGATGGGAAAAGGAGATATATCTCAACTTGCACTTCATGATATAGCAGAGCTATGTGTCCATCTCTCAAGAGGAAAATATAAAACTGGAAAAGGGCCTAGAGATCCTTCTCTCATTAGAGCAAACAAATCTACAACTGGATCAGTAAGTAGGGCTGAGATTAGCAACATGCTTGATGAGTTTAAAACTGATATTTTAGGGTGTCTTAGTGAGCAAATATACACCCTTAAGATACAAAACAAGCAGAAAGCAAAAGATGAAGCTTTAGCCATCTTTTGTCCAAAATATAGGAAGAAACATGCTCTAAGGGAATTCCCCTTGGATTCAAAAGTTGTAGAGACATGTGTGATTTGTTCAGAAAGCCATGATACCAAGGATTGTCCTTCAATTCCTGGGCTCAAAGTTGTTTTTCAAGAAGACCCAAATTCAATTGAGTCTCTCTGTTTTGTTTCAAGGAGACCTTGGCAGGGGCAACAAAATCAAGGGTTTAACAACCCCACGAACTTTCAACCCCCACCAAATTGGAATCCTTGGCAACAACCTTGGTCCTAACCTCAAAATCCATTTCAATCATGGGTACAAGGTATGAAAAATCCTTATGGGAGATTTGCTCAATTTTATCAATATCCTCCATCTTTTCAAAATCAACAAGCTCCACAACTTCCAAATCAAAATCCACAACTTTCATTTCCATTTCGACAACAACAACAACCTTCTCAACAAAATCCAAATTCCCAACTCTTGCTTCCATTCCAACAAAAGAAAAATCAACTACCTTCCAAGCCATTTCCAAATCCCAATAATAAAAACCCTCAAAATTCTTACATGGTAGAAGGACAACAATTTCTTACCTATATGATTGTTCCTCTCAATGATGTACAACTCAGATCTGGTAAAGTTTTAGAAAAGCCTTCTATAGATGCTCAAAAGCAAAGCATTTCTGAGGAAGATTATCTTGAAGCCAATAAAGGTTCTGAAGCATCTCTTCAAAACCCAAGCACTCAAAAAGAAAAAGAAAAAGAGTCAACCCCCACAACTCCTATAGTTGAGCAACCTGCATCTTCATCCACACCTCCTTTTCCTGAAAGATTACAAATTGACAAAGGGGTGGAAAAACAAATCTTGTTGCCTGACTATGATTTCCTAGATGAATTAAAGAATGTTTGTATAAAGATTCCCTTGCTACAAGCCATTAGAGAGATTCATATTCTAGAAAAAACCATAAAGGAGTTGAGTCTCGAAAGACCAGGAAGGAAACCAAGAGATACAAGAAGAATCCACCTGGTAGGAAAGATTGCAGATATCATGATGGGAAAAATTACCATGCAGAAGTATGTAGATCTCGGTAGTCCAACTGTCAAAACACATATAAATGGGGTAGAAATTCCAAATCCTTTGATTGATTTATGGGCTGCTATCAACATTATGAGTAGACAGACTATGGAACAGCTAAAACTTCCTAATCTTCTTTTTACACCTACTCTACTACAACTTGCAGATCGATCAATTATCAAACCAGATGGTGTATTCGAAGACATTTTGGTCTCCTTAGATTCTTGGGAATATCCAATAGATTTCATGATTTTAACTCCCAAGAGTAATCTAAGAGGGCAACCACTCATCTTAGGAAGACCTTGGCTAGCAACAGTTGATGATTTTATCAGTTGTAGATCTGGGGATATGTATATTTCTGATGGTAATTCGACAAAGAAATTCAATCTATATCCTCCAGCAAAAGCAATTACAGAAGTAGGAGATAATGAATGGGTCGATGATGAGGACACTATACAACTTGCCTTTACCATTTAAGAAATCAGTGAAGATAGTCAAATTCTGAACACATTAGAAAAATTTGAAACATCTTCAGAATATGACCACACACAATTTCAGTTAGATTCTGACATTGAGTATATATCATCTAGAAAAATGTCTCTTTACTCTATCGAAGAGTTTGGTAGTTCCACCATTGAGATCTTTCCAGGTAAAACATTGAATATTAACAAAAACTTGGAAAAATCACAACAGGGAGAGCTAACCAAAATCTTGCAAAAACATTCTACTGCATTTGCATGGGAGTATACTGATATGAAAGGTATTGACCCTAAGACTTGCATTCATCACATCTACATCGAGGAAAACAATAGACCAATCAGACAACCTCAAAGAAGGATGAATCCAAACCTTAGGGAGATAGTGAAAGAAGAACTCCAAAAACTACTCAATGTAAACTTCATTTATCCAATTTCAGATAGCCGATGGGTTTCTCCTTTGGTTATAGTACCTAAAAAGAATGGTAAATGGAGGGTATGCATTGATTACAGGGAATTGAATAAAGCAACTTTGAAGGATCACTTTCCTTTACCCTTTATCGATCAAGTATTAGATACTCTAGCAGGCAAAAAGTACTTTTCATTTTTGGATGGTTTTAGTGGCTATAATCAAATTCAAGGAGCACCTGAAGATCAAGATAAGACCACATTTACCTGTCCATGGGGAACTTTTGCTTATCGAGTGCTTCCTTTTGGATTATGTAATGCACCCGCAACATTTCAAAGGGCAGTACTAGGAATCTTTTCTGATCTAATCCATGATTGCGTAGAGGTCTATATGGATGATTTTACAGTTTATGGTGATTCATTTGAAGAGGAATTAGAGAATTTGGAAAAAGTCCTTATAAGATGTAAAGAAACAAACCTTTCGTTGAGTCATGAAAAATTCTTTATGATGTTTCCTGAAGGTATTGTTTTGGGACATCACATTTCAGGGGATGGGATTAAAGTTGATAGATCAAAAGTTGAAGTCATCTCCAAGTTGCCTATTCCAAATTGTCAAAAAGATGTTAGAAGTTTTCTGGGATTTACTGGGTACTATAGAAGATTTATAGAAAACTTCACCAAAATAGCATCTCCACTCTTCAAATTGCTTACAAAAGACTATGAATTCAAATGGGATCCTGATTGTCAATCAGCATTTGAAACTTTGAAAACAAGAATATCTAAAGCACCCATTTTGAGAGGGCCAAATTGGAAACTTCCTTTCCATATTTCTACAGATGCTTTAGATACAGCTCTAGGAGCTGTGTTGGGTCAAAAGGATTTAGTTCCTTATGCCATTTACTATACCAGTAAAAATTTGACTCCCACTGAGTTGAACTATATTGTGACTGAAAAAGAGTTCTTAGCCGTTGTTCATGCAATCAATAAGTTTAGACATTATATAACAAGCTATGAAACTTTTGTCCATACTGATCATTCTGCGATTAGATATCTAATGAACAAACCTGTTACTAATGGCAGAGTTACAATATGGGTCTTACTTTTACAGGAATTCAATATTACTGTGTTGGATAGACCAGGGAAACAAAATACAGTAGCTGATTTCTTGTCTAGGATCCAAAATACTAACGAAGATTCTCTTGTAGAAGATAAGTTTCCAGATGAATATTTATTTGCAATAACTACTAAGGCTCCTTGGTATGCAGATATTGCTAACTATTTGGTTGCAGGGAAACTAGCTCCACATCTTTTTCCTAGTGAAAAAAGAATTATTCAGGAGAGTTCAAAATATTCATGGATTTCTAATGAATTGTTTAAAACAGGGCCAGATTGTGTGATCGGAAGATGTGTTCGGGAAGATGAAATGCCTGACATCCTCAAGGCATGTCATGATGAACCATGCGGTTGACACTTTGCTGACAAAAGGATGGCCTATAAAATCCTTTCTTTAGGATATTATTGGCCTTCCCTCTTCAAAGATACAAAAGAATATGTCAAAAGGTGTGACAGCTGCCAAAGAGTAGGGAAACCAACTCTTTCAAATGAAATTCCATTACAACCACAGGTACTCATTGAACCCTTTGAAAAATTGGCTTTAGATTTCATTGGACCCATTAATCCACCATCTAAACAGAAGAAGTATATATTGGTATGCACTGATTATGTCACTAAATGGGTAGAAGCCAAAGCATTACTTTCTGCTACTGAAAATTCAGTTGTTAGTTTTCTTTATGAGGATATTTTTACTTGCTTTGGTGTCCCAAGAGAAATTGTGATAGATCAGGGAAGTCAATTTACATCCAACATGATGGAGAAGCTGATGGAAGAATACAAAATCAAGCATAGAAAATCTACTCCTTACCATCCACAAGCAAATGGCCAAGTGGAGTCTATAAACAAAGTTATTGAAAGTATCATCACCAAAACTGTTCATCTACACAGAAGAGATTGGGCAGAAAGGCTTCCTGAAGCCTTATGGGCCTACAGAACTACATGGAGGAATACAACAGGACATTCTCCCTATGAACTTGTTTATGGGAAAGAAGTCCTGCTCCCCATTGAGTTTCAAGTCAAAAACATTCAAGATGGCAGTTCAGTTGGGGATGGATCTATCAGAAGCCCAAAAGCACAGAATGGAGCAGCTGAATGAGCTAGATGAGATCAGACAAGAATCAAACCTAAGAACTGATCTAGTTCAACATCAAAGAGCTAAGTGGCATGACAGATACATCAAGGAGAAAAAGTTTCAAGAGGGAGATTGGGCATTACTATTTGATTCCAAGTTTAAAGACTTCAAAGGTAAATTTTAGACCCATTGGCTTGGGCCATATGAGATTGACAAAGTCTTTAGTAATGGAGCGGTAAGAATCAAGACCATTGATGAATTTCAAACTCCTCTTATTGTGAATGGCCACAGATTAAAGATTTATCATAAGCCACTCTCAAAAGAGGAATTTGTCAAAATGTTTCAAGAGAATTCTGCAATAAGGCTGGTGAAGAAGAATCCTTCTTCCCCACCAGCCTAGCCTTTGTTCCTTTCTGTCAAAAAATAAAAATAAAAAAAATTGTATAAGCCTGAAAACCAATCACTGATTAGCAGTCTTATACATAAAATGTAGAGCGAAAATCAGGAACACCTAACACTCTATATTTTCCAAAAAAAATCTCTCTTTCTTTCCCATTTTCACTTATTTCATTTCCATCCCACTCCATCTCCATTTCATTTCACTCCACTCCACTTCATCTCACTTCATTTCATCCATTTCATTCCAATTCATCAATAAAAGTCTTTTTCATGACCATTTCCATTCAGATAGTTATTATCTAACTATCTTTATTCAGCCAAGTGGGTGCTGTGTCAGTTTCCGTAGCTGGAATCAATTTCTGCAGCGAGAAGCAGTTTCCGCAGCCACCACTCTGTTTTTCAAATTTACAGTCAAGATGTTAGTGCAATAATCATGAAAATGCAGGTATGACTGAGCATATGCTATGAAGACATGGAGCATCTACAGACATCAATAAGGAGCAGTTGATTAAGGGCTAATGGACAACAAATGACAAGGATTCCAAGGTATGAGTAAAAATTTCTTTCAAATAGCAATCAAAGGCACAATTTTGCATAGTTATTAAACCTTAAAGCTCCACTATATGCAATGATTACCACAATAGCTCCATTACCATTCCACGACATTATTCCATGAACCATGCATTTATTCCCTAAACGGTCTCATGATTAATTTTCGGGTTTAACTCGTAGTTGACTGCACTTTCACACTCCACTTGTAATCATGAGATGTGACCCATTTCATTACGACTCCTCTCCACTGCACTTTTCGCAGCCATTTCATAAACGTGTAACATCTCGTACGCAGCCGTTTAGTTCAAAAATTCTGACTTCACTTCACTGCCCTGCCATTTTGTTAAAGCCACGGCTACATTACCACCTCGTTCATGTATGTCTCCACTCCATTTCGTGAACTCACCTCGGCTGCTCATCCTCTGTTTCCGCTTACAGTTCTTGAACACTCTCGTTACCTGTTATCCATCTTCCAATTTCAGCCACTTTTTTTTTCTTCACAAACCCTGCAACCTATCCGTCTTACCTCTGCTAAACCCTCACACGCAGTTGAATTACAGTTGAATTTCAAACAAAGGAAATGATGGGATGGTTATTAAGGGCAAAACCGGAAGGGCCTAAATTCTTAGAAGGATACCCTCAAGTAAAAGACTTGCTGAAGAAGGAAAAATGGCTACGTTTCATTCAAAAATTTGAGGGCCACAATGAGGAGATAACAAAATCCTTTGCAAAGGTCTTTCAACGGCCAGGTGGTGGAAATTGGAGACCTAAAGTTCATGGTCACTGAAGCATCAACATCAACTGCTACAAACCTACCCTAGGAAGGTGAGCGTTGGTTTAAAAACAAAAGTTTGGATGAGCAGGCATGGATAATTATA
The DNA here is from genome assembly GCA_031772625.1 of Pinus tabuliformis. Classification (NCBI taxonomy): domain Eukaryota; kingdom Viridiplantae; phylum Streptophyta; class Pinopsida; order Pinales; family Pinaceae; genus Pinus; species Pinus tabuliformis. The sequence goes on along the minus strand of CM062818.1, from coordinate 149,867,704 downwards.
TTACGTAACCCAAGTATGGATGCTACTGTATTTACAAAAGGAATTCTTGTTCATGCATTAAAAGAAGAGTGGGCCAGCTTATTGTTAATCATTCAAAAGTTCATCACTTGTGAAGGCCATTTTGGAGCAATGTACATGTATCATACTAGGTTATTGATGAACTTCTTAGAGAACCAAACCCTTAATCTGCCCTATTTCTTATTGCTGAGCTTGAGAAAGATGAGCACCACAGTCCAAAAGAACATAGGAGACATAGAACCTCATTTATATCATCATGGGCTTGTGAGGATTCTCATTGAAGACCAATTGAAGAAAAACAAAGATACCTGGGAACGGTTTTTAGTAAGAAATTACTTTCAAGAGCCATCTGAGGCACCTGAAAGTAGTACACCAAAGACACCAAGAAGAAGTAGGAGAAAAGAAAAAAAGTGCCATAATCCAAGACTCTCCTATTAGCAAAACTAAAGAAGTTGGTCAAAAAGAGGAGGAGGAAAGAACTAAGGACAGAAAACAGAGGAAATTGAAAGGAAAAAGGAACATAGAAGATGTCTACCAATCACTAGAGCCATCTATAGAGGAAGACTATCAAGTGTTGTCTGAGAGACTAGTGCATCTTTGAAAACAAGCTACTACAGCCAAGAAGAAAGAAAAATGAAAACAGAGCATGGAAGAAGAGAGTACTAGCCCATAGTATTTAAGAAGAAGCAGCAAGCTTAGAGGAAAGTGGAGGAAAACACAAGTAAAAGGACCCAACTTCATCGACTTGGGTGGGGAAACACCCGAGAAACCTCCAGCTGGCCGTAGTCCACCTCATCCTCAGCCAAATATTGAAACCAGTCCTCTAGATGTTGACATAAGTCCTTCTCAACCAGAATTAGAAATCAATCCTCCTCCTCAACAAGACTTTGAAGTCAGCCCAAGGAAAACACCTGAAATAGATCCAAGTCAGCAAGAGGTGTATGATTATCTTGAATCCTTAGAGAAGACAGCTGTAGGCCTGAGCACATCACTCACTCTGCCTCACATAACACAGGAAGCACAAGTCCAATCCTTAAAACAAGAAGTGTTTGAATTGGAGGTTTTAAAAATGCATATTAAACAAGAAAATGAAGCATTAAAGGAGCAAAGCAAAGTGGACAAAATCATTCATGATAATACTACGCTACATTTGGGACTGTGGCAGAAAAATAACAAGAAACTAAAGAAAAAGTGCAGAAGGTTGAGCAAGGAATTAATCAATCTCAAATTTAGATGTTTGATAAGGAAGCCCAGGATGGTGGTAGCACCAAGAAAGAAGAAAAGAGGACTGGATGTACTAGCATAGGCTTCAGAACACATGGACTAAAGGGGGATGACCAAAATTTTGGTTGCATGAGGACATGCAACACCTTCACAGTGGGGGTATGTTGAGTCCCAAACTTACATCTTCCCTATACACCTTTTTAGCCTTTTTTTCCAATTACCTGAACCTCCAAGCTGTCAAATCATTGCATATTAGCTTAAAAAGAGCATATAAAATGGTTTCCTAACTATGTCTTGTGACTGTTGTTTGATCGAGATTTTTGGTCAATCAGCTACAGAATCTTGTCACTTTCCGCAGCCAGCTCAACTTTCTGTAGCTTTTTTGTTGAAGTCTATGTTACAGGTGTCTACAGGAGAATCCGGCCACATGGGAAAGTTGCAAATGATGTGGACATGGAACGTGTCCCCTTGGTTCAGCCGAATCCCTCACAAAAGGCCATGGTCAAAGACAGTCAAAGCGGTGGTCAACCTAAGAGTTTTACGGTGGCAGAACTCTGGTTTTCACCACATGAAGACTTGCTTGGCAAGTTTCTAAATCTCAGGAGGCGTGCTAACACCTGTGGACTGCTCCATGAACCAAATCTAACAGCCACCCTCCTTGGATTTAATTTTCACAGCTACCATCATGCTAGATTTCCAGACATGGTTATTCACGTGTCTGTTTCTCAGCGCAGATCTTTGGAAGTAGTTGTGTCATCCTCTGTTATAAATAAAGAATTCTCAAATGCATATTAGCTAGCTTTGTGTATGTAATTTTGACTGTTTTACGAGCCCACTGTGTCGTGACTTAAACGTTATGTTATGACTGCATTTTAAGACATGAGAAGACAATGTTTTTAAGCTCAATTGGTGGTTGATTTCTGACTGGCCGAGGCTGTGCAGAGGGCCCCTGTACACACCAAGGTTCTGTAATTGCTGTATAGTTTCATGCTTTCTTCCTTTACGTTCCTGATGCCATAATTGTTTGTTTGTATATATTCCATTGTTTATGGTATTCATGTTGGTTGTTGTCCATAGTTTTTTTATGCTTTTTAATGATTGTTAACTAATCAGTGTTTTTCTTTCAGGTTCTAATAGACATCCCGGGCAATTGTACATAGCTTTTTAGGGATCTCGGTAAAATTTCCTAATGGGGGGGTCGAGAAGGGTAGTGCTGGTTGATACCCAGGTGCATTAACTACGGTCTCCCTAGATTGAGTAGTAGAGGGGAAAAGAGAGCTGGCAGAAGGTGGAAGAGAGGCGAGATTTGCTAAGGAGATTCCAAATCTAGGGTCAAGGGACTGATAAACAAAATTGAGGGTAGAAGGCGACAGAGGCTGAGCTGTGAGGTCCGACACCTAAATGGGTGGTAAAGGTTTGAATATTGCGTAGAATTTCCTCTAGATTAAGTTTGGGGTGCTGCAATAAGGCCTCCTCCCAAAATATAGGGTTACTGTCATTTCTGATCTCCCAGAAACCATGGTCCTTATTTAGTGCCCAGTGGTAACTAGCCCTATTCCAGATGGAGGATCCACTCGACCAAAATAAGGGTTGTAACGGTCACACAAGTATTGATGCCTGCCAATTATGCAAAAAGTATATATATATATAGATATATATAAATTAATATTTTAAAATTTTAATACTAATAATAAATATACATTTTATTTTAAAATTTATGTAGTACTATAATTATAATTATTATATTGTTTAATTTATAATTTTCAAAATTAAGACACTTTATCTTATATTTTTTAATATATGTATATTGTTTTGAGCCTTTAAAATGTTTATTTTAAAAAGAAATTAAATAAAAACTTGCATGTAAAAGTTCTAAATATTTGAATAATTTATTTATAAACACATAAAATTTATAAATACATAATTTTTAATTTTAAGTGATTATTAAATTTATCATTGTAAATTTTTAGTAATATGTATCTTTAAATTTTTTGGAGATAAAAATACATATTTGAAGATGAAAATACCTATGAAAGTAACTAAAATTGTAGACAAAAATTCTCACCACCAAAAAAAAAAAAAAAAAATAGTTTTTTCTAAAAATATTAGAAACTAATTTGTAATTTTTAAAAAATATTATAAAAACTTTAAAAAACAAAAAACAAAAAATATTTTGGTTTTAATAAAACATAACATCAAGTTTGATCAATATTATAAACTAACCACTTCAATTATAATAATCGAACTCTATAAATTACAAAACCATCAACATATAAGGAATAAACAAATTCTCTAAACTAAAACTTATAATTCATAATTATATTAACTCTTTTCATGTAAAGAATATATGAAGTACAAATCATGAGTGTTTCACCCCTTCACCAATGCTAAACTGGTCTAAATTAAGAAACAAAAGCAATTCCAGAATGCACTTGATTTCATTGAAAGTAATATCGGACTCAAATTACCAAATACATTGTAACTGTTGACACTTAATCCTTGTGATTGGGTGAATTTATGTAAATAAATAAATTAGAAATATGAACAGTCATCGGGAGATGAACTGAACAGTCTCTGCTTCATGTATATAATAAAGACCTACCTGATGGAATAATATAGTCAAATCATTTTTTGCTTTATGGAGTTACTGCCTGGCCTGACATGGTATTAGAGCCAGCTCCTTTTTTAGCTCTTATGTCCCTTGTAACTACCTAGTCTGCTCTCCATATAGCTGAGCTGCTCCTCCATATAATTAGCTACCCCTGACATGGTAGCTACCCCCTCCATACTTTCCAGCGTTGTCCATGTTGTCCTGCCTATCCATAAATGTTTCACAAAAGAAGCGTTGTCCTGACATGGTAATTTTAGTGTTGTCCATCCACAGTTTTTTTTTCTCAGAAAGCATCCTCTCCATGGTTATTCTCACTACGGTATTCCTGTAGGCAAAAACTCAATCCTGCAAAATCCCAAGAATATCATCCTCTCGATACAAGTGGTACTCTTTTTCTGCAAGTTTTACTTCTGTGCCACCATATTCAGGAAGAAGAACATGGTCACCCTCCTTGACACTAATAGGAATAGTGTTTCCATCCTTTCTACGAGAACCAGGCCCAACTGATATGACCTTTCATGAGTTAAACTTGCCAGTGCTCTCCGAAAGAAAAATGCCACCAGCGGTCTTGCTCGAAGCAACAACTTTCTCTATCAAAACCCTGTTAAGCAAGGGTATAAGCTTCTTCGCCATTGGTTTGATACTGTAAGGGAAGAAACCCTCATAGCCAGAGGCCTTTTATATAGAGACCCTACAATTGCAAAATCCTTCTGCCTCCACCATCACACAGTCAGCACACAACATTCGGCATCTGTGGAGACTTGCATTCGAATGCCATTGTTGTTCATTGTCTTTTGTGTGGCTAAAAGAGGAAGTGAAGCCTGTTTTGACCCTTGATAAACTCAATGAGATTGCATGCTCTGTACATTGGGCTACATTTGCAGTGAACCCAATACAATGACATGAACATTGGACTAAATGATGCCAAGAGAAGGACTGACTCTATTGCATAAGCGTGGTGTGGCTACTCAGCGTGATGTTAAGGCATGGCTACATAGCATGATGTTAAGGCATGGCTTCTCAGCGTGATGTTAAGGTGTGGCTGCTCAGCGTGGTGTTAAGTGCCAGCTTCAATACAAAGCATCCTCTCTGTTATTTCTTCAGTTACACCATCGGATAAGTGTAGGATATTGTTCTTACGGTCTGGTCAAATGCCGCCATCATTAATATCATCCAATTGAATTATATAATATGTCAGGACTATGTTCTTTGACCTTTTAGTGGACGCAGTGCTTCATGATGTTGAGGGTATTTTTTTGAGTATACTTCTATACTTTAACATTGTGCAGATGAGTGCAAATTGATATTTGCGTTTGCTGTCGAGTCACATCAGAACTATATATTTTTTTTTCATTAAGAGTAAAAGTTTTGCAGCAGAAGTTTTTGCTACAGTATGCATTCAATCATATCCATGGTGGGAATAGTTCTCACTAGCAAGGAGAACTATCCTAAATGGTCTTGGATGATAAAAAACACCCTCATTTTCAATGAGTTGTGGAAAGGAGTGTGTGTCGGAGATGAAGACAATGAACTAGTACAGCCTACTTCAGACAAAGAGCTCGTCATTTGGGAAAACAAGAATAGAAAAGCTTATGCATTAATCGCAGCATCTATAAATGAGGAGGTGAGTCGTCATATTTCGTCATATTCAACTACCTTAAGCCTTACAAAAGCTGAAAGAACTCTATGACTCACATTCTGCACTTGAAGTTGTTCAAATCATGATTAAACTCTTCACTCTTGAATTGCAAAATAATGATCCTCTTGCTCTTGCATCTGAAGTAAAGTCTATAATGCATGATATCAAATCCACTAAGGTTGAATTGGATATTCCTCTTATCACTTTTCTCAAGGCACTTTATCCTACTTACTCTAATTATCTTGAGTCATTGCAAGCAAATGGAAATATCAAAGATATAACCTTTGACTCTCTTATGAAAAAGTTTGCTGAAAGAGAGAAAGCTTTTGGAAAGCAGACAGCCCCTGAATCTTCTGAAGAGGTTGTGTGCCTTGCTCATAAATAAAAGCATCCTACTCAAGATTCTACAAGAGGAAGAGGTGGTCGAAGAGGAAGAGGAAGATATTTCAGAGGTGGGGGGGGGCAAATATTCTCAAGGAGAAAAAACAGATCTGCACTACATACGCTGCAAAAGAAATGGATCACATGATGCCTCTATGTGCAAGCTACCATGGGATAAAATTGAGCAGAAAAGAAACCAACAAAAAGGTAAAATTGATGATACAGACAAAGTTAAAGCACCTCAATCCGCTCACTATGTTGTGGCATAATATAACATTGGAGTAAATGAAGATTTATTTAATGCTTCACTTGCTTATTGGAAAAATGATTGGTTGCTTGATTCAGGAGCAACCTGCCACATGACTCATAGAAAAGATTTTTTTGAAGATTTCACTTACAATGTTGATGGAGCAATATACTTTGCAGACCAATAAAAAATCAAGCCATCAGGGCTTGGCACAATCAGGCTTAAACTGCCTGGTCTTCCAGACTTTCTTCTGCATCATGTTCTATGTCTCCCACAACTGAAGAGAAACTTGCTGTCCTTGGTCCACATCCGCTAGCAAGGTCACTCCATTCATATGTTTGATGGCAAGCTTGAGGTAAGAAAAGCATCTTACCACTCACTTGTCATGAGGGGAATAAAAGAAGAAAGGCTTCTCAAACTATAAGGAACCTCTGCTCATGCACAACATTTCTCATACAATTCTCATCATGAAGAAGGTACACTTCCATCAAGTTTATTATGGAATCCTAGATTTGCACATTTGAACTATGACAGTCTCCGCTTGTTGAAGAAAAATGGTCTTGCTGGTTTGCCTACAATTCCTAGGAAATTTAAGCAATGTGATGCTTTCATTCTAGGAAAGCATAGCAAACAGTCTTTTCATGATTCGCATTCAAGAGCACATAGAAAACTTGAACTCATTCATTTAGATTTATGTGGTCCAATGCCTGTTCCTTCTGCAAATGGAAATAAATATATCATGACATTTATTGATGACTACACCAGAATGTGTTGGGTTTATTTATTGAAGGACAAATCTGATGCTTTTCAAACATTCAAGAATTTTCATAAATGGATTGAAAATGATGCACAATCTCATATTGGGTCTATTCGCACTGATAATGGAAAATAATACACATCAAATGAATTTGAAAACTATCTTTGCCAACATGGGATCAAACATCAAACAACTGTGCCTTATAATCCCCAACGGAATGGTGTAGCTGAAAGAATGAATAGGACAATCTTAAATATGGTACAATCCATGCACTTTTTCAAGAATGTAAAGATAATGTTTTGGGCTGATGTTGTTCTATGTGCTGCATATATAAAGAATAGATGTCCATCTAATGCTATTAGAAACAAGACTCCTTATGAAATGTGGTATGGACATGTTCCTTCGGTAAAGCATCTCAGGGTCTTTGGTTCCACCTGTTATGCCTTGATACCAAAGGTACATAGAAACAAACTTGGTGCTAGAAGTCGTAAGTGTATCTTTCTGGGGTATTCAAACACCTCCAAAGCATACCACCTCTATGATGAAGTAAATAAGAAGTTTGTTGTATCTAGAGATGTAATTTTTCTTGAATCATCCAAAACTGACAATGTTGTTGAGCAGCAACTTGATCGCTTGGATAGATTCACAAAAGCAAAATCATTTCAAGAATTTGATAATCATATTCCACATCTTGAAGGGGGGATTCCTATACTAGATCAACATGTGGAATCTTCTTCTGAAGAATACTCTCCCCCGCATGAAACTCCAACAAAGGATGATGCTTTAAGTGATGTAATTGATAGAATTGGGAGACTCAATCTTGATTCAGTCCCAACTCAATCAATGGAGTAGCCTGGACCATCAAAAAAAGGTCCCCCAAAGTGGGTGACAAAGACACTTGAAAGTGTTCATCCTGATGAAGTTGGAAAGACAGGAACTAGAAATTCAAACCAGCAAAATGGAGGTGATGTAGATGACTCTAATTCACCTGTTGATATGGATGTTTCTTATGATTGTGAATTGAACTTGTCTACAGATTTTGAACCAACTTCCTTCAAAGAAGCTGCTTCTCATGATGAATGGAAAGAAGAGATGCAAAAGGAGTATGATGCCCTTATAAAGAACGACACTTGGAACCTAGTTGATCCTCCATTAGGAACCAAACCAATTGGCTACAAGTGGGTCTACAAGAACAAGTATAAAGCTGATGGCCCACTTGACAAGCACAAAACTAGGCTTGTGGAAAAAGGTTTTGCATAGAAGGAAGGGGTCGATTATGAGGAGACTTTTGACCCCACAGCAAAATGGGCTACCATTCAGACACACTTTGCACTAGCAGCTCAGAACGGTTGGAAAGTCCATCAAATGGATGTAAAAACTGCTTTCTTGAATGTAGATCTAAAAGAGAATGTTTTTATGTCCCAGCCTGAAGGGTTTGTTGTGAAAGGACATGAACATAAAGTATGCAAACTTGTGAAGTCCTTGTATGGCCTCAAACAAGCACCACGAGCCTGGTATGAAAAACTAACTGAGCATCTTCTGAAACTCAATTTCAAACATTTTGATCTTGATGATGCAACTTTATTTGTCAAGAAAGTTGGAAAAATATTTGTATATCTTGTGGTATATGTCGATGATCTTTTGATGACAGGGAACAATGAAAGCTACATCGCATCCATAAAGAAGGAATTGGGGAAAAGTTTTGAAATGACTGATTTGGACTATGTTCATTACTATCTTGGAATTGAAGTAACCCAACATCCAAAGTCCATATTTCTTTCTCAAAATAAATACATTGCAGATCTGTTGAACAGGTTTGGCATGATAGAGTGCAATCCTCTTACTACTGCAATGGAACAAAACTTAAATCTCACATCTATTGAAGGAAAAGAATTTGAGGATGCAACAAAGTATAGACAGCTTGTAGGAAGTCTCAACTACCCAGCTACCACCAGACTAGACATTTCGTTTGTTGTTGGAATCCTCTCCAGGTTTATGCAAAAGCCTTGTGAGGGACATTAGTTTGCTGCAAAAAGAGTTCTAAGGTACTTAAAGGGAACTCAAGACTTTGGAATCAAGTATACACAACTGGACGACTTCAGCTTGATTGGATACTCTGATTCAGACTTCGATGGAGACAAAGAAACTGGGGTATCAACTTCAGGATATGCTATGAGTCTTGGATTAGGAACTGTCTCCTGGAGATCACGCAAACAATCAGTTCCAGCAGATTCCACAATAGAAGCAGAATACGTGGCAGCAGCTCAAGCAACAAAAGAAATTGTGTGTCTCAGGAAAATTCTTGAAGATTTGCAAGTAAAACAAGTACAATTAACTCCACTCATGATTAACAATACCTCTACAATAAATTTGGCCAAGAACCCAAAGTTCCATGATCGAACGAAGCACATCAATAATAAATATCATCTGATTCGACATCATGTTGAGGCCAAAACAATCCATCTCTGTCATTGTTCCACAAATGAGCAAATTGCAGACATCTTCACCAAAGCACTTAGAAGAGAAAAGCTTGAACGATTCAGAATGATGCTTGGACTCACCAACATCCCTTCAGATTAAGGTGGGGAATATTGACACCTAATCCTTGTGATTGGGTGAATTTATGTAAATAAATAAATTAGAAATATGAGCATTCATCTAGAGATGAACTGAACAGTCTCTGCTTCATGTGTATAATAAAGACCTACCTGATGGAATAATACAGTCGAATCATTTTTTGCTTTATGGAGTTACTTCCTGGCCTAACAATAACGAAAGATGTCGATATCGTACTTGTGTGATTGATACAAGGAAAGAAGCATGAACCAGAAAATCTGGGTGAAAGATTGTGTCAGTTGGTGCAGTGACTAATTTGATGTGCCTTGGCCTTGAATTGTTATGGAATCTAGGAACACCCTTGCTTTGTACTCCTTGGAAGCTAGCAAATTCATCAACTCGGCGATGTTTGTTTCTCGGTAAAGTGCTAGGTGGTATTCATCAATGAGTCTAATTAATTAATTAATTAATTAATGAAATAGTTTTTTATTTGTGCATGTTGTTATTTTTGTTTGAATTTGAGATTTTTAAAAATTATAAGTTTAATTTGTTTAAATTGTTTAATTTACAAATGACTAGTTTAAGGAATGAGTTTGAATTCTTACTGGGTTACATATTCCACCCTATATAAGGTCATAAATTTATGTTAATGCTTAGTCTAATTAATAGATGAAATGACTCGCATTGTTGTCAATATTGTTTAAAATCAAGATTTTTAATAATCGTAACTTTAAGTTATTTAATTTACCGAGTATAAGTTTCCTAGGGTTTTTCAGGGAGTTGAATGGTTTAGGCATTCAAAAATACATTTTAAATAATAGGAAATCACAATCTTGCTAGAAATTTTATTATCAAATTCAAATAAGAAAGATCATTTTCCCTAGGAGTTTTTTAGGGAGTTGAAATCATTTAGGAAATAAAACAAAATACATTTTAAATAATAGGAAATCATAATATTGCTAGAAATTTTATTATCAAATTCAAATAAGAAAGATCATTTTTACTAGGAGTTTTTTTAGGGAGCTGAAATCATTTAGGAAATAAAACAAAATACATTTTAAATAATAGGAAATCACAATCTTTCTAGAAATTGTATTATCAAATTCATACAAGAAACATCATCATCATTTCATTTATTAGGTAGACTACACTTTAATTAAATGTTGATTAGTGCCCTCGTGTCACCATATATACAAGCAAACTTTGTAGAGGTTCTTTCAGCCACCCTTTGACCCACTTTGACCAAATATTATTAGCATCTATATGCACAATGATCCACATATAAAAAATTGGATATATTGTTGTGTGTTTGGGTGGAAGTTGTGAAAGTGGTGACACTAAGAAAGTTATGGATCAATTCAATAAACATAATATTTCAACAAATTTGGTAGGAAATTATAAATAGTTTTGTGTGTGAGGAATTTATAGAAATAGAGTGTCCTTCCAAGTTGCAAGTACAATTATCCTTTTGTGTTGTTATATAATCCCATATAAGCATTTCAAAGTAGAGGTTTGCCCTCAATGCCATGTGAGTGGTTCGTTACTTAATTTTTAAAGTGATAAAAAATGACAATGCATAGGCTAAAAAAATTCTAAAATAGAATGTTGTTGAGCTTGTTATTGCTTAGATGTGAATAAAGTAACTCCATATTACCTAATTTTTAACATCTTCAATAGTGATAAAAATAGTATTGCATGGGCTAAAAAATACTACAAATAGAATGTTGTTGAGCTTGTTATTATTTAGATGTGAATGAGATAACTCCACATAATTAATTAATTGCTAAATTGCATAACATAATTGCTTAATATTTAACAATTATTTAAATATATTTGAATGCAAATGTATAATTAATGTTGACATAACAAAATTGTAAAATATTTGTTATTATCTTTTTGAAATTTTAGAAAATCAAACTAATAAACTAATGGTTATTTATCCTTTTTCGCATTTTGGAAAATCGAATTGATAAACTAAGCCTTTAATTTAAACTATAATAATCTAAATCTATAAATTAGAAAACCATTATACTTTGATAATAAATACAAAACTATTATATTTTAATAATAAACACCGATGATGCAAAATTATTCACATATAAATCCAACATTTAAGGATGAAAATAACTCTATAAACTATTTTTTTTTTTATATTGAAGTAACTCTTCTCATTTTTCTTAATTATATTAATTCCGTTCATATCCCTTTAAGTTATATTAATAGAGGTAATATGCCCAATAATTACAATGTCTCACCTATTCATATATACTAATTATTCAACCTTTTAGAAAACCTAAAGAAACTCTCCCAAAACAAAATACAAATGCACACAAAGTAACGTCCCACCCTGGTCGTGAAATACATTGTAAGACATATGTCTATGTAATTGATGGATGCTTTAATGAATGAATCAATTTAATAAATAAATGAATGAATAAATAAATTTTGTTAATTTATCGATTTAATGAATTAATAGATAGATTGATTGATTGATTAAAAGAAAAATATAATTAGTTAACTTAATTTAATTATTTAGTTTTTTAACTAATTTATCATTTAGTTAATTAATTAATTAAATTATTAATTAATCAAATTAATTATTTAATTAAATTTAATTAATTAATTAATTAATATAAATATTGTTAATATTATTATAAATAAATTGAATAAATGACAAAATCAATATGTTCGAATTTAGGCTTTGTGATCTATATCAAGTTTCTAATAATTTTTTTTAAGTGATAATCACATCAAGATTCATTTGAGATGAAGAATCAGATCATGACAACGGGTTAAATAGAGAGAAAAATCGTTCCAACGGCTAAAATGAAACAACTACTTTTGACTGGGTCAAAAATTAGGAGAAGGATTATTTACATAATAATTTAAATAATCAAATAAAATATATCTATACAAATATTAATATTATATTTATATATAAATTTGAAATTAAGATGAGATTTTACCTAATTCATAATAAGATCTTGCTTTTGACTGGACTAAGAATTAGGAAAAAATTAATTTTCATTTATAATTTAAATAACTAACTAAATAAAATATATATAATTTTATTAAGACAATCTTCAAATAATGATGAGAATTTTACCCAATCCTCAATATGAATCTTAGGATACATTATAAAAAATTGTAAAATTAATTATAAATAATGTGACATAATTATTTTAATTACAAAGATTAATAAATATGAAATCCAAAAAAATATTTAAAATTTACCAAAGTCAAAAGGTTGAAAATAAGAATAAGAATAAATTAAGTTAAATAACAAAAAAATAAAATAAAAAGGGAAATCAACTGAAGGGAAAAAATAGACTAACAAAAGGAAAAGGGACCAAAAAGGAATCAATAAATCCTAAGGGGAGAAATTAGAGGATACCAAAATCGAGATTTTTTTTTAAAGGAATCAGGGGACAAAAAATACAAAGAAGAAACAAAGAAATCCACACAACCACACGAATTAAGAAAGGAAAAAAGAAAAGAGGAAAGGGAAGGGATCCAAAAGTTGTTATTTTCCTAGCCGTCATCCCTGTTCAGATTATTTGCCCTCCTTTTAATTTCAATGGCCTCCCTAAGCTTATGATGATGAAAGTGAGCAAATCCTAGCAATAACATGGGCCTCCTCAATAAATATATGATGCTTCATCTTTTCCACATGTTATGCCAAAGCTGAAGAGTGGGTCTTCCCATGCTTGATGTCTTTTAATTTATAGAGAGGCCAATTTCAATTCGAAGTTCCTTAAAATCTGTAAAATACCCAGTAGACCCCAGGGATATGAAATATATTTATGTTATCCCCGTTCTTGTGGAACCCCGAAACTGAAACTGTTACCCAATAGAAATTTCCTAAAGCCACCCTTAAAACAAAAAATAAATAACCCACCAACACAAAGAAACTAAAAACACAGGTACGGGTGACCAATAACCCAACCCATATGAGCGAAATGAAAACACTAGAAACTGAGGTAAGCCATGCTAATCATTTCACTGAAGACACCACACTAGAGCCCTAAACTTATCGTTGAAATAATAACTTTAAAACAAGAATGCAAATTTTACTTGGGAACGAAGCAATTACTTTGGGGTACCCTGGTTGCTGAAGCGATGTTGTGTTTCTAGTTGGATGAGAAAGGTGCACACACATAATATTCCTTCTTGTTAACGACACTTCAAAGTAACAATTCTGAAAAAAAAAAATAGGCAACGAAAAAAAAACCCACAGTCAATTTCAGAACTTGAGCATTAGGAAATGATCGATGAAATCAAGAAATGGTAACCATATGAGTAATCAACTGAACCAATGAGAGATTAAAGAAAAAATAATAAACACCACAGAGAAATTGAGAATCAAACATAGCATTTCTATAGGAGAGTACCTTGCAGTAGAAGGGGAGTTGTTGCCATGATATCCGGCGAATTCCAGCTGCCGACCCTTTGTCATTACTCACCATGGATTTCGGCGGACCAAACAATGCACTAAGCGAGACGAATGAACGAAATATATACTTATTGTAAGGTTAGGGTTTGTAAACAGGGCTTTTACCATTTGATCTGCAGGAATAATTCCCACTGTTCAAGAAGGTAGGGCTGATAACCCATGTGAAATTCACATGGGAAGGGTGAACGTGGTATCTGATGGTTCAAGCACAGTGTTCAATATCATATAAGCCACCTGCTCACTGGCTAGATAGAATGTAGCTAGAGAGTTGTGCAGGTTTTTTTGGTAAGCTCTAAGTAAATCTTTGTCTCCTAACGCTTCTTTGTTATCACGATTTGTTATTTCTCTGACACTAAATTTTCTGTTGCAACATCCATTTTATTATATTTTTTGTGGTCTCATCTATAGCAACATGAATACAAACATGAATACTTGGGACACGATGTTCGATAGATACTTGTGGAAAACCTATGTGAATTTGTAAGCGAGAGGAAGAATATCATTTGGTTAAATATGGTTTGGCCTACAACATCAAAGAAAAAACATAGAGAGATAGAAAACTTTTAGTAGCAAAGGAATAAGGTAGACCAAGAATTTTAATAGAGAAAATAAGAAGTATATATCCTTCATAATTTATGGAGTAATAGACCTAGAAAGATGACTAAATTTGAACCCACATGCTTCAATCTCTTCCATGAATTAAGATATCTTTCGAAGTTCCATATGCAATCATCTATTTGTATTGTTTCAACCCTTTATAAGCATTTTAAAGTTGAGATTCACTCTCAATACTATGTGGGTGGTTTTTTACCTTTAGTCATCCACATATAATCAATGAAAAGAAATTGCATTGGTTTGTGAAACATAATGGTATTGCTCTTGTTAGTGCATGGATGCGAATGGGATAACTCCATTAAATTAGTCAGCTGCTCAGTTGAGGAACGAAAGTGTTTTATTGCATTGGTTTGTGAAAAATAATGGTATTGCTCTTGTTATTGCATGGATGCGAATGGGATAACTCTATTAAATTAGTCAGCTGCTCAGTTGAGGAACGAAAGTGTTTTCTATTTTAAGTATTGTTTGAATACATATATATGGTTGAGGTTTATCTAATAAATTTGTAATTTTTTTTAATTATTATTTTAGCATTTGTGTAGAAAAACCAATCATTTAAGGATAAGACGAACATTGCAGACTAAAACTCTTGCATTAAATTAACTCTTTTACTAAGTAATGTAGATAAAGAGTCAAATAATCATGCTATTACACTTGGTTTTTATAATTGTAAGTGTTTGGTATTTTAAATATTGTTTGATTTTAAATATAAAATTGATGTCATAACAAGTAATGTAGATAAAGAGTCAAGTAATCATGTATTACACTTGGTTTTTATAATTGTAAGTGTTTGGTATTTTAAATATTGTTTGAGTTTAAATATAAAATTGATGTTATAACAATATTGATTATTTACTCTTTTGGCATTATATTTAGTATTTTGAAAAAAAAATATATTAATAATTATGATTTTTTAAATATTAAATTTAAATATTTAATATTTTGAAAAAAAAATATATTAATAATTATGATTTTTTAAATATTAAATTTAAATAAAAATATTATAACTTTTGTTGATTTAAAAATTAAATTATATATATATATATATATATATATAATCATTATATTGAATTTATATTAAAAAACATAAATTTTAAATTTATAAATTATAAAACCATATTGCTTTAATACATACAACTAACATCTGTGTTGAAGCTAAGACACCGATAAACCTCAGTTTAAGGATCAAACAACCCTATAAACTAAAAACTTTATATTAAATTAACCATTAATTTTTCATTTTTATTAGTAATACCAACTCCTTTTATCTTTTCTAATTATGCTAAGTAATTTCAACCAATAGCCAAATAACTTTATATTAAATTAATCATTAATTTTTTATCTTTCTTAATAATACCAACTCTTTTTATATTTTCTAATTAAGTTAAGTAATGTGGATCGATAGCCAAGTAATTATATTATCTTGCCTCTCCATAAATTTATATACATATCGAAATACAAATAAAAACAAAATACCTCACCTCTTCATAACCAGAGTGAGATATCAATGGTTTCAATGATATCGAATGCAGTTTAGAACTCCAATTTCTTTTTAACTTTCGGAAGATGTTTTAAAACATGAACAATAGTATATATCGAAATACAAATAAAAACAAAATACCTCACCTCTTCATAACCAGAGTCAAATATCAATTCTTTCAATGATATAGAATGTAGTTTAGAACTCCATTTGCTTTTTTAACTTTGGGAAGATATCTTAAAACATGAATTAGTTTATATTTTAAAATATCTTCCCCAAGTTAAAAAGCAAATGGAGTTCTAAACTGCATTCGATATCATTGAAAAAATTGATATCTGACTCTGGTTATGAAATATATTGTAGGAGAGATGTCGATATTTGATTGGTTGACGGTTTAGTCATGAATGAGTACTCATCTAATTGATACCAGGGAAGAAACATCAGCGAGAAAATCTAGATGATAGATAGCCACCAATGGGTGCAGTTACTGATTTTGATGTTTCATGGCCTTAAGTGTCATGCAATCCAAGAACTCCCTTGCTTTGTAATACTTGGAAGCCATCAGATTCATCGACTCGGAGATGTTTTATCTTCACTCAAAATTGCATAAAAGGTGGCACAAGTCTAATAAACGGGCAAATATAATCATAAAATCAAAAGACATAGTTGTGGAACTCATTTTGATTTGATGGGTATAAACTCATAGTCTAATCACATTGCAACTATTTCAAATCAATTTTGTAGTAAAAATGGAATATTTTGATTTATGAATATGTAATAGAAAATTTTGATCTAGACATTTATGATCTAGATACCTACACCACATTAAACAATTTCAAGGCCATTGAAAATTGACTTCTGGTTTAGATTTTCAGGGTAATGTCTTCAATCTTATAGTGTGATATATTTTGATATATTACTGTGGTTAAGTTTATATATATTTTATTTTTCTCATGTTACCAATTATTTTTTATCACCAATTTATTTTATTACTAAGTTAAATGATAGTTTCTACACTATTAATTTACTACATAATATATGGTATTTGATTCCATTCTTAACTGAGTTGTTGGATAACATTTACCTCTAATGAGTAAATCCCTAAGTCTATTTGCATTATTACATTAACTGTTGAATTTAACTAAATTGTATATTTTAATAATATTTGGAAAAAACAAATTTTTTTTTACCTCATTTTTATGGTCAGATTTCATAATATTTTTGAAATATGCAATCTAGATAAAAATGGCTAGATAATCCACAACAGTCTAGATAAAAATGGCTAGATAATCCACAACTTTTTCTATCTGATAAGAGCACAAACATAATGAATAGGTTTGAATGCTAAGGGGGTCACATATTACACCCTATATAAGGTCATAAATTTTGATTAATGATTAATTTTATTAATAGATTAAATGACCCTTTTTCTAGTGCATTTTTTTAAATTTGGTTTGAAATTGACAATTTTAAGTATCATAAGTTGGAGACAACTAGAATAAAGAATGAGTTTGAACACATGGGGTTACATATTGCATCCTATATAAGGTCATAAATTTAGATTAATTTATACTCTAATAAATAGATAAAATGACTATTTTTCTGTGCATTTTGTAATTTTTTGTTTTTTTAGGGAGTTGAGTTCATTTAGGCATTCAAAAGCACATTTTAAATAATAGTAAAACACAATATTGATAAAAAAATGTATTATCAAATTTAGAAAATAAATATTATTTTATTTATTATTTAGACTACACCTTAATTAAATGTTGATGACTTGTCGCCACCATATATACTAGAAAACACTTGGAAATAATGCTTACATTGGTAAATAGGTAGGATTGGGTTGTTGTGAAGAAAAGAGAATTTGGGGTAAGGCCAAAACCCCTTTTCTTTGCAATAATTCGATCTTGGGACCTATGGGTTATGAGCCTGCTACTTATCGGAAGCATTTAAACATCGCTTTGCGATAAAAACCATGGACCACACATTTTTTGGGATACACGGGAATGAAGGGAAAACAAAGGAAACCATGCTTGAACCCTTGGGTCGGACTTCAAAATTTATAAGCCCTCATCTATAAATCCCTCGAGTCTGTTCATCGTCCCCTCCTATGGATCTATCGCAATATCGCTATCGCAATTATCACAGACACATAACATGGGAAATACAGGAAATCCCGCTCCAGAACACATAAGCAGATCTCAAATACTTTCCACCTGCATCTATAACTCCATCGGGTCTGGCTCATTAAGCCACGTCTACAAAGTTCCTGCTCCGATCTCCGATCGACTTGATCTTTGATTGTCGATCGCCGCTTATCGCTGTCAACATATCGGCATTTCGCCCATCAGCATTCCAATAACTGCCATCCCCTAACTCCTCTGATTGTGATTAGCGATTAGATCTCTACCGTTGATTAGCTATATGATCCAACGGTCCACACTTCATTGGAACATCATAATTGCTCAAGGCTTTAAGTCCATTCAATCATCAATGAAGCATTGTGATGCGATCAACTGCGATTGATCATCGCTTAGTCTTAAGGCGTGGGTCCTGTCGCATATAAATGAATTACCCAACGCAATAAAGTGGCTCTATTTCTTAGCAACATGATCTGAACCATTGATCTCTGAGATCCAACGGTCGTTGTGCATTCTCACCTACTTCCTCCTTAACTTAGTCTCACTTGCCTTTTGATGGATTTTTGTGTTAATCGCAGTTCTCTGCAATGCTTTGCTACGACATGCACAACTTTCATTAATATATATCTTTGGATCACCATCGATCCTTCAGTGATTGATGGTCGATCAACACACTCACAACTGGGATTCAAGATCTCAACGCATATATACATAACAGAATTGAAAAGGGACATAATAAACAGACACACGGAAACCCACAGAACACATGTCTATTATACATATACAGAATTCCATTACAGCTTAAGGCATTTTAGCCTTAGGAATGAGTTCTCCTTTCGGTTACACTTCATACACACAAATTCTATCAATTGCTCTATGTCCCTCTTCACACATACAAACTCTCTTTTTATAAGAGATTTACAACAGTCGTGGATCATTTAAGATGCATGGATTTCCTCCCATAATCAATCAAATGTCCTTAATTCTCGCTACATGCATATATACATATGGAAGATTACATTTAATAAGCCTCCTAGAGACTTTTATCCATTCCATCATTTACTCTGTTTTGAACAGAATTGTCCCCTATTTTTCTCGATGGTCCACATCTCCTCCTTCTCTGCTTTGGATTCTTCCTTTAATTAATGGGGGTTTAGATGCTCCTGCATAAGACTCTAGAGGCACAAAAATTTATGACCTCTTGGTCATATGCTTCTCCTTATCCATTAGCAATTTTACCAACTTCCCTTCTTCAGTGGAACTGCCTTCATGATCTTCTGCGAGTTGCAACCAACCTCTACAGTAACAGTCTTCCTCTGCTACATGATACCTCACCAAGCTTTCTCCTGAGATTTAGTCTTTTGGCATCCTTCTGGTTCTCTTCTCTTGAACCAATTGAGCGCACCTTGCTCTAGGTTGCTACAAATCTTCTCACCCTCCACTGCTGTTATCTGCATGACAGTAAGACCATAAACTCACCATACCTAAACACAACTGTACCTCTTCTCTTTCTTCTTCCTCTCACAGGAAATCCTTTCCCTACTCTGATACCACTTGATGAAAAGAGATTTTGGGGTAAGGCTAAAACCCCCTTTCTTTACAATAATTCGATCTTGGGACCTATGGGTTATGAGCCCACTACTTATCGGAAACGTTCAAACATTGCTTTTCCATAAAAACCATGGACCACACATTTGTCGAGATACACAGGAATGAAGGGAAAACAAAGGACACCCTACTTGAATCCTTGGGCTGGACTTCAAAATTTTTAAGCCCGCATCTATAAATCCCTCAGGTCCGTTCATCGCCCCTTCCTATGGATCTATCGCAATTATTGCAGACACATAACACGAGAAATACACAAAATCCCGCCCTGAAACACATAAGGGGATCTCAAATACTTTCCACCCACATCTATAACTTCATCAGGTCCGACTCATTGAGCTACCTCTGCAAAGATCCTTCTCTGATTTCCGATCAGCCTGATCTTTGATCTTCGATCTACTCGTATCGTTGTCAGTGTATCGGCATTTCACCCATCAACATTCTACTAACCGCCAGCCCTTAACTCCTCTGATTGCGATTAGCGATCAAATCTCCGTCATTGATCAGCTATATGATCCAACGGTCCACACTTCATCGGAACATCACAATCGCTCAAGGCTCTAAGTCCATTCAATCATCAATGAAACATTAAGATGTGATCAATCGCAATCGCTCATGACTTAGTCTTAAGGCTTGGGTCCTACTTTAGATAAATGAATTACCTAATGCAATAAAGTGGTTCTACTGCTCAGTGACATGATCTGAACCATTGATCTCTAAGATCCAACGGTCGCTCTGAATTCTCGCCCGCTTCCTCCTTAACTTAGTCTCACTTGCCTTTTGAATGATTTCTGTGTTAAACACAGTTCTCTGCCATGCTCTGCTACGACATGCACAACATTCATTAATATATATCTTTCGATTGTCATCAATTCTTCAGTGATCGATGGTCAATCAACACACTCACAACTAGGATTCAATCTCTCAATGCATATATAAATAACATAATTGAAAAGGGACATAATACACAGACACATGGAAACCCACAGAACACATGTCTATTATACATATACAAACTTCTATTATAGCCTAAGGCATTTCAGCCTTAGGAATGAGTTCTCCTTTGGGTTACATTTCATCCACACAAATTCTATCTATTGCTCTCTATCCCTCTTCACACATAAAAACTCTTTTTATAAGAGATTTACAACAGTCGTGGATCATTTAAGATGCACGCTTTTCCTCCCATAATCAATCAAATGTCCTTAATTCTCGCTACATGCATACATACATATGGAAGATTACATTTAATAAGTCTCCTAGAGACTTTTATCCATTCCATCATTTACTCTATTTTGAATAGAATTGTCCCCTGTTTTTCTCGATGGTCCACATCTCCTCCTTCTCCACTTTGGATTCTTCCTTTAATGAAGGGGGTTTTAGATGCTCTTGCATCAGACACCCGAGGCACAAAAAATTATGACCTCTTGGTCATATGCTTCTCCTTATCCGTTAGAAATTCTACCCACTTCCCTTCTTCAGTGGAACTGCCTTCATGATCTTCTGTGAGTTGCAACCAACCTCTACAGTAATACTCTTCCTCTACTACATGATACTTCACCAAGCTTTCTCTTGAGCTTTAGTCTTTTGGCATCCTTCTGGTTCTCTTCTCTGGAACCAATTGAGCATACCTTTCTCTAGGTTGTTGTAAATCTTCTCACCTTCCGCTACCGCTATCTACACGAGAGTAAGACCATAAACTCACCATACCTCAACACAACTGTACCTCTTCTCTTTCTTCTTCCTCTCGCAGGAAATCATTTCCCTACTCTGATACCACTTGATTAAAAGAGATTTTGGGGTAAGGCCAAAACCCCTTTTCTTTACAATAATTTGATCTTGGGACCTATGGGTTATGAGCCCACTATTTATCGGAAACGTTTCAACATCGCTTTGCCATAAAAACCATGGACCACACATTTTTTGGGATACACAGGAATGAAGTGAAAACAAAGGAAATCCTGCTTGAACCCTTGGGCTGAACATCAAAATTTATAAGCCCACTTCTATAAATCCCTCGGATCCGTTCATTGTCCCTTCCTACAAATCTATCGCAATATTGCTGTCATGATTATCGCAGAAATAACAAGGGAAATACACGGAATCCCTCTTCAGAACACATAAGCAGATCTCAAATACTTTCCACCCGCATCTATAACTTCATCGGGTCCGGCTCATTGAGCTACCTCTGCAAAGATCCTCCTCCGATCTCCAATTAGCCTGATATCCGATCTCTGATCAATGCTTATCGCTATCAGTGCATCGAATTTTCGCCCATCGATATTCCAATAACCACCAGCCCTTAACTCCTTTGATTGCGACTTGTGATCAGATCTTCGTCGTTGATCAGCTATATGATCCAACATTCCACACTTCATTGGAACATCGCAATCGCTCAAGGCTCTAAGTCCATTCAATCATAAATGAAACATTGTGATGCAATCAATTGCGATTGCTCATTGCTTAGTCTTAAGGCCTGGGTCCTACCGCGTATAAATGAATTACCTGACGCGATAAAGTGGCTCTGTTGCTCAGTGACATGATCTGAACTATTGATCTTTGAGATCTAACGGTCACTGTAAATTATCACCCACTTCCTCCTTAACTTAGTCTCACTTGCCTTTTGATGGATTTCTGTGTTAAACACAGTTCTCTGCCATGCTCTGCTACAACACGCACAACATTCATCAATATATATCTTTGGATTGCCATCGATTCTTTAGTGATCAATGGTCGATCAACACACTCACAACTAGGATTCAAGCTCTCAACACATATATACATAACAGAATTGAAAAGGGACATCCATTACAGCCTAAGGCATTTCAACATTAGGAACGAGTTCTCGTTTTGGTTACATTTCATTGACACAAATTCTATCTATTGCTCTCTGTCCCTCTTCACACATACAAACTCTCTTTTTATAAGAGATTTACAGCAGTCGTCGATCATTTAAGATGCACGCTTTTCCTCCCATAATCACTCAAATGTCCCTAATTCTCTCTACATCCATACATACATATGGAAGATTATATTTAATAAGTCTCCTCGAGACTTTTATCCATTCCATCATTTACTCTGTTTTGAACATAATTGTCCCCTGTTTTTCTCAATGGTCCACATCTCCTCCTTCTTTGCTTTAGATTCCTCCTTTAATTAAGGGGGGGTTAGGTGCTCCTGCATCAGACTCCCGAGGCACAAAAGTTTATGACCTCCTGGTCATATGCTTCTCCTTATCCGTTAGCAATTCTACCCATTTCCCTTCTTCAGTGGAACTGCCTTCATGATCTTGTATGAGATGCAACCAACCTCTACAGTAACAATCTTCCCCTACTACATGATACCTCACTAAGCTTTTTCCTGAGCTTTAGTCTTTTGGCATTCTTCTGGTTCTCTTCTCTGGAACTAATTGAGCACACCTTGCTCTAGGTTGCTATAAATCTTCTCACCTTCCGCTGTTGCTATCTGCACGATAGTAAGAACACAAACTCACCATAGCTCAACACAACTGTACCTCTTATCTTTCTTCTTCCTCTCACAGGAAATCATTTCCCTGCTCTGATACCACTTGATGAAAAGAGATCTTGGGGTAAGGCCAAAACCCCTTTTCTTTACAATAATTCGATCTTGGGACCTATGGGTTATGAGCCCACTACTTATCAGAAACGTTTAAACATCTCTTTGCCATAGAAACCATGGACCACACATTTGTCAGGATACACAGGGATGAAGGGAAAACAAAGGAAACCCTGCTTGAACCCTTGGGCCGGACTTCAAAATTTATAGGCTCGCATCTATAAATCCCTTGGGTCCGTTCATTGTTCCTTCCTACAGATCTATCACAATATCACTATCACTATTATCACAGTCACATAACACGAGAAATACATGGAATCCCGCTCCAAAACACATAAGTGAATCTCAAATACTTTCCACCCTCATCTATAACTTCATTGGGTTTGACTCATTGAGATATCTCTTCAAAGATCCTCCTCTGATCTCCGATCTCCGATCGACGCTTATTACAGTCGGTGTATCGATATTTTGCCCATCGACATTCTAATAACCGCCAACCCTTAACTCCTTCGATTGTGATTAGCAATCAAATCTCCGCCATTGATCAGCTATATGATCCAATGGTCCACACTTCATCAGAACATCGCAATCGCTCAAGGCTCTAAGTCTGTTCAATCATCAATGAAACATTGCAATGCAATCAATCATGATCGCTCATCACTTAGTCTTAAGGCCTAGGTCCTGCTGCATATAAATGAATTACCCGACACCATAAAATGGCTTTGCTACTCAGTGACATGATCTAAAACGTTGATATCTGAGATCCAACGATCACTGTGAATTCTCACCCACTTCCTCCTTAACTTAGTCATGCTTTCCTTTTGATGGATTTCTGTGTTAAGCATAGTTCTCTGCCATGCTCTGCTACGAAACGCACAACATTCATTAATATATATCTTTGGATCGCCATTGATTCTTCAGTGATCGATGGCCGATCAACACACTCACAACTGGGATTCAAGCTCTCAATGCATATATACATAACATAATTGAAAATGGACATAATACATAGACACACGAAAACCCACAGAACACATGTCTATTATAAATATACAGACTTCCATTACAGCCTAAGGCATTTCAGCCCAAGGAACGATTTCTCCTTTTCGTTACGTTTCGTCCACACAAATTCTATCTATTGCTCTCTGTCCCTCTTCACACATACAAACTCTCTTTTTATAAGAGATTTACAACAGTCGTGGATCATTTAATATGCACGCTTTTCCTCCCATAATCACTCAATTGTCCCTAATTCTCTCTACATGCATACATACATATGGCAGATTACATTTAATAAGTCTCCTCGAGACTTTTATCCATTCCATCATTTACTTTGTTTTGAATAGAATTGTCCCCTGTTTTGCTCGATGGTCCACATCTCCTCCTTCTCCGCTTTGGATTCCTCCTTTAATTAAGGGGGGGTTAGATGCTCCTGCATCATGTTCGTTGTTGGAGTTTTTTGAGAAATTTTCTCATGAACATTCTCCTTGTTTAAAATTTGTTGGATCTCATGAACCCTATTTATGTAGGTTGTAATTTGGCTTTAAAATAAAGAATACAAATTGATTTGTGTGTGAATTTGCACACTCAGTATCGGAGGCCATGGATGTAGAGACTAATAGTCAATCCTCTCTAAATAATTAGATTAGGTTAAGCTTAGTTAGGTAACTGTGAAAGTACATAGTTTATTTTTCTGTGTGTGAATTAGAGAGTTGCTATTAGGACTCTGTAGAGAAACGCAATAGATCATATTTCAACACAATGAAGGGAGCCATCGTCCATGGCAGAGCTACCATTTGTGTAATTCTGGAAATTGTGGAGGTGTAAAATGGAAATGTGGATCCCTTGAGTTTTCAACATGAAATATAAAAGATCATCTATGGAATCCATTCTTAGTGTACAAAAACTGTTAACTTATTGTCATGACGACCAAGGATTGTGTCATTGTTATCATAATCCTAAATGGGTGACCTTCACCACACTGTTTGTTGCAGTGTGTTTTGTTTTCAACCTATCTGTATGCAAACACATTTTTTAAGTTATATAAATGTTCTTACTGAGTGTGATATTTGCAATGAATGAAACCAATGCATGAATTTTCAGGAAATGATGCAGGCTACAATTGGATTAATCTGCAGAATTTGGGAGAATTCTTGGTTGTGATATTAGCATTCCAAAATGGTATACACATGCAGAAAATGAGCTTGGACTTTGTTCTATGACGCCTCGTTAACAGATAAATGAATGTGATATGACTTCTACCAAGGAACTATGTGTTGAGGAGTTCAACATTCTCCATGGAAAGTATGGAAAGTTTGGACATTGATTTCAATTCAAAAGATAAAACAGAGAGGTGCAGAGTTTGTGAGTGTGTGGCTGCAGCTGGCATATTTAATTGGGAGGATACATATATCAATGATTCATAAGATTTGCAGGTTTGGGAGAATACACTTGATCCAACGTTGGCAGAATATTTTTTTTTGTCGTATGTGTAAGAGATTGGTTTTATTGTTTTTTGTTTGGTGCTTAAAATTTCTGTGTTACTGAATAAAAATTTCAAAACCAGTTAAGTGAGCAAAGTAGTATAATTAAATTACTGGTTTTCAACATTCTTTAGTGTGAGAGAGTAAATTGTTAATTTAATTATGTGAGTGTGTTATATGCTGATAGGTTTTGTTGCGCTAAATTGCCAATTTAATTGTGTGAGTGTGTTATATGTTGATAGGCCTTGTTGTGCTTCAGGTTTCAAGAGCATAAGTTACAAGTTATGTTATGAGATCCATGTGTGTAGAAAGGTAAGTTGCATAAATAATTACTCAATACAATCCAACATCAAGGTTGTTCAAAGTTCGTCAAAGATGGTTAGAGGCAATTATGTCTTAAATGCGTTGAATAGGAAGCTCGAATATTGTGGTGGTGAAAGGAGAGTTGTCCTAGAGACTTCAGAGAGACGAGTCACATATGTGACATGTGAATTGTAATTTGACATTTTTTGTACTTATCTTTGTAATTATGTAAGGTAAGCATAAGGGCGGACTCAGAAATAATGCTTACATTAGTAAATAGGTAGGATTGTGTTGTTGGTTGTTAGAGTTTTGTTAAGAGGATTTCTCAACAACATTCTCCATGTTTGGAATATATTGAATCTCACAAGCACTTTTTATGGGGGTTGTAATTTGGCTTTGAAATGAAGAATATAAATTGATTCGTGAGTGAATTTGTGCAAAATGTTGCTCCAAATTTCTTGTCAAACTTTGTAGAAGTTCCTTCAGTCACCCTTTTACCCACTCTAACCAAAGAACATTACCGTCTATTTTCACAATGATCCACATATAAAAAATTGGATATATATATATATATATTTATTTATTTTTAAAAGTTTTGAAACAATGGCAATAAGAGTGTTATGAATCACTTCAATAAGTATACTATTTAGGAAGATGTAATAGGAAATCATGAGTATATCCATGTTTTTGGAATATATAGAAATCATATATCTTTGCAAGTTGCACCAATTATCGTTTTGTGTTGTTATAGTACATATAGGCATTTCAAAGTCAAGATTCACTCTCAATATACTGTGAATGGTTCCTTACCTAATTTTTATCACCCTTATTATTGATTAAATTGACAATGCATGTTCTTGGAAAATTGAAAATAGACGATTGTTGGACTTGACAATGCTTAGATATAAATGGGCTAGCTCCATATAATTAATTATTTGTTGGGCTAGCAAATATAAATATATTTAGTATTTAAGTATTGTTTGAACGTATTTGAATGAAAATATATGATTGATGTTGGTATAACAAAACTATTATAATAATTTATATATATATGGTTTTGGTATTTGTGAGAAAACAAATTTTATAAACTGAGCATTGAAATAATAAAGATCTATAAGTTGCAAAACCATTATAAGCACGAACCCAACCATTAAGGATCAAAAGAATTCTATAAACTAAACATTTTATGTTTAATTAACTCTTCTCATTTTTTTCTTCATTATATTAATCATTTTTATCATTCTAATTTATCTAGTAAGCCAAATAATTACAATATCTCGCTTCTTCATAAATACTATATATTATGGTTTAGTGTTATGTGCGTGGTTGTCTGGTTGATATAAGTGGAAAAACTCAAAGAGAAAATGTGGGTGAAAGGCAGTTATCAATAATTGGTGATACAAGTGGAAAATCTCAAAGAGAAAATGTGGGTGAAAGCTAGTCATCAATAATTGGTGCATTGACTAATTTGGTCTAGCAATCTATGTATGCCTTTTCTTTTTACACTGATAATGGAATAAGGGCTGAAACACACTGAGAGAGGGAAAATCATTTAGAGTTAGAGGAGGGGAGAAACAATAATGTAGAGAAATATGATAATGGTACTGGTGGGAAGGAATCCAAAAAACAAAAGATTGAGTTCTAATGAGAGTTTAAAAGATTAAGCCCACGATCCCACGATGTTTGATGGAGAAGAGGAAGGAGTTGTTGAGTCTTGGTTAATCAAAATGAATAAATGCTTTCACCTCTCGTGTGACAACTATATTGAGAGTTGATTACGCCCATCACATAGGCTTTGATACCAGTATTTAATTAGAAAAACCATAAGGTAATGATTAGTGATAACAAAAAACACTCTTATGTATCACTTAAATAAGTATGATCTTTAAGCTGATGTTGTATGAAATAATGGATAGAATGCTAGGCACAAAAATGAAGATGTCCTTACACCCACAATTATTTTTTTTGTTCTTACAACCTCATAAGCATTCCAAAATGGAGATTCACCTAGTGTGGTTCCTGAATCAATACCTTCAGGCCATTAGCATAGAGTGATGAAAATGACAGGGTACCAGTGGTGCTTTGAAAAGGGAATGGTGTTGTCGTTGTTGATGAGATAGTTCCACATAATTAATTAAAATAGTATGTATTATTTATTTTTTTGTTGTTTAGACATTTTGAGAAAACAAATTTAACGGATGTGATATGCAGTGTGCTACTTAGTTTTTCTTTTTATGAAAAATTATATATATATATATATATATATATATATATATATATATATATATATATATATATATATATATTATATTTTTAATATTAATAAATACTTTTGAAAACATAAATTTAAAATTTAAAATATTCATTTATTTAAAATTTTTAATATTAATAAATAATATACTTTTTATTTTAAAATTTATGTAGTATTATAATTATTTTTAGAATAACTATATTATTAATTTGTTATTTTCAAAATTAAAACAAGTTATTTCATATTTTTAAATATATGTATATTGTTTGTGAGCTTTTAAAATTTTTACTTTGAAAATAAAATTTAAATTATAATGTGGTGCAATGAGATTTAAAAATTTCCATATAAAAATTTTAAATATTTAAATAATTTATCTATAAACACATCAAATTTATAAATACAAAATTTCTAACTTTTAATTGATTGATAAATTTATCATAGTAAATTTTTAGTAATATATACCTTTGTAACTTTTGGAAATAAAAATATCTATAGAAATGAAATTTACATAATTATTAAAATTGTAATGCTATTTTTAATTATTATTATTATTATTATTTTTAGAAAAAACTAAAAACATAATAACACCACCTTCCTCAAATATTATAAACTAATCACTTAAAATATAATAAACTAATCACTTAAACTATAATAATCGAGCTCTATAAATTACAAAACCGTCGACATATAAGGAATAAACAAATTCTCTAAACTAAAACTCATATTTCATAATTATATTAACTCTTTTCATGTAACGAAATATATGAAGTACAGATTATCAGTCTTTCACCCCTTCACCAATACTAAATATTCAACCTTTTGGTAAAGCTAAAGAAACTTGTCTAAATTAAGAAACAAAAGCAGTTCTAGAATGCACTCTATATCATTGAAAGTAATACTCTGACTCTGAAAAAGATGTCGATATCTGATAGCTACCTAGAGGGTTCTTTCCGAAAATAAGAAACAAAAGCAATTCTAGAATGCACTTGGTGGACTCAGATTGCAAAATACATTGTAACGAAAAATGCAGATATCTGATTGATGTAGATGGTTTAGTCCTATATCCGTACTCGTGTGATTGATACAAGGAAAGAAACATGAACCAGAAAATCTGGGTGAAAGGTTGTGATCAGTTGGTGCAGTGACTAATTTGGCGTGTCTTGGCTTTGAAGTATTATGGAATCTAGGAATGCCCTTACTTTGTACCCCTTGGAAGCCAGCAGATTCATAAACTCGGCGAAGTTCGTCTCCAGGTAAAGTGCTGGGTGGTGTTCATCAATGAGTTCGGCCGCGGGACCAAATTTTGGCTTCGAAAGGCATACTGATCAAAGACGCCCCCGAAATACGGGATTTCTCTGAGTTCATCACTGCTCGATGAACCACGCTCTTGAATCTTCCATTGCTCAGAATCTGAATGGACCATGCAATAATACATTGTATCAGAACATTATAAAGTAATTGGTGTACTAAGCAACGGAGAAACATAAGTAGTGACTCAGCGAGTACCTCTATGTGATCACCGATGTTTACCATGAAGGAGTCGGGCAATGGTCGTACTGCCTTCCATTGGCCATCGTGCAGTAACTGAAAGCCTCGAACAGAATCCTGGGAAAGTATGGTAATGCAGCCATAATCTGAATGCGGTGGTATGCCTAAGGTATGCTCGAGTTCGGGACAAGCAGGATAGTAATTCAGAACCATGGCTGATGAGGTTAAGTCCATTGTAGATTTTCAGAATATTTGAGAATGCTAGAGTAAAATTACTGAATATTCAGGAATCTGACAGACATAAATTAGATGCCTTAGTCACCGAAACAATTTTCTACCATATATTTTTGTTGTGGGGCCATCCCGGGCTCTCCACTATCCTCAAACTTAGCCACGTTCATCTTTTGGCTGTGTGCTGACATCATGCTCCTACAGATTATCATGCTGATCAGAATCAGTACCATATATTTTTGTTGTGGGGCCATCCCGGGCTCTCCACTATCCTCGAACTTAGCCACGTTCATCTTTTGGCTGTGTGCTGACATCATGCTCCTACAGATTATCATGCTGATCAGAATCAGTACATACTATCAACTTCATTCATGGGATGACTTGTTCAATTTTCAAAAAGACTCACTGATAATCAGAGAGATTTGAAGGCTATAGTGGAAACATTTTGTCGAGGGGATGACAATCGTGCTTCAGAAAATCTCTCCAGCAGAACACTCCATCTTTCAGATGATTGAAACTGGTGCCGTATCTCACTGCCTTCATCATGTCCTCGGAAACAAATTTGTTCCTTTCTTCCACGGGCAGCTCGAAGAACTCAGAGGCCACTCTCATCACTTCGCTTATCAAGGATTCCTCCACACCGTGATTAATCACCTGCAAATTAATTCTTCGTATCACAAGTCCATTCTACCAGGCTTCAGATGCTTTATGCGAGTGACAAAATAACTAAATCACCTGCAAATTAATTCTTCGTATCACAAGTCCATTCTACCAGGCTTCAGATGATTTATGCGAGTAACAAAATAACTATACCTGAAAAAAACCGGTTTCTTGGCAGGTCCGGCCAATGGCAGAGACAACTTGGAGACGGTGAGGACCCTCCAAACTAGAAATGTCGATAACAGGGAGATCATATTGTTGTGCAGTGGTTACGACTGTATTGGCATTTGGACGCTAAATCTACTGGGAAGTTCCTTCACGCCCACTTCACTTAGGTATTTCACCGTTTCGAAGCTCAAACTGCATCTTTTATCTACCACTTCATCTCCATTCTCTCTGCTCTTCGAAGAAGAGGAAAAGCTGGCCACTGAAAATTAACACTGATAATTAAAATTCAAAAAGAGACTAGGTACTCAGCGGAGCCGACTGATTGGTTTCTCTGTCCCGCAGCATTTTATAAGTGGATCTCACATCTCGTTTACGTCTTCCACGAGGAGAATCAAAAGACCAAAGTGGGTATTGGATCCTCCGTATGAATTGGGTCTTGGATTCTCCGTAAGAGTTGCGATCTTGGAGTTGACGTTGATGACCAAGATTTCCTAAGGAGCATCACACAGGTCGCTCATATACAAACCATGTATGGAGATGCTCGAGCGCTCCTTGATACGGTTGGTTTTTGATCTATAGATCGTGACACTGGAGTTAACCTTGTTAGCGGTTGCATGGATATGTGGAAGTAACGTAGAGTAGTCGGCCCCTGGTGTTATTGTTATTGGTACGTTGGAATAACACACGCACACGTAAGTCTCGCCAACGAAGAGTGACGTTTGCCGCGTGCACATAGGAAATTATTGGAGATCGGAGAAGTCACAAATGCTAAATCTTTGAGGCGTGAAGGAGAAAGACGATTGGTGCGTACTGTCTAAATCAACATAAAACTACTAGCATACCCAGCTGGGAAAGGAACGCCGAATGGAATCTCTATTTACCATCGGTATTGAATTGAATTGAGCGATGCGATCAAGATCAAAGATAATGTCTCTCCTTTACGCCGAATGGAGTCTCTTTTTACCGTTGGTATCGAGCGTAGTTGCCACGTTCGTCCGTATTAGGCCAAAAAATTCGAAAATTCGGTGGTACGGATCCTGGAAAAATACGGTAAACTTAATACGTTAGGACATGTTTGGTTTATAGAAGTTTTATATTTAAGACTCACTCTGCTTTATTGGTAACTGTGATTGTGATGGTTGCGCCAGCCTCGGGCTTTCTCGTGTCTATCCACACATCTAGCCATGTCTAGCACGGTTCTTAAAGCAGCACTTGGTTGTAATTTTGGTAAAGCATGGGTAAAATTTTATATTTAAAATTTATTGTAAAAAATGGTAAGTTTTTAATTAAAAAATAAAAATGAAAATTTATAGTTTTTATTTTAAAAAGATTATAGAAATTTTATATTAAAAAAATTATAGTTCAATTATGGTAAGTTTCTTATTAAAAAATATAAGTGTTTTTTTAAATATTGTAGAGAAGAATGAGATTTATATTTTAAAAAATATATAAAAATTTAAAACTTATATTTTCAGTTTTTTAACTTTTTAGATGATAGCAATTATCATAGCATTAGGTCTAGTCCATTAGAAGATTGTTTTTTTTTTGTTTTTTTTGTTTATATAAAGGATAATCTTTATACATACTTATTGTTAAATAAATTTGGTAGGATAGAACCACACTGGTTGGTTCGAAACACGTTGACACAAGATTGGTTATGTGATTTTGCCGAAGATTTTCTAAACAAGGATAGAAATAGTGATTAAAACATAAATTTAGTGGTGTGTGGAGACCACTTCAAATTTACTAACATAAATTCAGTAGTATGTGGAGATCACTTCAAATTTACTTTTAATATCCTGTGTCTTATTCTTTACCTTGAAATTCAGATTTGCAATTTTGTTATTTATGTTATAAGATTTTACTTACTTAGGTTTTTCACTTTGCAATTTTAATAAATTTGATAATTTTGTCTTTCATTATTTTTGGATCTTTATAAGAGAAAATAACAAAGAGTATCTTTATAAGAGAAAGA
This sequence comes from Pinus tabuliformis, assembly GCA_031772625.1. Classification (NCBI taxonomy): domain Eukaryota; kingdom Viridiplantae; phylum Streptophyta; class Pinopsida; order Pinales; family Pinaceae; genus Pinus; species Pinus tabuliformis. Next base: position 149,834,839 of record CM062818.1, on the reverse strand, counting down.
TATAATGATTTTCTTTTTACTTTTTGAATATAAGAGAGAATTAATGATTTTTTTTGTTTTTTTTTTTTTTTTTTTTAATTTTGAATATAATGATCTTTAGGTTCAATTTTTTTTTAAATTTAAAAAAAAAAATAAACAATATGTTAATCATAAATATATACTTTGGAATTTTCTCAGTATTGAATATTAGATAGATGAATTTTTTTGTATCGAATTCGAATTCAAACTCCGAATTCGAATTCGAAGTCTTTGAACTCGAATTCAAATTCGAATTTAGTAGCTATGGTATCGAGAGACAAATAAAAGCAAAATATCTCACCTCTTCATAAAAATAATGGTTCATGCTTTACAATATCTTCTGCGAGTTAAAAAGCAAAATAGAGTTCTAAAATGCATTCGATATCACTGAAAAAAAAAAGCCCTAGTCTAACTAGCTGGAGGAATTTCCTAGAAAATTATGGAAATTCCATTCATATTTAGAGGAAATCCGGCAAGGATTTTGTAAATCCAGGTTATTGTTGTTAAATTTCAAATTTTTAGGTTTTTTAGACGTTTTTAATGGTGCTGAATCCATTTCCACCATCAAAAATCAAAAACACGATTCAAAGACTGTGTGTACAAGATTTTTCGAAATTTTTTTGCCTGGATTCCTACCACTTTTGACCATCCAGACAATTCCTCCGCCTCATTAAACAACTCCAAAAAAATGTGATCTAAAAAAAGATGTCGATATTTGCTTGATTGACAGTTTAGTCTTAAATGCGTACTCATCTAATTGATACCAGGGAAGAAACATCAGCGAGAAAATCCAGGTGCACTTACTAGTTTCCTGTTTCGTGTCCAAGTGTCACGGAATCCAGGAACAGCCTTGCTTTGTAATCCTTGTATGCCAGCGGATTCATAAACTCGGAGATGTTTGTTTCCCCTATAGTGCCGGGTGCTGGTCACTCCAAATTGCATCAAAAGCGGCGCAAGTTAGGAAAGGGGCAAATGTAATCATAAAATCAGAAGACGCAGTTGTGGTTAAACTCTCAAACTTCATTAATCTATTTGTTCAATTACATCACATTTATATAGGAATAACACCTAACCACTCATAACTAATTCTGTTCAACCACCTACAACTAATTCAGTTCAACCACTCATAACTAAATCTATTTCTGCATTATTCTCACATCCTCCCTTAATGGAGAAATGGATTTTCTACCATACCTAACTGACTTCTAGAACTTGTACTTTGAACATCTGTTGTATTCTCTAGATTGATCTAGCTACTGCATTAACAGAGGGTAGTTGGAATTAATACCTTTCTACCACTCCCCCTTAATTCCAACTATATAACAAATATATACTATAGCACGATATACAAGAAACTATATTCTTAATCATGACGACTTAAACTTTAAACTTGCCTGCTGGTCTAAGTCTCAGCTAGGCTTACAACAAAACATTTCATTTTGGCCTTCTTATTAAAAGGTCCATGCTTGTTCCTTTTCCATTGCTGGTGCAGTTTCATCTTCACCTTTTTGGATTTCCTGATGAAATTCCTTGGCTCCTTGCTTACATACTTAACGTCAACAACCTCTTTTGGATTGAGAGGCAATGCAAGATCTCGAACGAGGTAATTTAATTCATGTTCTCCCCACTTTCCATGAGGAACCAACGAAGGAGTCACCAAAATGCAGTCATCTTTGAACATGAGCGGCCTTCGAAGAACATCCATGGTAGTATCCTCCAATGTAGCAGTCATCTTGAAAGTAGATCCAATAAAACTTCTAACAACCGGGCAAGTTTTAATCTTAGTGATTTCTTCAACAGCGTGATCCTCAACAGCATGCGTGATTTCTTCAGGGACATGATCTTCAACAACATGAAACTCTTTGTCAATGGACTCAAAAACACTGCTAATCCCAAATGGGTTCATGAGAAAATGATCATTAAAAAGATCATTGTCTAAAATAATAGACATATCAGTTAGCTTTATCACACGATTTTTGCAACAAAACAAAGAAAACCGGGCCGATTGAAAAAGAATATGACCACGGTAACACCCTTGCTTGCCTCACTACCTCGGTTCTCGACAGCTGGACAGGGACGGTTCTCTCCTCACAATGGCGGCAGCAGACAGCCTCCCTTTCAACATCAACTGACGGCTTCAAAGATCGTCTTGCTTCCTTCAACCGATACTGATTCTGTGGTAATAATGTGCCCTCGGGTCAATAATGACCAGGTTACTTATTCCCTCGATCTGGGTTCTTGTTTGTAATCACTAGAGACTATAACACTTGTAATTAATTTAAATGATTAATTACACCAGTTCTTTGTGGCTGTAAGGTTCGGCTTTTGCCGTGACTGTTACACTTATAAATTCAGTCGTTCTTTTACAACAGTTCCCTTTTTAGCCAACCGAAGCGATTTATGACAAACAACGTGGAACGAGACCTTTCAAAAAAAAACCAAACCACAAGTCTGTTCAAAAGAACAAACCTACCGAAGCAATCAGTTTAGCAAAACCAACCGAACCGATTCGATCCGCCTTCTTCTGGACACACCATGTATCAGCACGCTCACCGCATCAACAGGTTAAAAAACGACTCCACGCAACCGTCTTGAGATCTCTTCCCAGCACTCCTCACTGAAACGACTCCACGCAACCGTCTTGAGATCTCTTTACAGCACTCCTCACTGTCTCGACGCAACCGTCTTGAGGTCTCTTCCTCTTCACAACACTCCTCACTGAAACGACTTCCTCGACAGCTCACCAAACTCTGTCTCTGGTGGCATAATTTTTCCTCGTCATTTTCATAATCGACGGGCAGGGGACACGGCTCTATGTTCCTTGTTCCTTCTTGGCAGGCACGACAAACGACAAGACTGCTCCTTTGATTTTCGGCTTCCTCTGCGGCTTTCTTGCCAAACTCTATCTTTCACAACGGTGGCAAAGGCATCGCCCTTTCTCTTTGCAATCACAGCGATTATTCCCGAACGCAAAGGTTTTCGAAGGTGTCCTCGATTCTGGACAACTCACGATCCACGGCAGAGTGGAAGGGTGGTCCCTTCATACGCACAACGGTGCCCTCAGTACTCACGATCCACGTTTATCTCCACGGGTTTGTGGCTCTTCACCACAGACAAACCTCTTCAACGCAGACAGACCACCACGGTTCTGGTCTCGACGGTTCTATTCTGGACAGGGCGGTTCTTGATACGCACAACAGCAACTGCTACCCGAGTTCTTGACAGGGGTCTTGGCAGCACATACGACACAAAACTTGCACAACAGCAACTGCTACTCGAGTTCTTGACAGGGGTCTTGGCAGCACATACGCACAACAGCGCAGATCCGGCCTCACGCAAACACCACTCGGCCTTCCTCACCTGCGCTCTCACCCCAGCCCAAACCCTGAGCTCTGATACCAAATTAAAACAGAAAACTCACAAACTTCATTAATCTATTTGTTCAATTACATCACATTTATATAGGAATAACACCTAACCACTCATAACTAATTCTGTTCAACCACCTACAACTAATTCAGTTCAACCACTCATAACTAAATCTATTTCTGCATTATTCTCACAGGTACGAATTTGGACGCGTATAAAATCATAGTCCGATCACATTGCAATCATCCATGATAAGCAGAGATGAATATATTATTTCGAATCACATTTTAAGTGAAAGATGGAATGAGAGATATTTTGTTTGATAATGATTTGATTTATGAGTGTGTAGCCTAAAAATTTATGATCTAGATTCCCCACAATACATGAAAATTGACTTCTTATTAAGATTTTCAATATAAAATTTTGAATCTAGTGGTGTGATACGTATTTTGATATACTATTTTGTGGTTGAGTTTATATGTGTTTGATTTTACTATCATGTAAATGAGTATAGTTATTTGAAAGGTTATTAATTAATCTTTATTACCCATTCATTTAATTATTAAGTTAAAGTATAGTTATTAATTTATCACACAATATATAGAGTTTGATTCCATTCTTAATTGAGTTGTTGGAGAATAAAGTAAATCCCCAAGCTTATTTGTATTATTAGGTTATTTGTTAAACTTAACTAGATTTAGATTGCATATTCCAGGAAGATTTGGAAATCTCGTGGACAAGAGTGAGGTCAATTTTATGACCTTACCTTTATGTTCAGATTTCATAATATTCTTGAAATCCACAATCCACATAAAGATAGCTGGATCATCCACAAAAGCATAATGAATGAGTTTGAATTATGAGAGGGTTACATATTACAAGCTATATAGTGTTATAAATTTAGATTAATTTTGTCTAATTAATAGATGAAATGGCTCTTTCTTTCTGCATTTTGTTAATTTTGTTTGAATTTGATATTTTAAGAATCATAAGTTTAATTTGTTTAAATTGTTTAATTGGAAAAGCACCAACTTAAGGAATGAGTTTGAATGCTAAGGGGGTGAGATATTACACCTATATAAGGTCATAAATTTAGGTTAATGTTTAGTCTAATTAATAGATGAAATGACTAGCACTTTTGTCAATTTTGATTAAAATCAAGATTTTTAATAATCATATGTTTAAGTTGTTTAATCTGTAAAATGTAAGCTTCGTAGGAATTATAGGGAGTTGAACAGTTTATGTATTCAAAAATACATTTTAAATAATAGGAAATCACAATCCTAAAATTGTATCATCAAATTCAAATAAGAAAGATCATTTGGCCTAGGGTTTTTCAGGGAGTTGACATCATTTAGGCAATAAAACAAAATGCATTTAAAATAATAGGAAATCACAATCTTGCCATGAATTGTATTATCAAATTCATACAAGAAAGATCATCATCATTTCATTTTATTAGTTAGACTACACCTTAATTAAATGTTGATTAGTGGCCTTCCGTCACCATATATACTAGCAAACTGTGTAGAGGTTCCTTCAACCACCCTTTGATCCGCTCTACCAAAGATTATTAGCATCTATTTGCAAAATGACCCACATATAAAAAAATGCATATATGCTTATGTGTGTGGGTGGAAATTGTGAAAGTGGCCACAATAAGAAAGTTATGAATCAATTCAATAAACATAATATTTCTGCAAATTTGGTAGAAAATTATGAATAGAGTTGTGTGCTAGGAAGTGTCCTTCTAGGTTCCAAATGCAGTTATCCTTTTGTGTTGTTATATAGCTCCATATAAGCATTTCAATATAATATTTCAGCAAATTTGGTAGTAAATTATGAATAGAGTTGTGTGTTAGCAAGTGTCCTTACAGGTCACAAATACAATTATCCTTTTGTGTTGTTATATAGCTCCATATAAGCATTTCAACATAATATTTCAACAAATTTGGTAGGAAATTATGAATAGAGTTGTGTGTTAGGAATATATAAAAATAAAGTGTCTTTCCAGGTTGCAAGTAAAATTATCCTTTTGTGTTGTTATAGAACATGTTCACCCTCAATATAATGTGAGTGGTTATTTACCTACTTTTTAGCATCTTCAGTAGTGATAAAAAATGATATTGCATAGGCTGGAAAATACAAAAAATAAAATCTTGTTGAGCTTGTTATTGTTTACATGTCAATAAAGTAACTCCACATAATTAATTAGTTTCTAAGTTGCAGAACATTATTGCTTAACATTTAACAATGGTTTGAACATATTTGAATACAAATATATAACTCATGTTAGCATAACCAAACCAGGAATATTTACTATCTAAAGTTTTGACATTTTAAAAAATCAAATTGAACATTTAAACTATAATAATCTAATTCTATAAACTGCAAAACCATTATACTCTAATAGTAAACACCATATCGATACTAAATTATATACCCATAATCCCAGCATTTAAAAAAAAAACTCTATAAACTAATTTTTAAACTATTTTTTTATATTGAATTAACTCTTCTCATCATTCTTAATTATATTAATTCTATTTGGATCTCTCTAATTTATATTAATATAGATAGTAAGCCAAATAATTAGCTTGTGTCACCTATTCATAAATACTGATTATTCAATCTTTTAGAAGACCTAAAGAAACTTTGCCAAATTAAAATACAAATGCACACAAAGTAACGTCTAACGCTAGTAGTGAAATACATTGTCAGAAAGATGCCTATGTCTCATTGATGGATGGTTTAGTGCTATGTGCGTACTCGTCTGGTTGATAAAAATGGAAAAACCTCAACGAAAAAATGTGGGTGAATGGCAGTTATCATAATGGAAAAACCTCAACGAAAAAATGTGGATGAATGGCAGTTCTCAATAATTAGTGGAGTGACTAATTTGGTGTGTCGTAGAATCTACGTACACGCTTGCTTTGTACACCTTACCAGCACGCTGATTCAGAAATTTGACCCTTTGTACGGTGTTGGTCGGTGATTCATAAGTTTGGGCGTGGGACAATTTTTTGCTTCGAAGGCCATGGCGGAGGTTAAAATAGTGAATGCAGGCAACTAAGTTAGACATTTAAATTTAACTTAACAGAAATTGAAACACACATACCATGTTTTCCATTTAAATCACTTCAATGCCAATCCAATTATAGAATAATATGTGTGATATAAGTTTCAAACAAAAAACATAATGTGCTTGCAATATGTAAATGTTTAAAAAAATACATTCAATATCATTATGTACAAAAACTAAATTTTGGAGAGTTTCACCAAACAAAGTAATTGTCAAAATAAATACATGTTAGGGCCATAAGAATTTGTAAATGTATAAAAATAAAAAAACAAAATCAAACTACATACTTGGACCTTCTTCTCAAAGATCTTCAATATTCAATGGTCATTTAGCATGTCCCTAGTGTAGAGTTTGTTAGCTATATTAAGTCCAAAAGTGAAAATTTATAATTATTAATGACTTGTAAATTGAAAAACGTTTACAAACAATGAGTTCATCTAAAATCTAGGGATACCAAATTCAGAGTATTAAACTCCAATTTTCTTATTTTTCATATTTTGTACAAATTATTCCATCACTTATGGGTGTTTTTCGGATATGCAAATATGTAGTATAGATGTTCACCTATAATCTAGGCATACCACATTCAGAATATTAAGCTCCAATTTTCTTATTTTTCATATTTCTTACAAATTATTCCATCACTTATGGGTGTTTTTCGGACATGAAAATATGCGAGTATAGATATGGTTTGTATCTATGAGAAAAGCCTATAAAAAAAATACAAATACTATGGCATTTACAACATAATTTTAAAAAAAAAACATTTTTTTAAAGCAAATAATTACACTTTTCCATCAAAGATTAACCATCTAAGCATAACCTAATGAAATTATATAAACATCCAAATGTATAAATTTAAATTTTCTTTCTATCATTAATTCAAAAAATCATATAACAAAATGAAAAATTGTACTTTGATAAAAATATTATGTAGTAGAATTCCTTTGATAATTACGGTAAAATAAAGTTCGAGTTGTAAAATGGTTAGACTTCTTTTTCAAATATTAATTCATGTTGGGAAATTTTCAGAGAGATGCATTGAAATGTTGTGTGAGAAAATATTTTTTCAAGAAATACTATGCAATCGTGTGGGAAATACATAAAAAAAAAATTATGTGAGAAAAAACGAGAGAAGAACCTGAACATGTAAAATTTCTTGCATTTTAGGGATGGGCTCTCGGTGTCCAGGAATGAGGCTTCGTTTTTTGAAATGACCATCATTCCGTTTTCTAACTCTGGATACGCTCTTTTTAGTTGGGTTGCTATACACGATTACTCACTTATCCACTCAATTCCATGTTACTTTGAAGGGTGTTAGTTGATGAGGAATGCAGAAATCTATTAAATGGAATACATAAACCGGGCCTACTATCTAGAATGTAGAGCAAATCCACTAAAAATGACTCAACAACCAGCTTCCATGGGGATGGAGAGCCCAAAAACGTACAAATCTATTAAATGAAATTATTAAATGGAATACATAAACCGGACCTACTATCTAGAATTTAGAGCAAATCCACTAAAAATGACTCAACAACTAGCTTCCATGGGGATGGAGAGCCCAAAAACGTACAAATCTATTAAATGAAATGGACAAACCCGGCTTACTATCTAGAATGTAGTGCAGATTGACTAAATATGACTCAACAACTAGCTTCGATGGGGATGGAGAGCCCAGGGTATGCGACCCCGAATCTGTTTCTACGGGGGAGCCGAGCAAAGTAGTGCAGGAAACCGTGTAGCTCCTTGGTCGTTTCTAGGGGAATCTGTTTCTACTGGGGAGATTCTATGGGGGAGCCGAGCAAAGTAGTGCAGGAAACTGTGTAGCTCTTTGGTCGTTTCTAGTGGGGGAGCCGAGCCAAGTAGTGCAGGAAACCGTGTAGCTCTTTGGTCGTTTCTAGGGGGGAGCCGAGCCAAGTAGTGTAGGAAACCGTGTAGCTCCTTGGTTTTGCTAAGGTTCGAATCCAAGGAAGTCCTAATGCCTTTATTGGTGAGCTGATCATGAAGCTAGTTGGAAAAATCTTTATGAGGATTATGTCAATGGGAAACGAGAATAAATTTGTTTATTTCAAATTAGCTTCTTCAATATCTAATTCAACCCTTTCCTTGAGCCTGAAGCAACCCATGCCTTGCCCTACCCTGCCTCGTACAATAAGCAAACACATTCAACACAAAATAGTCATTATAATTATAATTATGAGGAGATCCATATGCAAAAAGGAGATTTCCTAAATCTGAACCATTCATGTACTGTAATTAAACCATTCGTGTACGGTAATTAACTGTAAATGCAAAGCTTGACTTGTCTTTGAGCAATTCTATATTTTGAATGACTATAGTGTGCAAATCACAATTAATATAATATCAAAAAAACACAAAGTATATTCATCACTTTCATTACCCTCTTACCCTAGATAATCCTTCCTAAGTTCCACCAACCTAAACATCGTTGAAGATGAGTTAAAGTCATCTTGTCCTTGCCTTCTCTGTAATGAAATTCAATCTGCCCTCATTCCTCTACATTAAAGCCTTTATGATAATGAAAAGCCTTTCCAACCAAATCTATATGCAGATTCCATGTCGGAGAATGATATATATTTTATATATAAAATAGATATAAATATACTATATATATGTAAAAATTTAAAACCGGTAATTTTTTTATACACCCGTCATTATGACATTTTGAAAAATTATCAGCGAGTCAAAAATTACGTGTTTATTTTGAAATAACGCGTATTTGATGGCTAAAGAAAGGTAAACGGGCGTCAATTTTAAACCCTGGGCCATAGTCATCAAATAGCTAAACCCTGGGCCATAGTCATCAAATAGCAGCCACCGAGGTACGGCACATCTCTGAATTCACCACTGTTCGATATTATACCACGCTATTGTCAGTACCTGCATGTGATCATGATGTTAACCATGAGTTGGGCAATAGTCATACTCCCTTCCATTGGCCATTGTTCACACCTACAGAACGTAAATTTACAGATCACACAGACGATACTATACAAAACCTAAATTTACAGATAACGCGGACGATACTAAACGAAACCTAAATTTACAAATATTACACGATGATACACAGTATAGTTACCGCTTAGAAATTTAAATTAAATGAAGTGTCTGAAAGATAAATAGTAATTTGTTATTTTCATTTTATTTTTTAGGATGGAAATTAGGATATTTCATATTTTACATATTTTAAAAAGAGGTAAGTGGTAGCAATGTTACTGTTTTCTTTTTGACATATTACTAAAGGTAGCTTTTGTTCATAAGGCAAGAATAATATGAGTTTATATAAACATAATTTTTTAAAAGAATTAAATATTTTCTTAAAACTTTTTAATATAAAATTGATATCAATACAGATATATTAAAAATGAATATAAATTTATATAAATTTTATATTTATTAAAAAAATTTAAAGAATAAATTTTTTAAAGAGCTATTTGTATTTAAAAAGATTTTTTTTATAAGTTAAAATGGATATATATTATTGATATTAATAATAATCTTAATTTTAAAAAATAAAACTTGATGTATGAAACATATTTGCTGAATAAGGTACTTATCTTTGAATTTATGACCTATTATAACTAAGCACATGTTCCTAATCATTCAAACATTTTAACAGTGTGTTAGATCTAGGAAGAAGATATATAATTCATTTTATAATTAATATGCAATTAACGCATTTTCATGAAGGGAACTCCTAATAGAGGGCTCAACGGGAATCGGCTCTGAAGCAGGAATGGCTAGGGTTTACATGGAAGCCGCCGTCACAGTGCGCTGCGAAGAGGCAGAGTTAACGAAGAATCCCTGGAGACTGAACGCCGATCCAATCGAACTGTATCCACTGCGCTGCATCGGGTATTTCAGAGAACAAGAACACAAAGCCCCTGCAGCAAAACGAGCCTCGGTTGAAGAACAGACGGCTCACAGGTCATGGTCATTTTCTCTTCTACTGATTAAGGGTTATTTTCATGGTAAAACTCATGCCCTTACGGTAACAGGTCATGGCCAGGATGAAATAGATCGCCAATGTTCAGATCTGCTTTTGATAGTGCAACCCCACCTGGATCCACACCCCCTGAGTGCGTTTAAGGGTAGGTATGGAGCGCTGTGGTCAGAGTTTCACCAATATTCAAATCTACAAATGATAACGCAAACCCACCTTGATTCGCTTACACTGAACGCGTTTAAGGGTAGTGGAGCACCTGCGCAGAGATGGAGACGGCTTCGAGGTGGGCTAAAAAACAAATCCTTCAGGGTAGACCGACTCCTAACGATAGATCGGCCTTCTCACAGGGGTTTCAACTCGCCCCCAATCAGATCTGCACAAGACAAAGCACCCAGATTGGGAACAGATGCTCCAACAAATGCCGCACAAAATGACACGCCTCACAACCGACCAGACCTTGCAAAGACAGGGTTCCACAGGAGCGATCCACTGCGCAGGGGTACAGATCTGGCTCAACAAAGGCTCCACAGTACTGATCTAACCCATACAGATGCAGATCTGATTCAGATCTTCATCAAATTGCTTGAAGGAAAACACTACTGCATGCGGCTCAGGAAGGCAACAAGCATCCAGGAGTTAAAAAAGGAAATATAGGGCTGCCATGGAATCCCAGAACGTTTACAAAACCTCATTTATTTAGGGTTCAATCTGCAAGACAACAAAACCCTACAGCATTATGGCATAATAAATGATTCAACCATTAATCTAACCCTCCGACTGCGTGGCGGAAGCTCTGGAACCAGCTCTAAAAATACAGGTTCCTTTTGGGATGCAGTAAAAGGAAAGGAAGAAAAAATGGGAAACAAAGCAGCACCAACAACAGAATTGCCAGGACCCTACATTGTCGAACAAAAGCCAGAATCACCAACTCTTCAGGTATCTATGCCAGAGGTAATTAACCTATACACTGATTTATCAAGTAGTGCAGTCATTTGTAGATTCAATGGCTTCTGGCCAAAATCAGATGCCCTGCATCAATGGATCTACTCAACATGGACATCTAACTGCGAAATTTACCTCTGCCCTAAAGGGTTTTTTATAGTTAGCTTTGATACAGAACATGAAAGAGACAATATTATTAAACAGGGGCCTTGGTTTTGGGGTAGTGCTGGCCTCTTCACAATCCCCTGGTTCTCGGGATTTGATGCTAATACAATGATAGTCTCAACCATGCCTGTATGGGTGAGGCTTCATGGGCTCCCACTGCATTTCTGGCATCATAAAGTGCTAACCGCCATTGGGAATTCTCTAGGGAAATTCCTAAAAATGGATGATGACAGAGTAGTCAGGGGTATCTTTACATTCGCCAGAATATGCGTAGAAGTGGATTTGAGTCAGGGGCTACCAGACCACATCAAGCTAAACTTCAACAATACCCAATGGATACAATAGCTTGACTACGAAAACACAGCATTCCGGTGCAGGAACTGTTTGCAGACAGGGCATCTCCAAAATGACTGTCCATCAGCTCGAAAGGACCCTAGGAAAACCAATAAACAACAAAAAAAGCCCAAAGGCTGGCAACACACAGAGCCATTGGAAGAAGAGGACATCAAGGAGGACCCTCCAGAGAACCACATGGAACCAGAACCTCAAATGGGACAGAAAGAAACTCAGGAAGCAAAAAACCTTTCTACCCACACGGGGCTGATCACTACGGATCTACATCAAGAGTTGCAAATGGAAGCAAGTGGCATAAAGAGAACCCATAGCTCGGCGGGCTCAGAATCAGACAAAGAACAACAAATGATCACCATGGGGAACCAGCTAGTTACAACTACACCCACAGTTGACTCGGGAGGATGGCGCCGGGTGGAGAAGAAGAAGGGAAGAAAAGAATAGGCTTGCTGGAACTTTTTTTATTTTACTTTTTCTGTTACTCTGTTGGATCCTGTCCTTACAGGAATTATTCATCTGCTAATCAGTGTTATTTTCTTTGTTCTGCTGACTGTTATTACAGGATCAGCCATCTGCATATGCCCATGGCATCTACAAAATGTAATCTTATCAATTATGAATAAAATTACGATTTTTTCCTAGGGGAAAAAAAATATGCAATTAACGCACTACTTATATATGTGTGTATATATGAGTCAATTTTTGAATCTATAAGTTGAGAAGACCAACTTCTACTTTCAAACTCGTATCTTAAATACATCCTTATTAAAATCCATTCCATTATAAATATAATTTAATCTTGATTCAAAATCCATTACATAATAAATATTATTATATTATAAAATTATTGATAAAATTATAATCTATTTAAATGATCAAATAAATTAACAAAATTTCACACCCTAAATCTAATCTTTACTTTGAATTTTGCAAAATAATCACAAATCTAAAACATTCATAACAACATGATCCTAAATTAAAATATAATAACATTATCGATATAAAATATTAATATTTTAATAATCCCATTCAAATAATAAATAAAATAAACTAAATCTCTCTTAAATAATAAATCATCTTTACTTTGAATTTTTCAAAATAATCACAAATCTAAAACATTCATAATAACATGATCCTAAATTAAAATATAATAACATTATCGATATAAAGTATTAACATTTTTAATAATCCCATTCAAATAATAAATAAAATAAACTAAATCTCCCTCTTAAATAATAAATCAATAAAACTGAATCTCGCGAATATAGATACCATGGTAATAAGCTTTTGAAACTTTCACATTCCTCCTATTTTAAACTTTGGATCCTAATTCTAATGTACAAATTATTTTAATGTATTTGGATTAGGTGAATGTAAAGATACATGATTATGTATATAAATCTCACTAATATAGAACCATGGTAATAAGTCTTTAACGCTTTCACAATCATTTTAATTTTGTTCCTTGAGCTAGTTAAAACAAAGAGATACTTTTGATCTTCAACAGTGCGGTTGATGACATTCTTATAATAACTTAATTTTCTTTTAGCTACTAAATCTTTCTCACACCACATTTTTTCTTTGAATTTAGAAGTAACAATATTTTTAATGTTATTAATATTTTGCAAAGCATCTCCCAAAGGTTTAACCAGGCCTTCGTGTCTTTATACCACCCCCACTTGAGTCTTAGGTGGTTTTGGCTGGAATTTAAAGCTAGCTTAGGAAATCTATGATCTCCTACGTTATTGAATAAAATCTAAAATATAATCTAGAAAATATAATTAATATTATTTTATCAAATTTAATCAACAATATAGTAAATTATTTTGTAAAAATCATTTAATAACAAATAAAAAATAATTAAAATATATTATATTATAATATTATAATACATTAATTAATCACAGATAAAAAAAATAATTAAAATATATTATATTATATTATATTATTATAATACATTAATTAATCATATTAAGATAAAACCTTATCACATCAATTAAATTTTATGACTTTAATCCTATTAAACGTTTTTATTTTATAATATTAAATAATTTATATATTATCTATCAAAATATCACAAATTTCCATAAAATGTAATTTTATCAGCGTTCACAAATGAGATAGTGGCGATAGTTTTTGAAAACAAAATGAACGAGAGGTGTGTTGGGTGCACAAGGTGAAAGTGGTGGTGTTGCTTCATGAATGGAAGAAAATGGGGTCTACAGTGTAACACACATCATTTACATAAAAAAATAAATAAACAAAATCGTTTACACATACATATATAATCATAAGGTTATTCTGTCTTGTGGCTTAACTAGAGTTACTTGCGACATTAACCCATTAAACCCTTTAAATATAATCAAGTGCATTAACTTTTAGGAATCATTGTTCATATTCAGATGATTGGTAAAAGTTCAACAAATGCTCTTCATTTTTTCTAGATTTCTATTCGAACTAAGTGTAACCCCACTCATGTAGCTGCTCTACATTACATCTTTGATATCTATACTGTGTGACTTAGTTACCGGATAATCTAGAATAAAAAACTATTTTTCGTGTCAACGTTTCAAATCTTAATTAGCATCCATCATTTTTCGTCAAAGTTTCAAAACCACAGATTTCTTAAATCCAAAATCGTATACCTTGATGAGGTGGGTAGCATTGATTACGTTTTACTTGACAATCTGTCCAAACTTTTCCGTCTCTGATATTAATCTTATCAACCATGAATGATGTTCATCCCAAATCTCGATATGGTGGATCTGGGGCCATTTGGCCTCTTCTACACCGTATGATCTCTTACCCTCAATCTGACGGCTGAGTTGAATTGGTGCGGTTTTCGTAACTACTCTCCACGTTCGCGAGAGCCAAGGGTTCACTGTGCCTTCAGGTTTTCTTGCTCTCTGAGATCTGCAACCACCATGGCGACCTCTGGTTATCATCTTGCAAGCACACAACAGGTATTGCTTGAGGTTTTTCTCTTATTTTCTATACTTCGCTGGCACACCCAATCGTTCAATCTATTGCTCTTTTTTTTAAATGATGCAGGTGAAAGTTGCAGCCAACATTTGGTTGACATTGTGCTCATGTTTGCAGACTTTCATCGCATCCAGAGAAGGAACTATTTACAGACAGGGTTCTTTACCATGTCCACGTTTGCAGCAGGGATTTCGTCTGCAAACACCAGGTCCATGGAGGGGGCCCGACTACGAAAAGATAAGGTGAGGGTTGTGGTTACTATGTATTCTTGGTTATATCCTTCACGTGTAATGGTGGCCCCTCTCATAACTGTAGCAATTTTGCCTACAGTTACCTATCGTCGAGTGCGAGCAACAGTCCCTCCTGTGGCAACAGGTAAGGCTCGACTCTAACACCAGCTTAACAAATTTGGTGTTTCTATTGCATGGTTCGGAAGGGTTAACTCTCTTCTGAAGTTTGCTACACGTAAGGGTTACCACACTCCCACGCTGGTTTGTGGAGGCCTACGACTTGACTTCCGTCTAACGCATGGTCTCATTTCTAGGTTCTTTTCCTGTTGCGCCTCACTTGAGTAGTCGAAAACAAGGAGATAAGACATATGGTCATGACCATAACGTTTTCTCAGTTTGTTCCTACTTAAGTAGTGTGGTTTTTACCGGATGGTATTTATGCATCCTACTGGTTGCAATCCTTTCAACCCATACGAGGGTCAGAAAATCATTTTTTTTAGATTAGTTTATACAGGATTGTAGTTTCTTCATAGGGGTTTGACATATATTATGACCTCGATTGTATTTAAACGTTGACCCACAACGAGTTATTTTTCCGAATACAGTTATCTTTTATTTGTTTTTCTATGGTTTGTTGTTCTAATTTATGGGCAATTTAATGGCTAAATGATAGCGTGGCTTCCCTTGTTTTCTCCTTGGTTAAACAGTAATTTAATTCAGAATATTGTTGTGTTACCCTACATGATTGCATTCAAGTTTAGATTGTTGCATTACTTTACAGGATTGTTTTCAAGATTATATTGTTCTCTTACCTTACAGGATTGCATTCAAGTTTATACTATTGTATTACCTTACAGGATTGCATTCAAGTTTATACTATTGTATTACCTTACAGCATTGCATTCAAGTTTAACTATATAGGGTTTATAAAAGGGTTGTTGCCACGGCTGACCTCACGGTTGGCTGAGAAACTTAATTTGGTGTATCACCGTTCATATGTTTTATTAGTTGGTTATGTTTTGTTGAATAAATTCATGCAATTTTCCTCATGCACAACTGTTATTCGATTTCCATATGCACATGCATTGGATTGTTATTTCCGTTTTTTTCTTTTTACAAGGACTTTTGTTATTTACCACTCGAATACTGTGTTCACTGTTCACATTAGAGTCAAACCCCAGGTGTAATTTTCTAGTTTCTTTATATTATGTTTGCAATTCATCAGTCTTATTCCTTTCCTCTTTCCAGTGGCATTCAGAATATCAGTTATGTGCTTATGCAATTAATTCACTTGTATATAATGGTTTACATCATACACTATCTACAATTATTTCTTTCAGCAAGTATTGCTAAAATTATTCTCGTTACTGTGTTTTTTTAAAAGAAAATATTAAGACAAGAATTCCATTCCACAGACATACCTCAAACTTACTACAGAAAAGTAGTCCACGTCCAAGCTTCTCCCCTTGAACTACTCTACTCCTTCAGATTAGTTTTCTCTAAGGTAGCAGTGCTTCATTGTTTTGGCCTCATGACCCCAAGTCCATTCTACAATCCTTCTTCTTCCCCTACAATCCTTCTTCTTCCCCTAGGGAAGATAATATCTGGAGTTCTTTTCCCACTAAATCTCGTTCAGCTCAAGGAAAATCCCTTTGGTTCACTAGTCCCCCTTCCCCCTCCCCATTTTCCTTTTCTTGGGAAAAGGAGGCAAGGAGATAACTGCTCCTAACTGATAATTGTCTGGGAAAAAGAGAGTTACTGAGGTTCATCCGTGAATTCCTTAACCTCTCTTAAAAACATTGTTTAATGTATTTATTACTTTATCAATGTTACTATTTTACTATCTCAACTGTAACAATAACTAATTACTAGCAATGTACTTTGTCCGAAACAGGAAAATGATCAATAATTACTTCAAAACCTGAGGGTGTCACATCTCTCCCACCTTGAGTGAAACACCATCCCATGTGTTTATTCCTCCATCTGTTTTTGGAATAGGCCGGGATATGCCTCGTGCATAAAATCCTTACCTTCCTAGGTGGCTTCCTCCAGACTAAAGTACCTCCATTCCACTTTAAATTGGATGATAGCTCACCTCTGCAACGTTACTTCTCTCTGATAGAGTATACACAGGCGCTCTACCAAGAATTCTCCTTCTGTTTCGACCTGCCAAATAACTATAATCATAAACTTGGCATGCATATATCTATGTCAACATTCGAAAGGAATTTACATATATTTATAATTTAATTACTCTTTACTTGAATATCTTGCCAATCAATGATCAATCAGGGGTCATAAACATATATTTTTAAAAGGGAAACATGAAAGACATTATGGACATGAATATGACTGGGTAGAGCGAATTAATATGCCACTAGTCCTACCCTATCTAGAATTTGGAAGGTACCACAGAATTGGGGAGCCAATTTGGCACACTTTCCCCACCTAAGAGTACTTCTCTTTAGTTTGTTCTGGACATATACATGATCCCCTACTTGGAATTATCAATAGGTTCTCTTTCTATCAACATACTCCTTCTGTCTATCCTATGTCGCCTTCAAACTTTGTCAGACCTTCCTCAGTGTTCTTTCTATTTCCTCTAGCATATCTAGTCCTAATATCATTTTATTCTCAGGACTATTCCAATTTGTAGGAACTGTACATCTCCTTCCATAAAGTACTTCAAAAGGACGCATTTTAAGTGACTCGTGATAACCATTATTATAGGAAAACTCCACTAGCTGGAGGAATTCCTCCCATTTTCTGGGTTGTTGCATTACATAGATATGAAGCATTTTTTCCACCACTTGATTGACTCGTTTGGTTTCCCCATATGTATGGAGGTGATAGGTTGTGCTAAAATGGATTTGAGTGCCCAATCCCATGAATAATGTTTTCCAAAAAGAATAGGTGAACTTAACATCCCGGTCAGAGACTATCACTCGAGGAACTCATTGCAACCTAAATATTTTTCTCATAAATGCGTCTGTTATCTAATTTGTTTGGTATGTGGACTTAACCGAAATAAAATGAGCTGCCTCGCTCAATTTATCGACCACCACCATGATGGAGTCATTTTATCTTTTTGATTGAGGTAGACCAGTTATGAAATCTAAAGTTATGGTATCCCACTTCCATTCAGGAAGGGGAAGAAGTTGTTATATCATAGTAGGATGCTGATGCTCATCCTTAACCTCCTAACACTCTAGGAATTTGATCAAATATTCCGTAATATCCCTTCTCAGTCCAAGCCATAAATATTTTTTTCTGATTGCAAAAAATAGTTTTTGGTAGCCTGGATGGGTAGTATAGGGACTCTTATGGAATTCGTCCAATATAAGTTGTTTTATCAATAACATATCAGGAACATAGATTTTATGCTTAAAAACAACAAATTTTCAGGGTCAATCTGATACTCACTTTGCTGTCGATAATTTTGTACAGCCTTGGCTTGCTGCCAAAGATACACATAATTTGGATCCTTTTGTGTTGCCTCCTTGATTTGATTGGTGAAATTAAATTCCACTTGAATATATCAAATTTCGTAAACATGATGGAATTTCCTACTTAACACATCTGCTAGTTGATTCTCCCTTCCTTTCAAATGTTTGATTTAAAAATCAAATTCACTCAAGAATTTAGTCCATCTACCTTGGCGTGAATTTTGTAGGTTTCAATCACATACAGAAATTACCTGCATATGAATTTAAAAAAAAAAAGATAAACAATGGTGAGAGCATAACACATAAAACAAATATACACAAATATTTTCCATTGGATCCCAAAACTAGGGCTACCAGATTGATTTTTCATTATGTTCCTTTCAATGTTACAATACATATATATACATGCCAAAGCCTCCATAAATCCCAATCCATTAACCCTGGATTAGAACATAATTGTAATTAGCTTGACTAGTTCTACAAAATATGATGGACCGAAAACCTTCGCGCTCAAAACCATGTGTGAAATCCATGCACAAAACCATAGGTAGGTCTGCCCACCTAATATAAAGTCCAAAAAAATTAAACTTGCTAAACTGTTGCAATCTGTCATGTGTAGGAATCTTTTTCCAAGTAAGTAGTGTCGCCATACTTTTAAGGTGTGAACTACTGTTGTTAACTCTAAATCATAGGGCGAATTTTTTGCTCATGATCTTTTGGCTTATGAGATTCTTAAGCAATTAATTTATCCTTCTGCATTAAGACTCCCCCTACACCTTCTTTACATGCATCGGTACACACCATGAAATCTTCCTCTCGATGTAAAATTTTTAATATAGGTGTGGTAGTGAGTAAATGCTTCAATTATTTGAAACTTTCTTGATAATCCCTATACCACATAAAACTTGTTCCCTTCTACAAGGAAGTGATTGGGTACGCGACTTTAGAAAACCCCCTTATAAATCGCCTGTAATAACCAACAAGACCCATAAAGGAGCGTATATCCACCACATTAGTTAGGACAAGCCAGTTCATGATGGTTTTGATTTTCTCTAGATCAACTCCTATACTAGCGGAGGAGATGACATGTCCTAAGTACTGAATTTGATCCTTGAAAAAGTTACACCTGTTGAACTTAGCATAAAAATGATTTTCTCTCACAGTATCCAACACTATTCGAAGTTGTTCTTTATGCTCTTCATTTCACTAGTTTCAATCCCACTTCTTCACCCCTGTGAGCATCACCCAATGCAATGAGTGCTAAGTGAACAATTCAAAAATCATGAGAAATTAGTCAGTTACGACTAACTCTCATGGAAATGGTCATACGTTAATGACTTACTTAACGCAGTTGAATCCCACAAACGATATCTAATATAATGCACTGCGTAAACCCCTAATACTTAAATTCAAAAAGAGGGAAGGGATCTCTACTTGAATGGTTCATGAGGCACAATACTTGCTAAGGTTTTGCAAATGGGGTAGCAAGCTAAGTGGGCTTGATTGTGGGGAAAACTTCACAGTTAAGCGCGCTTGAGCCAGAGGAGTTTTGGGATGGGTGACCTCCTGGGAAGTCCTGGTTACCGGGTGCAAGCCCCGGAAGTGATGATTGACGCTATGTGATTCATTTCACTAGTTTCAATCCCACTTCTTCACCCCTGTGAGCATCACCCGATGCAATGAGTGCTAAGTGAACAATTCAAAAATCATGAGAAATTAGTCAGTTACAACTAACTCTCATGGAAATGGTCATACGTTAATGACTTACTTAACGCAGTTGAATCCCAAAAACGATATCTAATATAATGCACTGCGTAAACCCCTAATACTTAAATTCAAAAAGAGGGAAGGGATCTCTACTTGAATGGTTCATGAGGCACAATACTTGCTAAGGTTTTGCAAATGGGGTAGCAAGCTAAGTGGGCTTGATTGTGGGGAAAACTCCACAGTTAAGCGCGCTTGAGCCAGAGGAGTTCTGGGATGGGTGACCTCCTGGGAAAGGACTGGTTACCGGGTGCAAGCCCCGGAAGTGATGATTGACGCTATGTGATTCATTTCACTAGTTTCAATCCCACTTCTTCACCCTTGTGAGCATCACCCGATGCAATGAGTGCTAAGTGAACAATTCAAAAATCATGAGAAATTAGTCAGTTACGACTAACTCTCATGGAAATGGTCATACGTTAATGACTTACTTAACGCAGTTGAATCCCAAAAACGATATCTAAAAATAAGAACGAATTTCTCCAGGAAAGGGTGAGAAACCCCATTCATCATACTCATGAAGGTGGACGAAGCACTAGTGAGTCTAAATGGTAAAACAACGAACTCATAATGACCATATAATGCGCTAAATGATGTTTTATATATATCTTCATCTTGTTGTGACCTCATATTTATGCTGCCCCAACATGGGGGATAACCACCCGGTCCAGACCTTAAGACAATTCCTTTTCCTTTTAAAGTGGTGGCTCCGACTGGGGATAATGGGACCAGTTTCCCAGTGTGGGTTTTAAAATGACAGTGGGTGGTTCATGAGCAATTTCTGTAGAATAATGATAATCTAAATGACCTATGCTCTCATGCAAATATCTAACTAACTTATTCTAATATAAACTCGTGTATTTCTGTGTGGTATGCGATCTACAAAGATATCTGCTAAACATGTGATAATAAAGATTAATCATGCATAAACAAAGATGATCATGTATAAGATAATTTATTTGACTAAATAGTTAGTCAAATAAATTTATAAAATATATCGCATATATGATGAATTATATATATGAAAATTAACAATTTCAGCTAGGCATCATACAATAGTGCAATTAATGCTTAACAGAAAGAATAAATCTCACATACAATTCATGAAAGTAAAGTGTTGTCATTAATTAACAAAAAAAAAAAAGAATTAGTCATACAAGATAATAGTACCATATGTGCGAAGTTATGCTCATTTAACTAATGACATGGATCAATGCTTTTCCTCAAATCAAATTATCTCCCAAGAACACAATAGTACGTCAACAAAGGAAAGTAGTCTGATATTTAAAAGAAACGATCATGTTCCATAATTTCACCAAAGCAAACACAAACTTACAAAAGTGCATTCTTTGATTTTTTTTTATAAAATTCTGGACCCTTCTCTAAATGCATGAGAAGGGTATAAATACTATTCTAACTAATATGAAAAACTAGATTATACAAGAATTTGAGGAGGTTTCAAACAACCTTCCTCCTATCTAGTTAACTAACTCTAAAAATAAACAGTGGCTTGATGAGCAGAGGCTAAGATGATGATTTGCTGTTTGCCATCTTGTCCTTCAAATCACATATATCAGTCATTGGTTTGAGTTGAGGAGGCTCCCCAAAATGTGTCCTGAGTTGTCCTGCGAAAACCGCATCGGTGAGAGGTGGCAGCATCCACTGAGTCGAATGAAGTGAGCAGTTAAGGGTCATGATCTGGTTGTGCAACTTCACGAGGTATTACCAATATGACTCCTAGTCGGTCTTGGTTAATTTTGCGATTGCTTCCCTTTCAATCTCTGTCCTTTCCCACCAGCTTTTATGCAAAGCACCTAAATCGGTCATTTCTTTTAGATTTCATTCCTTTAGTAGGTTGGTGACAAACAAAGTGTGGTTCACAACCTTGATTATATTCTTCGATACCCCAGCTACCCTTGCCACTACTAGCTCATCTTGCTTGATTCTCGCGTCCCAATTCGTGAAAAGAATGTCTTTATGTGTCTCCTCGATTTCAGGAAGATTGGCTTTCCTTCCATCTTTTGTTCCTTGCCATTGGATGAACACTGAAATTATGTTGTTCAGATCAATAAACTTGGTTTTTTGGTTGATCGCCTTATCTGTTAGTTGGTCACTAGTGATCAGATAAGGATCTTTTGACAGAAATTCTCATGCTGTTTCGTCAAGAGGGAATTTGGTTCTAATGCCTCTTTAACGAACTCCTCGGTAGTAGGAACATCATTATATTTTTCCATGGCTTGATGCAATTCTTGGAGTTGCATGTTTTTAGCCGATATATCAACTTCGTGGCTTATTTTCAGGACCTCAACGCTTTGTTGCAATTGGGAGAGCTTCTTAGGTGCTTGCCTGTTCATGCTTGCTTTCATTGTTTCAAGCTGCTGCTCAAGCTGTGCAATCCTTTATTCCTTTTCTGTCAACAAAGTAGAGACTTTAGTAGCTTTGTCCATGGTGGCCATTACATATGCTGCTATGAACTGTGACAGTCCAGTCAAGTTCTCAGCTGGGTTGAAAGGAATGTCCCTCAAAACTATGTCCATTGGCTTGTTTCCAGGTGAGAGTTTGGGTGTTTATGCACTTTTCCTTTTCCTTTGTCTCCTTACTATAGCCTTGTGGAGCGAGCTATAGAACACATAAAGTTCAGGGATTTCGATCACTTTCAAGATGATCTCTGATATGGATAGAGCAAGGATAATCTTAGTCTGCTGGGATGCTGTCACCTACTCATCCATAGGCTTGGACTACTCATTAATGGATTTGGACTGCTCATCCATACACTTGGACTTTGTATTCTCCTGAATATGCAGACGAGTTAACACTCCATTGTTTCTTGGGTATCTGTCGTTTTGGGAGTGTCTTGTAGTTTCTAATTAAATTGATCCCACTCCTGCTCCAAACTGTTGCCTCTGACCTTTGAACTGATTTCTTTAGGTGTGGTGCTCATAATCTGTTTCTCAGCTGACTCCCTGCTAGACTCTGCTGTATTATCTCTGGCTTGGGCCTTCCCTATATTTGGTGTTTTCTCAGTATTCACCTGAGACTCTATGCAAGAACTAAGCCCTTCACTATTAACAGTCACACTTGGTATAGGCTTATCTTCGATCTTCAACAAGTGCATTGGGATTACTTCGAGCCTTTCATTTCTAAATTCCCGAAATCTTTCAAAATCTTCAAGACTCAGGTTCACTTTAGCCAATTCGAAAGCTTGTTTGAAGGATTTGGCCGACTCTAACAAGTTTTCAAAATCATTGTCCTCATAGTTGTATGGCTTGAGCTTTACCGCAACAGTGATGTTATATGCTACCATGTCTGGATTAAATTTCCTTTTCGACAATGTATGAAGCCTAAGGGCTTCCATGTTTACTGACTCCTTAATGGCATGATTAAAATTTTCTAAAGAAAAAGAACCACACTTGACAGGAAAAGAGGGCCATAATAACTTCTTACTTTCTTTGAGGACTTTAGCTAGGCATTTTCCCACGGTTTGTTGGGTGATTTCCCTTGCTAACAATTTATCAGAGACATACAAAGGAAGGAGTTCTGAATCGACTGTGCTACCAAAAACCCTAATGTAGGTGAACCATTCTTAAATAAAATATTTGTTGATAGCTAGAAGGTCTATTGCAGCTTCTTGGAAAAATCTGGGGGCTTTCTTATTGAAAATTATTTGATGCAGGGGAAAAATAACAAAATGACATATTTTATAGAAATGGGGTATATAATGGGATTCCCATATTTTCTTATGACTGAGATGGATAGGGTAGGTGCTGTAAGGTCCATTTCAAACCCATGGTTGGAAATGTAGTATAGAAATAGATGGCGTCCATAATGTAGGCACTAAAATAGAACGAGGGAAGGATCTATGGAGAGGAGGCTCTCTTCTGTTGATATTCGGTAGTGATGGTGGCTAGGTTATTAGATAGGATGGTGGCCTCATTCATGATGTGGGAATTAACATAGACATCAATCAGAGGAATCAATTCTATGGAAAATTTAGAATTATTGGGCAACCCATATAGTCTACATAACATATCAGCTGCATAGTTGTAGGGGTTTGCCAAAGAGGCTATAACATACATACCCAATTTGTCAAATTTGAATTTGTTGTCCAATACTCTCTAGCCCTGAATCAACTTGAAGGGGTCTAGGTTCTTCTTTGCAAAGATGGCCATGTATTTCTTATCATATATATCTTGAGGGTCAGGTATATGGTACATTTTCTTCAGGTCCTCTGCTCTGAATGATCCCATGAGTTCCATTCTTGAATTTTTGAATTACCAATCTTCTATGGTGAGGTTTTCGACCACCCACCTAATCATATCTGTGTATGGGAGGATTTTAGCCCTCGCTCCAATCTAATGCAAGAAATAATAGGCATAATCCTTGAATTCAAGCCCCAGAGTTCCTGTTGAGTCAGTTGTTGCTCTTGTGACAGTAATCTTGGGACGCTCACCATCAAGCCTATTGTATATGACCTCCCAAGCTGTTGCTCCTCTATCAGCACTGCAAACTCTATCAGAGAATATGCGAGCCATCTCTGTAAACTCAGATTCAACAATGCTATGCTTTTTCACCTTCCTCAATGACATGCCTTTTGTAGCTTGCCTGAAATGGACAAGATATATCAGTATAGACAGAATCAGACAATTAATACTAAAAGGTTTTCTGAAATGACTTGCTATCGTGAGAAAGGTTTAATGAGATACTCAATGTTAACTACCCATAACTTGGAAAATGATTACCTCTCCTTGGGTCGCTAAATATTTATTAACCTATCAATTCATTCGTTTTTGTATTTAAAACACAATTATTTAAAACACTTACCACTCTTATTCGCACATCGCAATCTTTAAATGGATACAATATAGCATTGTCTTTTCTATAAGGTGAAATGGATTGCGATTTTCATAATATCACATTTCGCAAATCGTCAATGGGCATTGTAGTGGCATAGCTTAATTACTTGCGAAGTTTGTGAAGTGCGATTTTCGAAATGACAAGGTTCTTATGATTGGGATATCGCAGCAAGGGGTTTGATTGTGCATCATAATTTTTTAAAGGTGTTTTATGATAGTCACATAGAAAAGCATGATTTACGATTTGTGATGAGGATCTCATCCTTGGGTTGTTTTGCAAGATTTTTCAAGGAAACTTCTTAGAGTTAGGTTTTATTATCCTATGACTAAAAATATAAAAAGGGTCCCCATTTATATCTCTAACCTTAGCTATTGTTATTCATAAATGGGGGGGTTCTTTCATAGTACAACAATTGGCGATTGACTTGGGAGAACCAACTATCTCTGAGTAGGTTTATGGAATTTCTAAAACTTTCAAATTAATTAGAGTTATAGGAATAATAATAACATGAGTTATAAAGTAAACAACATTTCTCTAGAATCATCATCACTTACTCAATCTATTTATTCAACTACTTTACTCTTGTAATCATATAAATACAAATGTTTGCATCAGCTAATAATAAGAGTTAAAGTGATATAGCAGGGGTTTTCTACAGATTAGTTTTTTGTGTTTACTCATTTATCACAGATAAGGCCTCTGCTACTAGCAAGCATTCATAGCCCCGACAGGGTTATCTTTTAACCAACAATGATTCATTGTACCATATGAAGCAATTTTCAAATTTCAAAATGATATTCACTTTCTTTAAATCTCACTTGGATCTTGTCCGTTTTGCCTTTTCAATATAATCCTTTCCTTTAGGTTTCTTAAAAGACATCGTCTAGGCTTGGTAACCTTATAATGACAATTCCATTCATTTGTTGTAACTAAACTAAACAAGCCATCTCTTCATGAGACCCCTTATCTTCTGATCGATGAGATAATTGGCTATTACCTTGTTTTGATATGCAGTGTTGGTAATATCAGTTTAATTATTTCCCTATGACCATAGTAAACAAGCTCGTAATGAGACTTTTTATCTTATACGTTTTGTATATTTTATAATTACACTCTGAAAAAGGAAAATTTTATCAGATGGGGTGAATCATTGGCTCTTTTGAGAGTTTTGGATGATAATGATAGAGTTTTAAGATACTCATCTGCAGAAAGTCCTTACTAGGTTAAAGATTCTTTTCTTGACTGATAACAAAACATTCATACTCTAAAAAGATAAGAGTTTGTTCATAGAATAAACGTTTTTTAGCAAGATCAAGTTTTTCCAAAGAAATCAGGTTTGCTTTGGCACTCGAATGTCCTAATTATTTATTTTAAATTTTACTTACTTATAGAAGCAAAAAATCAGAAATATTATCAAAGATTTTATTTTGAAAAGCCAAAAGTAAATACTACTTAACCTTTATTTTCCTAAGAATTTTAAAGGTGATATGATACAAAATTGGAAGAGGCTATCTTCTAAGAAAATTATTTTTTCAATATTTTCCCATTAACAGGCAAAGAATCCTTCTTACTTGATAAGTCTTGTAAACAAAACATTGATTGTCACAATTTTCTCAATAATTTGAAAAGGGCCAAGCCATAGTCTTTAAAATTTGGTATCTTTACTTTTTCCATGGTGTGCTTTGTCCCATTTCAATACCAAATCACCTACTTGAAATTTTTTTTTACTGACAGAGGTTGTATCAAAATAGGCTTTGATTAATTGTTGATGATGGAAGTGGGTTGCTTTGGCCTTTTCTCATTCTTCTTCAAGCTTAAGAATCTGAAACTATCTAGCTTGGAGAGAAGAAGAAGGGTTTTCATCGATGAATTGCATTAGGGCAAGAGATGGGATTACTATGTTTGTCAGAAGAACAACTTCTTTTCCATAAACTAAAGAAAAAGGAGAAGAACTGATAGATGCCTTCTATGTAGTTTTGTCTTCCCATAGAGAAAATGTCAATGCTTTGTGCCATTTCCTATGATTTTGGTCAATAATCCTTTTGATAATTCTAATGAGGTTTTTGTTCATTGATTCTGCTAATCCATTACCTTGTGGATAATAGTTTGTTGAATATTTTAGTTTAAAACCTCGCTTTAGAGAAAATTCTACCATTGCATTTCCAGAAAAGTAAGATGCATTGTCAGACATTAAATCTGAGGGTAAGCCAAACCTGGTAATTATGTACTGATCAATGAAATTTGTAATGCTTTATGTATTAGCTATTCTTAAGGGGATAGCTTCTACCCATTTTGTAAAATAATTAGTAGTTGTAAGGATGAACCTATGTAGTTTGGAAGAGTTAGGAACAATCTCACCAATTATGTCTAATCCCCATTGTTCAAATGGTGTTGGATTTTTACTGGTTGCAAAGGGAATGTTGGCTTCCTTTCTCTTCTCGCTATAGTTTGACAAGTTTTGTACTTTCTTGCAGACTCATGTGCATCCTTAAATATTGTTGGCCAATAATATCCTACATGCAGGATTTTGTGAGCTGTGGTATTTCCTCTAGAATGTCTTCCAACTGGTCCATATTCCTGCATGACCTTTTCAGCTTCAAGTTTCTCTAAGCATCTTAGTAATACTGAATCATATTTTTTTTTACATAATACATCATTGACTAATTCAAACTGATTTGATTTCAACCTTAAAGCACACTTTATTTTATAATTAAGATGCATAGGACCATATTCGTTCTTAAAATAAAATTTCAAATGAGAATATTGTGATTGTGTATCATTGAGGATTACCTTTGATATTTGTACTTCATTACCTTGATCTTCTTCTGGTGATAACTGGGAAGCTCTTGTTAACATCCTGCAAAAACCTTGGCCCCTAACAATTTTAGCTGGCCAGATTTCTACATCATATTCTTGAAGTGTTGTAACCCAATTGGCTCTTTTCTCCCCTACTTCTCATTGGATTAATAATTGTCTTATTGCGGGGTACGGTACTACTATCTTTGTATGGAATTTAAGAAGAAAAGGTATGAAATGTTTCAAGGTTTTAAAAACAACAAATGCTTGTTTCTCGATAGCTAAATAATTTAACTCGGCACCTTACAAGTTAGAACTGAAAAAAGAGATGGATGTCTCGATATTTTCATCATTCAACTGTGTTAAAATTGTTGCATATGATGTATCCAATGAAAAAATATATAATACAAAAGGTTGGAGAAAGCCAGGTGTTGTCAGTGAAGGAGCATTAATAATGGCTTTTTTAATAAACTCAAATGACTCCCTTTCATGTATGACCCATTTGAAAACTACATTTTTTCGTATCATTGTTTGAAGGGGTAGGAAAATCTGTGAAAAATCTAGAACAAATATTTTTACAAAATTAATTTGACCTAGGAACGATTGCATGGTCTTTTTGTTATGTGGGAGAGGAATCTTTTCAATCTCTTGGACTCTATCGAGATCAATGTAAATCCCTTTTTTGGACACTATAAACCCAAGGAGTTTGCCTTTTGGTAAAGAAAAATAAGATTTTTTTGGATTTAAGGAAATGCCATATTTCTTGCATCTTTCAAAAATGTGCTTCAGGTCACTTAAATGATTGCTCCTATCCTTAGAAAATACTGTGATGTCATCTAAGTAAATAACAATTGATTTATTAATTAGACCTTTAAAAGTAATATCTATAGCATGTTGAAATGTAGCACCTGCGTTAATGAGTCCAAAAGGCATCTTCTGAGAGGTGTATGTTCCCCACTTGGTCCTGAATGTTGTCTTTAATCTGTCATTTGGATGCACAAGAATTTGATTATATCTTGAGAATCCATCTAGAAAAGATATTAATTCAAAACCTGCAACTGATTGTAATATCTGTTCCATGGTAGGCAAAGGAATTTATCTTTTTGACAAGCTTTATTCAGGTTCGTAAAATCAATACAAATCCTAATATCATTGTTCTTTTTCCTTAAAGGCACCATTTTTGATACCCACTTAGAGTGTCTAATAGGGAAGATTATTTTGGCTTTTATAAGCTTGTTCAATTTGGATTTTATTTGACTCTCAAGGTTTTAGGTGAATTTTGCGAAGCTTCTATTGAACTGGCTTTTCGTTCGAAGTCATAGGTATGGTATGTTAAACCACAGAGGTATCATAGGTTTTTAGATTTGCGTAATCCTAGGAAAAGACACCTTTGTATGTTTTCAATAACCTAATGAATGATATTCTTTCTTCTGATGATAGGCTAAGACCTAGGTTGACATTTTGAGGTTTTTTGGTTGACCCTAAGTTTACTACTTCAAATCTCAAAGTAGAACTTTAAGATTTGGTGTTAGTAACTTTCTTGAATCTATCCTTTAGATCATAGAGATCTTCCATCTTAACTACAGACTTCAGGATTCGGTTTTGATTCTGATCATTTTTAATTTGCAGATCATGCTCTTGTTCATCTATGATTTGTTCCTCATAGGACCCTTTTGATGTAAGGAAATTAACTATATCCACATCATTATTTAATAATCTCCAATTTGTTACATTATCGGGAATAGATGGCCTAAATATTAACTCTATTGAAAATCTGTGTGGACTGAAATATTCTGAGGGTATAAGCTTGGATGCCACATTAGTAAGTTAGCACTTGCTTTTTGCAGTCTAGGAACTGAAGAAATGTTAAAAGAAGAGAAGTGAGAATTCAGATTCTGGGCTAATGATTGATAATGTTTAAGGTGCCCAGAGACACAATGAATTGTATTTCTTACCTACTTCACAATTATTTTAGAATCACCATAGACTTGCAGATATTTGACATTAAGGCCAATGGCTTTGTACACTCCTTGGATCAATGCTTCATATGCAACAGCATTATTGGTGCATTGAAATTGAAGACTGTGGGATAACATGGTTTTCTCTCCTTGCGGATTGCTCAAAATTCATCCTGTGCCTATACCGTCTTCATATTTGGAACCATCAAAATAGAGAGTCTAGAACAAAAAATTATTTGAAATTTTATCTACTAAATTTACACACTTGGAAAAATATGTTTGTGAGAATTTTTCTATTTGAGATACTACGGCATTATCTCGAAAGGGAGACCTCTGAGCATTAAGGGATCCAAAAAATGACTCAGCGGAGTAATTTCCAATGATGTTATTGGTGAAGGCAATAGGTTCATTTCTTCCCTCAAGTTCAGTGACTGTATATTTCATGAACTTTTCTCGGTCTACACTGATTTGGTTTGGTTTACCATTATGTGGAAACCACATGTGAGACCAATCAATTGTGAAGTAACCATGCAACTTTCAAACCAATCTCTACTTAGTATTAAAGAATAAAACTCAGGGATATCAGCCGCTAAAATATCAATTATTTGCGAAAATTTTTGATTAGAGGAAAGCCTAATTGAAACTGATTGCTATTTCTCCAAGTACCTCTACTTTTGTCCTATCTAATTGAGCTATGTGTACCGCAGATTTTTGAGGTGTAATATTCAGTTTAGTGCACATAGCTCTTGGCATAATATTTGAAGAAGCCCATGAATCAACAAGATAGTCATGAACATTCATGTTGAAAATTTCGTAAGTGAGAAGAAATGGAGGAATATGAGAAATAGATCTATCACCGATTATGACTAAATCTGAAGGACCTACTTTGTTGGAAGATGATGGAGGTTTTCCCATATCATAGGCAGCTTGAGTAACTATAGTAGATGGAAGAGGGGATATAGGAACTGCTTTTAATTCTCTTAATAAAATTTTATGTTGTTGCTTGAGTTTAGTGAGTTCATGCAATGAAATGTTTGCTCTAGTCTTTTTCATGTCTTCGACTATATTGTATTCCACTGTATCTCAGATTACCAATGTTTTGGAAGTATTTGGAGGATCTAGAGGAATAAGATCGGTTTGACTAGTCTTAGATTTCTTCCTTACTGATTTCTCCTTTACAGGAGTAGCAATTTTTTATTTCTAATTTGTGATAGACATGTCAGGAGAGTTTTTACTTCTTGTAGTCACTGGCATAGCTTGTGCCTCTTCTTCATTTGGGAGGATGAAATCCCACATTCCATTTAATTCAACTTCTTCCATTTCGGTTTCCTCTTCGGCTAGTGAGTCTCCTTCTGCTTCTTGATCAAACTCAGCATTTGAAATGGTTTTTGGGGCTTGTGATGTAGAAGAAGGATTCCTTTTAGACGAGCGAAAAGGTTTCTTGGGAGTAGAGGATTCTGTAATCTGCTTCTTGATTTCGACAATTTCATTAGACATCATCTTTAATACTTTTTGAAGGCCTTCAAGGTCGAAAGGGTCCTTTGAAGCTTTCATTTTAGAATCATCCTTAAATATTACTTTCTTTGACTTCGTGTCATATTTTTGTGATCTCTTTTCCAAAGCTATAATACTTCTTTCTACAGATAGGGCTTCTTTCGTGTTTTCTACAAGGGTAGCCTTATTGGCTCTATCTACGAAAATTGCAATATTAGAGGGAAGAGACGATATGTACCATTCTATTTGTACATCTACAGCAGGTTTTGAGGTAGCTGGGATTTTATTTAGCAACTTGTTAAATCTGGAGTTGAAGTCTTTGATCCTTTCATTTGAGTTAGATTTTAAATTAGAAATATCATTGATCAAGGATGCTATGGTCCTATCATCACCAAATTTTGCAAGAAATAGTTCTTGAAAAGTATCCCAGTTCCTAATTGAACCTGTTGGAAGGGAAAAATACCAAGATCCAACAGATCCTTGGAAGGTATAAGGGAACAGTATAATTACAACATCTTCATGTGAAACTCCATTAAGATTCATGGCCAACATAAATTTATTTATATGTTCTTCGGCCGAAAGAGCATCATCGGGATTGTACTTGGGTAACAATTTTTCTGGATTCGCTGGGAGTGCATTTGGATTTGCAACCAAGAGAACACCAGGGTTTGTCCAAGGTTGAGCGTGTTGATTAGCCATAACTTCAGTTGGAGACTGAGAAGATGGGAAGGTTAGTCTAGAAGTAGGTGTTGTTGGCAAAGAACTTACTACTAGGTTAGTACTACTAGTGGCGTTACTAATTGGAGAAGTGGATAGTTGAGAAGTTGTGGATTGAGTAGTAGTGAATGGGGAAGTGAATGGATGGAAAGGTGATGTGATCGCGCTAGTATCTGATTCAGACCTTGGTGAGGTAACTTTCATATGTCGTGGAGGGATGGGAAAGTCAAAAGGGGTTACTCCAACTCTTTCACTTTGCAATCTATGTAATATACCAATTTGTTGTAATAAGGAAGTAACACTTTCCTTAGAAACTACAGGGCTCTCTGGTTTCTCGGAAGAAATGGATATGTGTTCCAATATCTGTATCAAAGAATGGAATTCAAGAGACTCGGGAATGTAATCTGGGGAAGGTGGTTGTATTACTACTTCAAGAGATGAGAGAGATGTTTCTACAACTTCATATTTCTGATCAGGAGAATCTGAATAAGATCTAGAAGGTGTAGAAGTTGTGGAGGGGTTTTGACTCTTATGAATGTTTTTCGATTGATCTTTAGATTTATATGATAGTAATAGTTGGATGGCCCTCCTTGTAGTGTTAAAATGTTGCAATCTCAAATTTCTGCTACCCCAACATGGCAGATAACCACCCGGTCCGAACCTTAAGAAAACTCCTTTTTCGTTTAAAGTGGTGGCTCTGACTAGGGATAATGGGACCAGTTTCTTAGTGTGGGTTTTAAGATGAGAGTGGGTGGTTCATGAGTGATTTTAATAGAATAATAATAATCTAAATTACCTATTCTATCATGAAAATATCTAACTAACTTGTTCTAATATAAACCCAAGTATTTCTGTGTGGTATGCGATCTACAAAGATATCTGCTTAACATGTGATAATAAAGATTGATCACGAATAAACATAGATGATAACGTATAAGATAATTTCTTTGACTAACTAGTTATTTAAATAAATTTATAAAACATATCATATATATGATGACTTATATATATGAAAATTAACAATTTTAGCTATGCATCATATAATAGTGCAATTAATGCTTAACAGAAAGAATAAATCTCACATACAATTCATACAATTCATGAAAGTAAAGTGTTGTCACTAATTAAATAAAAAAATAGAATCAACGATACAAGATAATAGTACCATATGTGCGAAGTTCTTCTCATTTAACTAATGACATGGATCAACTCATTTCTTCAAGTCAAATTATCTCCCAAGAATACAATAGTGCATCAACAAAGTAGTCTGATATCTAAAAGAAACCACCATGTTCCATAATTTCACCAAAGCATTCACAAACTTACAAAAGTTCATTCTTTGCAAATTTTTTTGATAAAATTATAGACCCTTCTCTAAATGCATGAGAAGGGTATAGATACTATTCTAACTAATGTGAAAAAATAGATTATACAAAAATTTGACGAGGTTTCAAACAACCTTCCTCCTAACTAGTTAACTAACTCTAAGAATAAACAATGGCTTGATGAGCAAAGGCTAAGATGATGATTTGTTTTCTGCCAACTTGTCCTTCAAATCTCATATATCGGTCATTGGTTTGATTTGAGGAGGTGGCCCAAAATGTGTCCTGAGTTGTCCTGCAAAAATCGCATCAGTGAGAGGTGGCAGCATCTGCTGAGTCGAATGAAATGAGCAGTTAAGGGTCATGATCTAGTTCTACAGCTTCACATGGTATTGCCAATACAACACCCAGTCACTATTGGTCAATTTTGCGATTGCTTCCCTTTGAGTCTCTGCTTTTTCCTGCCAACTTTTATGCAAAGCACCTAAAGAAAGAATTTCTTTTAGATTTCCTTCCTTTAGCAGTATGGTGATAAACAGAGTGTGGTTCACTGCCTTGATTATATTCTTCAATACCCCAGATTCTATTTCCACTCCTAGCTCAACTCGCTTGATTCTCGTGTCCCAATCCGTGAAAACAATGTCTTTGTGTGTCTCCTCGATTTCAGGCATATTGGATTTCCTTCCATCTTCTGTTTCGTGTCATTCGATGAACTCTGAGATTCTAGTGTTCAAATTAGTAAACTCGGTTCTCTGGTCGATCGCCTTCTCTGTTAGTTGGTTACTAGTGATCAGATAAGGAGTAATGTGTGACATCTTTTGGCAGAAGTGCTCTTGTTGTTTCATCAGGAGCGAATTTAGTTCCAACGCCTCTTTAACGAACTCATTGGTAGTAGGAACATCATTATATTTTTCCATGCCTTGGTGCAATTCTTGGAGTTTCATGTTTTTAGCTGATATATCAACTTTGTGGCTTATTTTCAGGACCTCCACACTCTGTTGCAATTGGGAAAGTTGCTTAGCTTCTTTCCAGTTCTCACTTGCTTTCTCTGTTTTGAGCTGCTGCTCGAACTGTGCAATCCTCTCTTCCTTTATATTAACAAAGTAGAGACTTTTGTAGCTTTGTCTGTGGTGGCCAATTCATATGCTCCCATGAACTGTGACAATCTAGTCAAGTTCTCAGTTGGGCTGAAAGGAATGTCCCTCCAAACTATGTCCATTGGCTCGTTTCCAGGTGGGATTTCGGGTGTTTCTACCCTTTTCCTTTTCCTTTGTCTCCTTACTATAGTCTTATGGAGCGGGCTGTAGAACACATCAAGTGGAGGGGTTTCGGTCACTTTCAAGATGATCTCTGATGTGGGTAGAGCAGGGATAATTGCAGTCTGTTGGGATGTTTTCGCCTGCTCATCCATAAGCTTTGACTACTCATCCATGGATTTGGACTACTCATCCATAGACTTGGACTCTGTATTCTCCTGAATATTCAGAGGAGTTTGATACTCCATTTTTTCTTGGGTATCTGACATTTTGGGAGTGTCTTGCAGTTTCTGATTAAAATGATCGCACTCCTACTCCAAACTACTGCCTTTGACCTCTGAATTGATTTCTTTAGGTGGGGTGATCATAACCTTTTTCTTAGCTAACTTCCTGTTGGACTCTACTGTGTTATCTATGTCTTGGGCCTTCCCTATATCTGGTGTTTTCTGAGTATTCACCTGAGACTCTATGCAAGAACTAAGCCCTTCACTGTTAATAGTCACACTTGGTGTAGCCTTGTCTTCAATCATCAACATGTGCATTAGGATTACTTAGAGCTTTTCACTTTTGAATTCCTGAAATATTTCAAAATCTTCAGGACTCAGGTTCACTTTAGCCCATTCGAATGCTTGTTCAAAGGATTCGGCCAACTATAATAGGTCTTCAAAATCGTTATCCTCATGGTTGTATAGCTTGATCTTTACTGTAGTAGTGATGATATATGCTACCTTGTCTAGATCAAATTGCCTTTTCGGCAATGTATGAAGCGTGAGGGCTCCCATGTTTACTGACTCCTTAATGCCATGATTAAAATTTTCTAAAGAAAAAGAACTGCACTTGACAGGAAAGGAGGGCCATAATAACTTCTTGCTTTCTTTGAGGAATTTAGTTAGGCCTTTTCCCATGGTCCGGTGGGTGATTTCCCTTGCTAACAATTTATCAGAAACATACAAAGGAAGGACATGTGGGTCAGTTGTGCTACCAAAAACCCTAATGTAGGTGAACCATTCTTCAATAAAATATTTTCTGATAGCTAGAAGGTCTGTTGTGGCTTCTTGGGACAATATGGGGGCTTTCTTATTGAAAATTATTTGATGTAGGGGAAAAATAACAGAATGACATATTTGATAGAAATGGGGTATATAATGGGATTCCCATATTTTATTATGACTAAGATGGATAGGGTATGGGTCCTATAAGGTCCATTTCCAACTCATGGTCGGAAATGTAGTGCAGAAATAGATGACATCCATAATGTAGGCACTAAAATAGAATGGGGGAAGGTTCTCTAGAGAGGAGGCTCTCTTTTGTCGATATTTGGTAATGATGGTGGCTAGGTTATCAAATAGGATGGTGGTTAACGCAGGCATCAACCAAAGGAATCCATTCTATGGAAAACTTAGAATTATTGGGAAACCCATATAGTCTACATAACATAGTAGCTGCAATGTTGTAGGGGTTTTCCAAAGAGGCTATAGAATACATACCCGATTTTTCAAATTTGAATTTTTTGTCCAATACTCTCCATCCCTTAATCAACTTGAAGGGGTTTAGCTTCTTCTTTTCAAAGCTAGCCACATATGTCTTATCATATATATCTTGTGGGTCAGGTATATGATACATTTTCTTAAGGTCCTCTCCTCTGAATGATCCCATGAGTTCCATTCTTGAATTCTTGAATTGCCTATCTTCTATGGTGATGTTTTCAACCACCCACCAGATCATATCCATGTATGGGAGGATTTTAGCCTTTGCTCCTATCCTATGCAAGAAAGAACATAAAACATCCTTGAATTGAAGCCTTGAAGGTATTGTTGAGCCAATTGTTTCTCTTGTGACAGTAATCTTGGGATGGCCATCCTCAAGCCTATTGTATATGACCTCCCAAGCTGTTGCTCCTCCGTCAACATTGTAGGTTGTATATGAGAATATGGGAGCCATCTCTGTAAACTTAGATTTAGCAATGCTCTGCTTTTTCTATTTTTGCATGACCTTCCTCAATGACATGTCTTTTGTAGCTTGTCGGAAATGGACAAGATATGTCAGCATAGTTAGTATCGGGAAATTAATACTGAAATATTTTCTGAAATGACTTTGGATCATGAGAAAGGTTTAATGAGATACTCAATGTAACTACCCATAACTTGGAAAATGATTACCTCTCCTCAGGTTGTTAAATATTTATTAACCTATCGATTCATTCATTTTTGTATTTAAAATGCAATTATTTCACACACTTATCACTCTTATTCGCACATCACAATATTTAAATGGATACAATATAATGTTGTCTTTTCTATAAGGCAAAATACGATTGCGATTGTCACAATATCGTATTTCGAAAATTGTTAATGGGCGTTGTAGTGGCATAACTTAATTACTTGCGAAGTTTGCGAAGTGTGATTTGCGAAATGACAAGGTGCTTACGATTGAGATATTGCAACAGGAGGTTTGATCACGCATCGCAAATTTTTAAAGTTGTTTTATGATAGTCACATGGAAAAGCGTGATTTGTGATTTGCGATGAGGATCTCATCCTTGGGTTCTTTTGTAAGCTTTTTCAAGGAAAATTTTTAGATTTAGGTTTTATTATCCTAAGACTAAAAATTTAAAAGGGGTCCCCATTTATATCTCTAACCTTAGATATTGTTATTCATAAATGCGAGGGTTGTTTCATAGTACAACACATCCTCAATGCAAATCTGGTGATATCTTGATCGTAAATCAATTTGTGAAAATACCACAACGCCCTTCACCTGATCAAATAGATCATCAATTTGTGGTAAGGAGTACTTATTTTTAATGGTTAACTTATTCAGTTCTCTCTAATATATGCAAAAACGCATGGTACCATCCTTTTTCCTCACAAATAAGATCGGGGCTCCACAATGGGACACACTGGGTCGAATATATCCTTTACCTAACAACTCTTGAAGCTGCATTTTTAACTCTGTTAGCTAAAGGACACTCATTCCATAAGGATCCTTACAAACTAGGGTAGCTGTAGGGATCAATTCTATAGTAAAATCAAGGCTCCTCTTGTGTCGTAAACCAATAATATCCTCTAGAAAGGCATCCTTAAATTTTTGGACAACTTGTATCTGGTCCAAGGCAGACAATTTATCCTTAGCGTTAGTGTACCCCACTTTGACTTCATAAATTTGGCAACCTTTACTCATATACTTCCCTGCTAGTGGGATGTAATGGGGCATAGCTTAAATTCTCTTTTAATACCCTGAACCTCTATTCTACTGCTATCATCAGTCAGGAAGTTAATTGTTTTATTCTTACAGTCCACCACAGTACAATGGTGTTCCAACCAATCCATTCCTATTAATACGTCATAGGAGCCTAGTGGTAGTATATTTAAATTTGTTTTAATTTGTTGTCCGCCTAACATAGTTTTCTACCTTCGCACTAACTCTCATTTTTTCTCCCATGGCTAACTAGACTAGATAAGGGCTTTTAAACTTTACAGTTGTCAAGTGGCATAAATTGACTATTCGGGGACTAAAATAACTTAAGCTCACCCCCTAGATCTATTAAAATGGAAACAAACAAGGGGGTATCATACAACAATTTGGTGTTTGGCTTGGCCTGACCTTGAAATTGGATAATAAAAATAATAATGATGGTACTAAATGTGACAAAAGTCTACTTGCTAAACCAGGATCTCATATTTGATCCCAAGCTAAAGTAGCACCTCGAGGTGCTCTTTCTATCCTTTGCAATCCCAACCCAATATGAATCAATATATCCCTACAACCTCACTTCAGCACCTAAAGGTTGAGACATATCTCAAATCATTTCCAACTGTACCACACAAGTACCTCAACACATGCTTCACTACAACCCAATGTAAATGCCTCAATTCAACCATAAACTGGATTGGGTGTTCATTACATAGAAAATATCTAGCCTAGTGTTAAATAGGTACATCAAGGATCCAATCAATGACTTGTACATTGTGGGATCCACCAAATTTGAATCTAAATCATAATCACTTAGCTTCTTTAGATTTGTCATCATAAGTGTAGCCACAAACTTGTAGTCCATAATGTCAACTCTCCTCAAAACCTGAACAGTGTACTTCTCCTATCAGAGGAAGACCTCATATAATCTCTACCACAACTCCAATCCCAAGAAATAATGCATCAAGCTAAGATCCTTCACCTCAAACTTTGAGGCCAACTCCCTCTTGCACTCGACGATGAGCCTCTCTACCCTAGTAAGGAACAAATCATCAACATACAACACCAAGATCAAAGGATCACCATTAACAACCATGAAGTAAAGGTCAGGATCTGCATCACTCTTGGTGAAGCCCAAACTCATCAAGTATCTATTAATCATGAAATACCATGCCCTGGGTGCCTTCTTGAGTCTGTACAAAGCCTTTTTCAATTTGTAGACATGGAACTATTTACTGCAATAACTGGTTCTTGCAATTATTTTCTGATAGTTGCATTTTGTCAATTGTGTATGATCTCCAATATAATTGTCTATCTTTCCTTTTCTTGTAATAGAATTTTGATTATGTTCTTCTTCTATCCTTATGATGGTGTTTGGAAACTTTCCATCATATTTAAGACCAACAAATACTACAATCACACACAAATCACTCGTTTTAAAAGCATAGTGTTCTCTAGCCTCTTTTGTGATAATTTTTGTCAAATATCCATGTTGATCTAAACCTTTTAAGTAATGCATAAGACTATCATGGAGTCTCACATCATCATCCTCCCCAAGAAATGATCCTTGCTTTGGTTCACAATATTGAACTTCCTCTTCCTCACACTCAGTTGCTTTAAGATCCTCTTCATTTAACCAAGCTCTCATCATGTGCCTCAATTTCTTCTTCAACTTTCTTGCAAATGATTTCTTAACAGGACATGTAACCTACCTCTTCATTCTCCATCCACATCTCGAGTATTTTGGTAACATTGGTTCTCCTTCTCTAGAACCTTCTAAGCTTCCTCTTCTCGTCTAGGCTTCTACACTCTACTAACTCTCAAGAGCTTCACATGCTCTTTCCTTTAGAAACTTTTACCCACATTTCCAATTGTGGAGCTATCTCAACTACTTCTAACCAACCTAAGGTGCAAGTTTTTCTTCTCTCCGCTATGTAATCTTTGTTGCAAGGGTTATCCAAAAATTTCGTTCTCTCTATTGCTACCTACAAGATAAATAATTTTTCTAATTGTCAACAACTAAAAAGGAAATCATGGACTGAGGAGGAAAAACACCTACAACAAGTAAATCTACAAATCACATAGAGGATACTATACAAAATCTAAATTTACAAATAACCCAGACGATACTAAACAAAACCTAAACTTACAAATAACACAAATGATAATACACAATATAGTTACCATTTAGAAATTTAAATTAAATGAAGTGTTTGAGGATTAAAAGATAAATAGTAAGAAAATTTAATGGAGATTCTAATATTTCATATTTAACAAGAGCCATGTGGTAGCAAATGTCACTGCTCTTACTTTTCTACACATTGCCACTGGTAGCTTTTGTTTATTATGCAAGAATGATATGGATTTATCTGTAAACATAATATTTTAAGAGATTTAAAAAAAATTAAAAGTATTTTAAAAGAATTGAATATATATATATATATTTTTTTTAATATAAAATTGATATCTAATTCATTTATATTAAAAATGAATATAAATTTATATAAATTTTGTATTTGTTATAAATTTTTAAAGATCAAAATTTTTAAAAAGCTATATGTATTTAGAAATATTTTTTTTATAAGTTAAAATGGATATATATTATTGATATTAATAATAATCTTAATTTAAAAAAATAAAACTTGATGTATGGGACATATTTGTTGAATAAGGTACTTATCTTTGAATTTATGGCCTATTATAAGGAAGCGCATGTTCCTAATCATTCAAACATTTTAATGGTGTCCTACATCTAGGAAGAAGATATATAATTCATTTTATAATTAATATGGAATTAACACACTACTTTTATATATGTTTGTATATATGGGAACAATTTTGTTTCTATTGAGAGAAAAAACTTCTACTTTTTGACTCATATCTTAAATTGATCCTTATTAAAAATCTATTCCCTTATAAATATAATTTAATCTTAATTCAAAATCCATTACATAATAAATATTATTATATTATAAAATTATTTATAAAATTATAATCTATTTAAATGCTCAAATAAATTAAGAAAATTTGACATGTTAAATTTAAATTTAATTTTTACTTTGAATTTTACAAAGTAATCACAAATCTAAAACATTCATGACAACATGATCCTAAATCAAGATATAATAACATTATCCAGGTAAAATATTGACATTTTAATAATCCCATTCAAATAATAAATAAAATAAACTAAATCTCCATATTAAATAATAAATAAATAAAATTGAATCTCACGAGTATAAAACAATGGTAAAAAGTTTTTAACTCTTTCACAATCCTCCTATTTTAAATGTCGGGATCCTAATTCCAATATACAAATTATTTAATGTATTTAGATTAGGTAAATGTAAATATACATGATTAGGTAAATAAATCTCAAATTTAAAATTCTCCCAAATTTTAGCTTCTTTACTAGTGACTTAATAATAATAAAACTAAAATTTACATTTTGTTTTGAATTTAGGTTTCTGTGATCTATAATGAATTAAGAAAACTTGTTTCAAACCAAAGGTATGGTTCATCATTAGGACCAAATGAAGAGGCAAACCATGGTAAAGGCTTAAATAGAAAGCAATGTAGAGACGATAATTTTAAGTAACAGTTATATTTGAACAATAATATTTAAATTATGATATTAATTTATTAGTACATTTAAAAAAATATTATTAAGTAACAACTATATTAAATGACTAATTTTTGAAAAATAATATTAAAATAATGAGATTAACTTATTAAAAACAAATATTAATAAATAACTGATATATTATTAAACTGCTAGTTTTTGAAAAATAATGTTTAAATTAATTTATTAAAATCAAATATTATTAAAAAATTCTATTAATAGAAATAAATAAAATAAAATAAAATAATTAATGTAAAATAAATAAAATAAAATAAAGAAATACACAACTCTCTCTCTCTCTCTCTCTCTATATATATATATATATATATATAGAAAATAAAATTAATATTATTTTAAACCAAAAGATGAAATCAGATCTAGTGTTCCTTCCATTTCGTAGATCTGATTCATCATCTTGTCCTGAAGATGAACCACACTAGTTGTGATGCAGGAGTACCCAGCTAAGGAGCCATGACCGGGTGTTAGTCTTTGCCAAGTTGGAAAGTTGAGTTAACATATTGTTTGTATTATATGTTTAGTTTGTCAGAGTAGGGGGTAGGACTTTATTTTTATCTTAATCTTTGTATTAGTCAAAGGTAGTTTGGTCAGTTAGGGTTATTTACTTGTTTGTCTTTAATAAACAGTAGATTAATAATTTTCCTATCATTTTAAGAGAAAAAGACAAATGTGTCTAAATGTAAAATCTTGTCAGGTAGATAGAACCGAATACTTAATAGTTACGTAACAAAAATGTCTACAACTGGAAGTAACTACATTGTTCCATTAACAGTAGACAAAGCATATAAATGTAACAATGAAAATCATGTAAAAGGTTCAGCGTTTCTGGATACAAATAATAAAAAAGACAGAGCACAAATTCAATCATCATCCATCTGTATTATCATCTACATGTTGTGCAATTATGTTTCTATCTATTGTCTAATCGAATTCAAAAATAACAAGCAGAGTGCAGGCCTACAACTGTATGTTGTTTTTCCTCTCTTAAAACAAAACAGAGTACTGTAGATCGCATGTAATTTCCACGACCAGAATGGACAAGCACGCAAGTAAAGTTCACGGCCAGGAGAATGTCCATACAGTGAAATAGTTGAATGAAGAGAACAGAGTCCAGGCACCGACTGAATAAATAAAAACAGAGGTAATCCACTACGAACTATCACACCATTTTCTTTCCTTTTTAAACGCAACAAAGTCAAAGAGAATTTAAAGCTGCTATTAAATAAGAGTTCAGTGTTACATTATCCAACCGAATGGAGTAAACAGCGATTGCTAGACCGAACAGACCCTAGTCAAGGGTTTGACATTAAGAAAACCCTCGAGCCTAACTAAAGAGCAAGACCAGAAAGAATTACAAACTGGAATTTGTAAACAGAAGTATGCCCAGGTCGTGAAAATGACTCAAATCATACACAACAACCGAATAGTGAGGAGTAGCCACTATAGAACTACAAACCCTAACTACAATTTGACAAACTATGGTGATAGAGCCTACCAGTGGAGAATTGTAGGGTTTAAAAACCAAAATCGTTGAAATCCTCCACACCCAAGGTCGAATCCTCGACCTGTGAATCAGAGCGAGCCAAGGTTAGACACACCACATTCAGTAGTGGATGAATAGTGATATAATACAAATAAGGAAAGAATATAGCTTACCTAGGGGTGCGAAAGAACAAAAACCCTCATGCAACGGAGCCACAGAAGACAAGGGAAGACTGAGACAAGAGGAGCAGATGTTGATTAGTCCCTAAACCAGAAGAGGGCAGAGATAAAACAAGGAGGGATAAATTACCTGTAGATATAGCCACATGAGCCATTGTGCTTGAACCCTGTGCATACATGAACCATAAGATAAAAACGACTTTAGCAGTAGAACAATATCAAGAAACATAACTAACAACAAGAAAGAACAACTGGAAGCCCAATAAACCAAACCAGACATCGATTCCAGATAACAACAGAGGAAATAACACACTGTGCAAAAGAATACAAGCGAACTAACCTCCAGAGCTCAAAGTAGGTTCATACAATAAGGAAATTGATTGCCAGCAACACAGGCGAGTCCATGAAACCATATACGTTTGTAGCCAAGACCAAAATAGAGATTTCCATAGAAACCAGGACCGGAACAGAGCATTTCGACAGAAACCCTCACAGAGCTCCCACAACAGAGCGAAATACTGAAAATGACTGGAATGCCAAAGGGTTTTGTGTAAAAGACCAAGCGGGAAATGAGGATCGAGGCAGGAGTACAGGGCAGGTTCACATTTACGAGCCTTATTAAATGATTGCAACCACCAACAAAAATATCCATTATTCATATCCATAATCAAAAGCCAAATCATCAACCAAATCCGCAATCATCATTAGCACCGGACAGACTTTATATCAAGTTATACGTTGGAGTGTGGGCTGGGTCCCATCATAGTGGTATCAGAGCAGAAATATAAGGTAAGTTAGAGAAATGGAGGTACGAAGGTGAGGTCATGGTAGAGGTGTTCAAAGGGTAGCGGAGGAAGGACTGAGAGAGGAGATCAGGATTCTTACTGCCCGTTTGGAGGCAGTAGAGGCAGGGACAAGAAGAGACCCAGAGGTAGGCGATGACAACGAAGAGGAAGCTGAAGTGACAACAGATGGATCGGATGGAGAGGGCCCAGAAATGAGACTATTGAGATCCGTCTTAGTGGCAAGAAGTAAACCTAAATCAGAACTCCCAAATTATGATGGCAGCCTATCCATAGAGGTTCTATTGGATTGGATCAACGAACGGGATACGTATTTTGAGTGTGAGGAGGTCAGTGAAGATTGCAGAGTTAAGTTCATTGCGACGAAGTTGAAGGGACATGCAGCCCTGTGGTGGGACAGTGTCCAAATGGAGAGAAGGAGATTGAACAAGTTGTCGATCAAAACCTGGTCAAGGATGGTGGCAAAGTTGAAGGGAAGATTTCTGTCGAACGATTA
This sequence comes from Pinus tabuliformis, assembly GCA_031772625.1. Lineage (NCBI taxonomy): Eukaryota > Viridiplantae > Streptophyta > Pinopsida > Pinales > Pinaceae > Pinus > Pinus tabuliformis. The sequence goes on along the minus strand of CM062818.1, from coordinate 149,790,331 downwards.
TCAGATTGCACTACACACGCAAGTGTAGAATCTGAAACAGAAAGGAATGATAGTAAGGGAGTACATGGAAGAGTTTTATCGAGTGAACCTAAGGGCCGGTTATACAGAGGATACCACAGAAAAGACAACCACATATGCAAATGGTTTAAGACTAGAAATTTTAGATGAAATTAGTATTCTGTCTCCAAAGAACACTGAAGAAGCGTATCAGAGTGTGATGAACGCTGAAGAGAAAATTACTAGAAGACAGAATGCCCAGAGAGGACGAGGAACCGACAGGGGAAAAGGCTAGTCCTATGGCAGAGGGTGGACTGCTAGTAGTAATGAGGAAGGTAGCAGTTCCAGAGCTTTTGGATCAACAGAAAAAGGTGATAGTGCGAGAGGTGGTAGGCCATATCAGCGAGGCAGGGGAAATGGCCGAGGTAGAGGAGCTGGTTATCAATGTTACAGGTGTCATAAATGGGGACACAGATCATTTGAGTGTCTTGAGGCAAACGAAGTTGGATAGAGGGGTGCATATGTTGCATAACCAAAGGAAGTAGATGCACCTCCCCAAGAAGCAGAGAATACTCCAGAAATAGGGGAAGCCCTGGTGCTGAACAAGGTGTTGTTAAAACCAGCCAAGGAAGCCACCAAACAAACACAGTGGAAGGCTTTGTTTAGAACATCTTGTAAGTCACACGGTAAGTGTTGTAAGTTAATTATTGATAGTGGTAGTACAGATAACTTAGTGGCCACAGAGATGGGGGACAAGTTGGAATTGAAGCGATTGAAACTTCCCACCCCTTACAAAGTTTCATGGCTACAAAAAGGCCATCAGTTGCTAGTGGATGAACAATGCGAGGTGGAATTTCAAATAGGTAGATATAAGGATAAATTCATTTGTGACATCATTCCGATGGATGCATGTCACATACTACTAGGAAGGACATGGCAGTACGACAGGAAGGTGGTGCATGATGGAATGACGAACTGTTATAAGTTTGTCAAGGATGGAATCAAGCATACTCTTGTGCCCATCAAGGAGGAAGGGACAGTAGGGACAAGTGAGCCAAGAGCATTGTTGATTAGTGGAAAACAGTTTCTGAAGCAAGTTGAGGATAGCGAGATGGGTTATGCAGTTGTAAGAAGAGAAAAAACAATGTTGTTGCATATGGAGGCATCAGATTTACCCCAGAAATTCAGCAGATGTTGCAGGAATTTACAGACATAGTGGTGGATGATTTTCCAGACAAATTGCCCCCCAAAAGAAGCATAAGTCACCATATTGACTTCATACCTGGAGCCAGTTTGCCGAACAAGGTAGCATACTGAATGAGCCCCAAGGAAAATGAAGAGATTAGGAAGTAGGTGTAGGAACGGCTAGACAAAGGATTGATTAGCAAGAGTTTGAGCCCTTGCACAGTTCCAACTGTTCTCGCTCCCAAGAAGGGAGGAGAGTGGCGGATGTGCACAGACTCGAGGGTCATCAACAAAATCACCATCCAATATAGGTTTCCACTGCCACAGATGGATGACATGATGGATTGTTTAAGCGGGGCAACATATTTTTCTAAGATAGACTTGAAGAGCTGGTATCATCAGATCCAAATACAAGAGGGGGACAACTGGAAGAGAACCTTTAAGATGAATGGGGGACTGTATGAATGGCTGGTTATGTCATTTGCACTGAGCAATGCACCTAGTACATTTATGCAGTTAATTAATGAGATGCTGAAGGAGTACATCGGAAAATTTGTGATAGTATACCTCGATGACATACTAATTTTCAGTAGGACAAGGGAGGAGCACCTTCGACATGTTCGAAAAGTGCTGGAAAAATTACAGCAGAATAAACTGCTAATAAATCTGAAGAAGTGTACTTTTATGCAGAAGGAATTGATTTATTTGGGCTTTGTAATAGCAAAAAACGAACTAAAGATGGACTTGGAGAAGCTTGTGGTGATAGTTAATTGGCCATCTCCAAAAAGCTTATTTGAGGTACGTAGCTTTCATGGACTAGCGAGTTTTTACAGGAAATTCATAAGAAAATTTTAGTGAAATTTGTGCACCTATGTTGGACACCATTAAAAAGGCTAGTCAGCCTTTTCGATGGACTGATGTAGCAGAGAGAAGTTTTCTGCTACTAAATAAAAAGATCACAGAGAGGCCGATCCTGAGATTGCCAGACTTTAAGAAGCTTTTTCAAGTTCGCTGTGATGCTAGCGATACGGCTATTGGAGCTGTACTTAGCTAGGAGAATAAACCTGTTGCATTTTTCAGCGAGAAGCTAAATGAACGCAGATAGAAATATTCGTCTTATAACAAGGAGTTCTATGATGTTATACAGGGATTAAAACACTAGAGGCATTATTTGCTAGGAAACGAATTTGTGTTGTTTTCAGATAATTCTACACTACAGTATGTAATGCAACAGCACAAGCTGAATCACAAGCATGCCAAGTGGGTGGAATATTTGCAGAGTTTCACCTTCGTGTTGAAACATATCGGCGGGCAGGCCAACAAGGTGGCAGGTGCACTGAGTAGGAGAGCTTTACTTCTGCAGGAGAGTACTATGCAAGTGCTAGGTTTTGAGCACTTAAAATATTTATACAAGACTGATACAGATTTTAAGGAAGCCTATGAGGCATGTCAGAATCCCTTGGTGAGAGATAACAGTCCATGGCTGGACTATAAATTGCAATAGAAACTACTCTTTAAAGGAGGACAACTATGCATTCCAGACTGCTCGATGAGAGAGAACATTATTCGGGAGAAGCACAGTGGAGGTCTTGCCAGGCATTTCGTCATAGACAAGACACTCGAAAAGCTCAGTCATTTTTACTTTTGGCCAAAGAAGCGAAGGGATGTACAATGATTTGTGACCAGATGTAAAGTGTGCCAGTTGGCGAAGGGTCACAGTCAAAACACGGGACTGTACACACTGTTACCTGTTCTAGGCAGGCTGTGGGACTCAGTCAGCTTGGACTTTGTCTTGGGTCTACCTAAGACACAGTGAGGTTATGACTTGGTGATGGTAGTAGTGGACAGATTCTCGAAGATGGCACATTTTATCCCTTGCAGAAAAACCAGTGATGCCACTCACATGGCCCACTTGTTTTTCATAGAGATTGTCAGGCTACATGGGTTGCCTAAGTCTATTCTTTCAGACAGGGATGTGAAGTTTACAGGGCACTTTTGGCATACCCTATGGAAGAAGATGGATACATAGTTGAGTTACAGCTCTGCTTATCACCTGAAAACCGATGGACAAACAGAGGTGGTAAACAGGAGTCTGGGAAACCTACTACGAAGCTTGATTGGTGAGAATTCGTGGATGTGGGATCGAGTGCTTGCTCAGGCAGAGTTCGCTTATAACGACTCGCCTAATCGTAACACCGTTACAGTCCATTTCAGATCCTGTATGGCATGTATCCTCATGAAGTGCATGAGTTTTGAGATCTTGGACTACAAGAAAGACGAAGTGCAGATGGAGAAGATTTTGCCAATGCGATGGGAGATTTGCATGAGTAGGTGAAAATTAAATTGCAAGACAGCAGCCAAAAGTATAAACAACAAGCAGATTTGAAGAGAAGGGAAGTATAGTTCAATGTAGGAGATGACGTCCTTGCACATTTGCGCAAGGAACGCTTTCCCAAAGGTGTATATAATAAGCTAAAGTATAAGAAGATAGGCCCTTGCAAAATCCTCCAGAAATTTTCAGGGAATGCCTAGGAGATACAGCTGCCACCAGGGATAGGAATTTCACCCATCTTTAATGTAGCAGACCTGTTCCCCTACACTGCTGACACAGAAGAAGAAGAGGATAGAACTACACGGCCCACATGGAATACCCAGGATGGAGGAGAAACTTGGATGAGACAGATGCCTTACGTTTAGCCTCTCGAAATCGAGAGCATCCTTGACACTTAAGTGGCCAAACGAACTACGCAGAAGGAGTATCTGCAATACCTGGTCAAGTGGAAGAACTGTTCTATTGAGGACAATTCGTGGCTTGATGTCAGGAAGATTGAGCAGACAGGTTCTTCGGTCGAGAAGCTCATGGACCAGAGCCATGATTTCTTTTTGCCCCGAGAGCCTGATGCAGGAGCACCCAGCTAAGGCACCATGACCGGGTGTTAGTCTCTGCCAGGTTGCAAAGTTGAGTTAACATATTGTTTGTATTATATGTTTAGTTTGTCAGAGTAGGAGGTAGGATTTTATTTTTATCTTAATCTCTGTATTAGTCAAAGGTAGTTTGGTCGGTTAGGGTTATTTACTTGTCTGTCTTTAATAAACAGTAGATTAATAATTGTCCTATCATTTTAAGAGAAAAAGACAAATGTGTCTAAATGTAAAATCTTGTCAGGTAGACAGAACCGAATACTTAATATTTATGTAACTATAATGTCTACAACCGAAAGTAACTACACAGTTCCATTAACTGTAAACAAAGCATATAGATGTAACAATGAAAATCATGGAAAAGGTTCAACATTTCTGGATACAAATAATGAAAGAGAGAGAGCACAAATTCAATCATCATCCATCTGTATTATCTTCTACATACTGTGCAATTATGTTTCTATCTATTGTTTAATCGAATTCAAAAATAACAAGTAGAGTGCAGGCCTACAACTGTATGTTGTTTTTCCTCTCTTAAAACAAAACAGAGTACTGTAGATTGCATGAAAATTCCATGACCAAAATAGACAAGCACACAAGTAAAGTTCATAGCCAGGAGAATGTCCATATAGTGAAACAGTTGAATGCAGAGAACAAATTCCAGGCACCGACTGAATAAATAAAAACAGAGGTAATCCACTACGAACTATCATATTATTTTATTTCCTTTCTAAATGCAACAAAGTCAGAGAGAATTTAAAGCTGTTATTAAATAAGAGTTCTGTGTTACATTATCCAACGGAATGGAGTAAACAGTGACTGCTAGACCGAACAGACCCTAGTTAAGGGTTTGACATTAAGAAAAACCTCGAGCCTAACTAAAGCGTAAGACCAGAAGGAATTACAAACTGGAATTTGTACACAGAAGTATGCCCAGGTCATGAAAACGACTCAAATCATACACAATGACCGAATAGCGAGGAGCAGCCACTATAGAACTACAAACCCTAACTAAAATTCGACAAACTGTGGTGATAGAGCCTACTAGTAGAGAATTGTAGGGTTTGAAAACCAAAATCGTTGAAATCCTCCACGCCCAAGGTCGAACCCTCGACCTGTGAACTAGAGCGAGCCAAAGTTAGACACACCACATTTAATAGTGGACGAACAGTGATATAATACAAATAAGGAAAGAATATAGCTTACCTGGGGGCGTGAAAGAACAAAGACCCTCATGCAACAGAGCCACAAAAGACAAGGGAAGCCTGAGACAAGAGGAGCGGATGTTGATTAGTCCCTAAACCAGAAGAGGGCGGAGATAAAACAAGGAGGGACAAATTACCTATAGATATAGCCGCGTGAGCCATTGTGCTTGAACCCTGTGCACACAGGAACCATAAGATAAAAACGACTTTAGCAGCAGAACAATATCAAGAAACATAGCCAACAACAGGAAAGAACAGCTGGAAGCCCGATAAACCAAACCAGACATCGATTCCAGATAACAGCAGAGGAAATAACTCACTGTGCAAAAGAATACAAGCAAACTAACCTCCAGAGCTCAAAGCAGGTTCATACAGTAAGGAAATCAGTTGCCAGCAACACAGGTGAGTCCGTGAAACCATATACGTTCGTAGCCAAGACCAAAACAGAGCTTTCCATAGAAACCAGGACCGGAACAGAGCATTTCGACAGAAACCGTTGTAGAGCGAAATACCGAAAATGACCGGAATGCCAAAGGGTTTTGTGTAAAAGACCAAGCGGGAAACGAGGATCGAGGCAGAAGTACAGGGAAGGTTCACATTTACGAGCCTTATTAAATGTGTGCAAGCACTATCAAAAATATCCATTATTCATATCCATAATCAAAAGCCAAATCATCAACCAAATCCGTAATCATCATTAACACTGGATAGACTTTATATCAAGTTATACGTTGGAGTGTGGGTTGGGTCGCATCAAGTTGGTTCTAAACATGTTGACATGATTTTATTTTATGTGATTTTTACCGAAAATTCTGTTACAAATAAAAAATAATTAAAATATATTATATTATATTACTATAATACATTAATTAATCACAAATAAAAAATAATTGAAATATATTATCTTTGTGTATAGTTTTCTTCCGGAGTTCTCGCATCCATTATTGTTTGAATTGACAACCATCCATTTTGGCTCATCATTAGGATAGATCAGTAAGTGTATAAGACAGATCTCATCGGAATGAATAAATAGAGTTAACAATGTGTAAAATTCTAAACAAAATCATTTACACATACATATATAATCATAAGGTGATTTTGTCTTGTGGCTTAACCAGAGTTGCTGAAATTGTTAAACCACTAAACCCATTAAGCATAGTCAAGTGCATTAACCTTTAGGAATGGTTGTTCGTATTCAGGTGATTGGCAACAGTTCAATAGATGTTCCTCATTTTTTCTAGATTTATATCCGAACTAAGTGTAACCCCACCCACGTGCCTAATCTATGTTATATCTCCGACGTCATATTCCTTCTTAATGAGCTAGGTAGTATTGATTCTATCCCATACTTGTCTGTCTTTGAGATTAATCTTATCAACCATGAATTTCATTCATCACAAAGCTCGATATGGTGGATCTGGTGCCATTCAACCTCTTCTACACTGTATGATCTCTTACACTAAATTCAATGGCTAAGTTGAATTGGTGCAATTTTCGTAACTACTCTCCTCATTTGTGCGAGCCAAGGGTTCATTGTGGCTTTAGGCTTTCTTGCTCTCCGATATCTGCCACCACCATGGTAGCATCCAGTTATCATCCTACAATCATGCAATAGGTATTGCTTGAGGTATTTCTCTTATTTTCTATACTTCACTAGCACGCCCCAATCGTTTAATATATTTCTCTTTCTTTTAAATGATGTAGGTGAAAGGTGTGGCCATCAGTTGGTTGACATTGTGCTTACGTTTGTAGACTTCCCTTGCTCCCAGAGAAGGAACTATGTCCAGATAGGGGTTCTTTAACATTTCCACCTTTGTAACAGGAGTTTCATCTGCAAAGACCTATTCCATGGAGTCAGCGCGGCTATAAAAAGATAAGGTAAGGGTTGTGGTTTCTGTGAATTCTTGGTTATATCCTTCATGTGTAATGGTGACCCCTCTCATAACTATAGCGATGTTTCCTATAGATACCTCTCCTCGAGTGCGAGAAATATTCCCTCTTGTGGTAACATGTAAGGCTTGACTCTAACCCCATCTTAACAAATTTGATGTTCTATTGCATGGTGTTCAGAAGGGTTAACTCTCTTCTATTGTTTTCTGTAGGTAAGGGTTTCCACGCTCCCACTCTGGCTTGTGGAGGCCTACGATCTAGCTTCCGTCTAACACATGGTCTCATTTCCCAGTTCTTTCCCTATTGCCTGTCACCTGAGTAGTCGAAAACAAGAAGATAAGATATATGGTCATATCCACAACATTTTCTCAGTTTGTTCTTACTTAAGTAGTGAGGTTTTTACCGTATGGCATTTATGCATCTTATCGTTACAATTCTTTCAACCCATACGAGGGTGTGAAGAATCGTTTTTTTGATATTAGTTTATTGAGAAATGTAGTTTCTTCACAGGGGTTCGACATATATTATGACCTCGATTGTATTTAAACATTGACCGACAACGAGTTATTTTTCTGAATAAAGTTCTCTTTTATTCATTTTTCCTTGGTTCACTGTTGTAATTTATGGGTAATTTAATGGCTAAATGATAGTGTGGCGTCCCTTGATTTCTCCTCGGTTAAACTGTAATTTAATTCGGAATATTGTTGTGTTACTGTAAAGGATTGCATTCAAGTTTATATTGCTTCCTTACCTTACAGGATTGTGTTCAATTTTATACTGTTGTATTACCTTACATGATTGCATTCATGTTTATACTATTATATTAACTTAGAGGATTACATTCAAGTTTAACTATATAAGGTTTATACCAGGATTGTTGCCACGACTGACCTCACGATTGGTCAGGAAAATTAATCTGGTGTATCACCGTTCAAATGTTTTATTAGTTGGTTATGTTCTGTTGAATAAATTCATGCAATTTTCCTCATGCACAATTGTTATTCGATTTCCATATGCACATGCATTGGATTGGTATTTCTATTTTTTTTACAAGGAATTCTGTTACTTACCACTCGAATACTGGGTTCACTATTCACATTAGAGTTAAACCCCGGGTGTATTTTTCTAGTTTATTTTAATTTTGTTATGGAACTCATCAGTCTTATTCCGTTTCTTTTTCTAGTAGTATGTAGAATATCAGTTATGTGCTTACGCAATTAATTCACCTGTATGTAATGGTTTACGTCATACACTATTTACAAATATTTCTTTCAGCAAGTACTGCTATAATTGTTCTCATTACTACAATGTTTTTTTTTTTAAATGTTAAGACAATAATTCCATTCCACAAACATACCTCAAACTTACTACAAAAATTAGTCCATATATATATTCCTTTCAAAAATAAAACACCAATTTTATACACATTTCATGTAATTATCTGTAAAAAAAAAATCTATTCAAGTGGAGACTAGGAATGCATAGGTGAAACCTCTCCACCCTTCTAATGGGAAGTCAACTATTACATCCAACTTTCTCCCCCTAAGCTCCTCTATTCCTTATGATCAGTTTTCTCTAAAGTAGCAATGCTTGATTGTTCTGGCCTCAAGATACTAAGTCCAACCTACAATCCTTCCTCTTCCACTAGGGAAGATAATATCTGGAGTTTTTTTCCCACTAAATCTCATTCAACTCAAGGAAAATCCTTGTGGCTGACTCGCCCCCCTTCCCCCTCCCCATTTTACTTTACCCAAGAAAAGGAGTGTTGAGGATATAATTGCTCCTAACTGATAACTTTCTAGGAAAAAGAGAGTTATTGAGGTTCATATGTGAATTCCTTAACCTCTCTTAAAAACATTCTTTAATGTATTTATTACTTTATCAAAGTTACTATTTTACTATCTCAACTGTCATAGTAACTAATTGGTTCAAAACAATAAAATGATCAATAATTGGTTCAAAAGGGTGTCACATCTCTCCTTCCTTGAGTGAAACACCGTCCTGGGTGTTTATTCCTCCATCTGTTCTTGGAACACACCGGGATATGCCTCCTACATAAAAACCTTATATTCCTAGGTGGCTTCCTCTGGAGTAAAGTGCCTCCATTGCACTTTAACTTGGATGATAGCTCGCCTCCGTAACGTTACTTCTCTCTGATTGAATATACACATGGGATCTACGAGGAATTCTCCTTCTGGTTCAACCTGCCAAATAACAATAATCATAATTTTGGCATACATATATCTATGTCAACAATAAAAAGGAAATTACATCTATTTATATTTCAATTACTCTTTACCTCAATATCTTGCCAATCAATGATGTGTCAGGGTCATAAACAGATATTTTTAAAAGGGAAATATGAAACACATTATGGACATGAATATGACTGGGTAGAGTGAATTAATATGCCACTGGTCCTACCCTATCTAGAATTTGGAAGGTACCACAGAATTGGTTTTTACTGGCACACTTTCCACACCTGAGAGTACTTCTCTTTGGTTTGTTCTAGACATATACATGATCCCCTACTTGGAATTATCGATAGGTTCTCTTTCTATCGACATAATTTCTTTGAGAGAAGTGACTAATCAAGCTATTTTGTATGAGAAAGACAAAAAGTTGAGTAAACTATAAAAGAAACTATGACCTAATTTCCCAATAAAGTTTGGCGACATTAATATTCGAGACAAAGGGCATGAAATCAAAGAAGATGAAGATCTTGAGGAAATTTGGTTATTTACTTTGCCCCATTATGACTATGATCCTAAAGATTGCATTGACAATCATTATATACCAATCAGCTATATTAAAAATTATGTTCATCACAAACCACCTTTCGATGTGGTGCCTATATGTATTGATGATTTTCAACAAGCTATCCAAAAATGAAAACTCCTACATAGTGAGTCAAGATGACAATTGCAAGAATTTAGAGAGGAACTGTACACAAATTTTCTAAAGGAAAAGGCTCTACACCTCAACATTTCATTCGAAGAGTTAAATTCTACTGAATTTTTGCAATTTAATTTCAATGAAATCACTTTAGAGGCTTCTATTGTTTCTCATAAGGGAAATGTAATAAAAATTGAAACATTAGAAGGTTTTGTTATCACGGGTGAAGAAGATGAATCCACATCAATACAAAATCTGAAAGAGGAACAAAAAATTACATGAAGAGAAAAGACTCCAGAAAAAGAAGAAACAATTGAACATGAGATTATTGTCATTAATTCTCCCGAGGAAATAGAGAAAGAAAAAATAGAAAGTGCAGAAGTCAAAGAAATGGAAGTACCTAAGGACAAGGAAAAACATGTATCTACTTAAACCAGTGCCAAAGAAAATGAGGAAAAAATGGAATCATATAGCAAAGTGGATAATATATCTCCTTAGGCATCAATAACACTGATTTCTACTAACATTCCTTAAGAATCATTCTTATTTAAACTGATTTTTGAATTAGAGCCAATTACAGGTACCACTCCATTTTTGCCAGATTATTATTTTAATAGTTAGACAAAATGGTTTGTCAGAAGAACAAAGAAAAGAAAACATGATACTCTAGAAATTGTATTTGAATTCAGTTGATAGGCTCAGGGATATGTAAAAGAAAAAGATATGGAATCTTCCCAATATTTAGGAGCTTTTTTCAAATAAAATCAATATCATTTGAATGAGCTTGCAACTTCATATGATGACAATTTACAAAAACATAAAGTTTTGGAGGAAAAATTTAAGAAAAATGAATTGTTCAGTGAAGAAAACTGGTAGCAGAATTCTGCTAATTTAATTCAAGGATTTACCGTAGAAAATAAAACCTGCAGAATGATTTTCAGAAACAATTGGAGAAAGCAAAAAAAAAACTTGAATAAGAGATTCAACAATTCAGAAAATTACATGAAGATCAATGTTATGAAACCAGCTCACAAAAAGATAGAAAAGAGAGATCAATGCCTTAGAATTCAGCCTCTTTGAGGGGGCAACCTCCTTTACATTACACAAATGAAAAATTCTTGGATGATACAAATGAAAAGACCTCCTTTCTATATATAGGAGTCTAAGGGGTCATAATATAATCAAAGCCGGCATAACAATAATAATGTAAGGGCACAATAATAACAATAGTGCGCTTCTATGGGGCAAAATAGTCACAATATCAGCACTACATGGGTACATCAATATAATAAGGGGGTTGTACTAATAAGAATAAGAGGTTAACACTAGTAGTATAGGGGCCTAACATGCCCCTCTCCTTCAAAAAGTGTTGTCCTCCACACTTGAGTAGTTCTTGATGCTTCTGTATAAACTTCTTGTCCTCCGATGTGGATTCTTCAGCGGGTAAGTTCTTCTACTTGATGAGATACTCTGAAATTGATTGATTTCGTAGCTATCGGGTTCTTGTTTCATTAACTGCTCCAGGTTCCAATATGATTTTTCCTTCCTCTTCAATTTCTGGCAATATTGTTTGAATTGGGATCTTTTGCAACTTTTGAATAAGTGGCCATACTTCTTCCTCCTTCTTCCATTCATCCCTTGCTTCGTTTATCCAATCTGGTTGGATAATATTAATAGCACAAAATAATGCTTCCACATCCTCATCCTTTCTTGAGAGTACATCTACAACAAAATTTTGCTTCCATTTTCTATAGATGATGTCAAAGTCATAACCCAACATATTTGTGACACATTTTTTTGTTCTTCTAATGATAATAGTTGTTCTAAAAAGTATTTAAGACTATCATGATCCATTTTTACCTTGAAGTGTCTTCCCATTAGGTAGGGTCGCCATTTCTTAAGTGCATGGAGTATTGCCAACATTTCCTTCTCATAAATAGCTTTTCTTAAAAACTTTCCCTTGATTGGACAACTTTCAAAAGCAATGGGTCTTTCATCTTGCATTAGAATAGCACCAATTCCATTTCCTGAAGCATCACATTCCACAATAAAGGCTTTTGTGAAGTCCGGTGTAGCTAAGACCGGTGCTTGGCACATTGCCTCTTTAAGATGTTCAAAGGCCTTTGTTGCTTCCAAAGTCCATGAAAATGCATCTTCAATAATGTTGTTAGAGGTGCTGCTATTCTCCAATAATTCTTAACAAACTTGCAATAATACCCTATCAACTCGAGAAATCCTCGCAGATGCTTTATGGATGTGGGGATTTTCCATTCCTTAATGGCTTTAATTTTTCTAGGGTCTACCTTAACTCCTTCATGAGATACAATATGACCCAGATATTCCACCTCCTGGACTCCAAAGAAACATTTGGATCTTTTTGCATATAATTGTTTCTCCTCCAATAGTTATAGCACCCTGTCAACATGTTCAACATGATCCTTCCAAGACTTGTTGTAGATTAGTATATCATTAAAAAATACTAACACAAATTTTCTAAGGAATGGTTTTAAAATTGAATTCATCAAACCTTGAAATGTTGAAGGTGCATTGGTAAGGCCAAAAGGCATGACCAAAAATTCATAATAACCCTCATGAGTTCTAAATTTTGTTTTCAGAATGTCTTCAGTCTTCATTCTGATTTGATGATATCCTGAACAAAGATCCAACTTGGTGAAGTAAATTGATCCATGCAATTCATCCAATAATTCATCAATGACAGGAATGGGGAACTTATCTTTAATAGTGAGCTTGTTGAGCTCCCTATAATCTGGACACATGCGCCATGATCCATCCTTCTTGTGCACCAATACTACTGGAGCAGAGAAAGAACTTTGACTCAGTTGAATTATACCAGCCTCTAGCATTTTTGCAACCATACGTTCAATTTCACTCTTTTGGACATATGGATATCTGTACGGCCTGATGTTTGGAGGAACACTTCCTGGAATTAGATGAATAGCATGATCATGATCACGCATAGTTGAGACACCTTTGGGAGTCTCAAATACCTTGGAATGATTGTCCAGGAATTTTTTGAGATTTGGAGAAATAGATGATTCCGATGTGGAAACATCTAGCGAACATAATTGTGCAATTACACCTCTTTGCTCCTTTTTTAGAAGCTTTGTCATACCATTAGAGCTGATTACCTTTCCTGGTTTCCCTGCAATACCCCTTAATTCAACTTCCTTTTCTTCCGTAGAAAATTTGATGAAAAGTTATTGAAAATTAAAAGCTATTGTACCCAAGGATTGTAGCCATTGGACTCCTAGTACAACATCAGCACCTCCCATTGGAATGGAAAGCATTGGGCTAGTCAATACATATTCTCCCATGGATAGCTTGATATTATGGCACTTTCCAGAGCAATTTATTGTTCCTCCATTTGCAATCATCACTTGAAACTCTGGTGCTAGATATAGGAAGCAATTCAATTCTTTTGCTACCTTACAATGAATAAAATTGTGGGTGCTTCCTGAATCAATCAACACTATTACCTTTTTCTTCTTGATTTGTCCTTCTATCTTGATGGTTTGAGGAGTGGTAATTCCCGCCAATGCATTACAAGATATGGTCGGATTTATTTGTTCTTCATCTAGGCTTTGTTCCTGGAGTATATCCTCTTCTTTTGACCTTTCTTGCTCCTGTTCTTCTTCCTCTTCACAATCTATGTAGAATAATTTCTTCTCAGCACACTTATGACCTTTAGTGTATTTGCTATCACAACTGTAACAAAGCCCTTTTGCTCTTTTTTCTTCCAATTGTTGTGGTGTCAACCTTATAGGTTGTGGAAGACTAGGGGCAACAACATTTCCATCTTTATAGTTGTGAGTGGTATGCTTCCTGGTTGCCATAATTTTGCTTTCCATTTTTCTTACTAACCTGAATGCCTTCTCTAATGAATCAGGTTCCCAATGGCAAAAATCATGTTGGATATTATCCTTTAAAGACCCTATGAACACATCAATCCTATGCTCCTCTAGAATATCTTTTACCCTTATGTTCAATTTTTGGAACTCCTCAATGTGCTCCATTATTGAACCCTTTTGTTTGAGACTTATCAATTGGCTAAAAAAAGTGTTTCTTTTTGTATCCTCATAATGTGCTATCAATTCTTCCATAAAAATTGCCCAAGTGATAAATTGCTTACGAGAGCAAAGCCATTGATACCATACAACTGATTTGGTTCCAAATATAAAGTTGCCATACGTACCTTTTGTGTGTTTTTCACATTATTGAGATCGAAGAATTGCTCCATCTGTAATATCCATGTGGCGGGATCCTTGCCATCAAACTTCCTCATATCGATTTTTGGAATATGGTGAGTCTTCGATCCAACATTAGAGTCTATGGAATCATGATTAACATTTCTTTTGTTCTCATCATGAGTTCCCTTTAGTACCCTTTCACCCTTAGTAACCATTTCTTGTAGCAACTTATTCATATTTATCTTCAATTCTTCCATCTTATCATCCATGCCATCAATTTTAGCTTCTACGCCTTTCTTTAAACAATCCATCTTAGCTTCTACACCTTTATTTAAACCATCCATCTTAGCTTCTACATCTTTCCTTAAACCATCCATCTTAGATTCTGTTGCTTTTTGTGCAAGTGACACTTGTTGCCCTTGTTCTTGTAATTTTGATATATCATATAGCATTTCTTCTTCTTCTTCATGAGTCATGCTAGAGCTTTCAGGTTCCTTACTAGGTGTTTGAATTTTCTTTCCTCGGGGCATCAGCTACCGATAATAATGCTCTATTATGCCCTTTGAATTCCTTCAAAATAAATTTTCAAACCAAGCTTAAGCAAAAATTTAAGAAAATCTACACACCTTTTTTCACTTTGTAGGAGCTCGATATTGCCTCTGATGTATCTCTGTACTTTCTGATCATCTAGTTTTGAATTTGTGATTTCCAGTAGCCCTTTGTATCCTCTTTCCAATGCCACAAGTCTGACCCAAATTGGATTCTCCAAGGAAGAGTTATGTGAAATCTCCCACAGTGACTTGATTATAAACTAGTTCAGTAGAGCGAACTTGTACGACTTGCCACAAGTCACTGTTTTGACCTTTGGATCTGAAAAATTCATACAAGAAACTACTGTCCGTCCTATTTCTGTACCTTCTTACAAAATTTCAATCCGATCCCGAGAGAGAAAGTTATGACGATTTTCCCCAGGTCACCTGTTTGGAATGTAATTCAGGGTCTGCAAAAAGACCAACTTCCTCAGATCATATCTACACAAATATAGCGCGAAAATATCTGAAATTCAAACCCGAGGTTCAGCACGATTTCTTCTCAAATGGGTTTTTTTTCAACTTCTGAAACATCACAGAAAAAAGTTATAGCGAAAATGCCATGATGACCTGTTTGGAGCAGCGAAACCCTAGAATCCAAAGCTCTGATACCAAATGTTATGAAACCAGCTCACAAAAAGATAGAAAAGAGAGATCAACGCCTTAGAATTCAGCCTCTTCAAGGGGAAACATCCTTTACATTACACAAATGAACAATTCTTGGATGATACAAATGAAAAGACCTCCTTTCTATATATCGGAGTCTAAGGGGTCATAATATAATTAGAGCCAACATAACAATAATAATGTAAGGGCACAGTAATAACACTAGTGCACTTCTATGGGGCACAATAGTAACAATATGGGCACTACATGGGTACATCAATATAATAAGGGGGTTGTACTAATAAGAATAAGAGGTTACACTAGTAGTATAGGGGCCTAACAATCAAATCCACATATGAAAAGAAGAAGCATAAAGAAATTATGCCATTACTGTCACAACTTTGCAATAGGAAATTGAATCTCTTAAATATCAATCGAATGAGAATCAATAGGTAACACAGAGTCTCAATATTTTCAAGGATCAAGCTTTATAAATTTGTCTAATTTTAAGGAAAAATAAAAAAAAGTTGTATAAAAAATGGATAAAATATCAATGGTTTATCAAGAAATTAAATATTTAAGTGAAAGAATTGATTTTTTGGTAGAAGAAGACAAACCAATTAAAAGGAAGTTTCTCTCTATACTTGAATAGGAAAATGAATTTCAATCTACTGAAATTCTAAGAATTTCTAAGAGAGATAAAAGATTGATGCTTTCTTAGCTCAGTTGCAGAGAGGGAGATCAAAAAGAAATAATATCATGTATACAAATGGCATATGAGCAATGTTTATCAATTTAGGAAAAGGGAACAAAATTTATAGAAGAATTTGACCTTTCAGGTAGCAAGTCTTTGAAGGAAGCAGTTCGAGGAGAATTAAAACTGCCTATAGGAGATCTTGTTGCCAAAGACCACGTAGAAATAAAAAACATTACAGTTTGGACACAATAAAGTTTCCAAAATTTCTACAACTGTTTTTGAGCAAACTAGGCTTATTTCCAAGTTTGAGGCCAAATATGAGAGGAAGAAGAAACAGGCACAAGGATTAATTGTCAGTTGTAAGATCAGCATCAATCAATTTCCTCCCATTTATTTCTCTGTAGTGTACAATGTATATTCACAATGGGAAACTTATGTCAAAGTAAATGCACGTGACCTGCTACTTAGTATAAACTGTGAAGACTCTGAAGATGAGGGGAAAATCGTTACTTTCCTCCCATATTTCAATTGAACATAAAACATTTTAGAATTTAGTCTTTAGTTTCAGAAGAAATGTCGAATTTCATGTCCCAAGACCTATTTTATTTTATTGTATTTTAATATTATATACCTTTATGTGTTGGTGCAAAGGATCCAAAATCAATGAAGACTACATAATTGAATGTTTTTAATCAATTTTGGAATGCCATTTTTTTTCAATACAATTTTCAGTTGCTAATGTGTAATGAATTGTGGAATTTATGTCAGTGCATGGTTTTAATTACTTAATAAATGTTTTTGATTTTATTCTATGACTTGTGTTGTTTGATTCCAAATGATTGTTTGATGACTTTGTTTAAGATTACTTATGAACATCTTTCAATTTACATCTTTTTATAATAAAAAATTAGAAATTTGTAGATTGAATTATTCCTAGTTTATCTTTGGAGTACAATACTCAAATACAGGAAAATTTTCTCTCCTCTATGACATAGAAATTACTATTAATTTACTTTAAATTATGCATCTATAGATATTCCAGAAAATACTAAAAAAATTTGGTTGGATGGTATCAAAACCCGAAAATATTTTTGGAGCTTTTTTTAAAATGTTCAACCAAAACTTATTTGTTCAATCTTGTGAATTTAATTCCAATTAGGAATTTATGTTTCATGATATTATGTGTACTATTATGCTCATTTAAACCCTTTGATTCATGGTATTTAGATTTGTTAAATTATTTGTTTGATGAGCATTGTAGTTGATATTGGTACGTACACGATGTACAAGATTTTTGAGCAAGTATTTGATGAACATAATTTAAAGACAATAATTTCTTAATTTTATTATTTATTTTATTTATTTTTATTTGTTTTTATTTTTTATTTTATTTTATTTTATTTTATTTTTTTCCTGTATTGCAGATATATGTTAACTTCAAATAGTTCACAAATTATTTGTATTGTAAAAAAAATTTCCTCTATATGTCGATATGCATATGGTAGTAATTAGTTTATAGTATAAGCCTATGAATCACTGACAAATTTCTCTTGGTTAATGTTTCTAGTATCCAAGTGTTGTTTTAAGAAATTGGTAGCAATATTCTTACTGCAAATGAAACAACTATAAAAAACTTGTGCAACTATTTTTTTTCATATTAGGCATATTGAAACATGGTGCAAGTGTGCAAATAGACTCAAACAAACAATTACCATAGTCATTGATATTTTGCCCATAGATCTACAAACCTTTTTCAAGTAAGATTTTCTTAACTGAAAATATGTCAAAGTGTACAAGTGAGAACTCGTATGCACAATTTTATGACCCAATTGCTTCAGCTATTGAAGCTAGGATATATATTGTGCTATGTAACAAAAGCAATGCAAATTTTACACAAACACAAATTTACTTATCTTACAAAATATTATATTCATGGTCATCAATGGCTGGATTGAACTGTAGATCTTAGTTTAATTTTAGTTTTATATAAAAAACGAGATCTTGTTAGAAGTGATATGCAACCATACAAAACGGAAAAAAAAGGAAAATTGAAATTTTGATCGAGCACATACTAACATGTTCGAACAAGATTTTTTCCACCTGTGAACAATTGCTTTTATAAATTGAATTCAAGCATATTATTTGTTCTAGTCATAATTGTGTCTTGATCCATTATCACATTAACAATTCTTATAATATAGAACACTCATCTATTTCTTGTTAAAATGTTTATCATTGTATATGCCCCATTAAACTTACCATTCTTTTGAGTAGTGTTATGCAGGTTTTCTCAACCAGATACATTCCACTAGTTCTCATTGCATTGTTGTTTCTTGTTATGTATATGTGTCAATATGTCCATGAAAACTGGTATCCCTATAAGATGAAGCACAACATGACAGTGAATTCCATGTTGAACTTTGGTTGCACACTAAGTATGCCTAGAGTCACATACATTCCACTAGTTCTCATTGCATTGTTGTTTCTTGTTATGTATATGTGTCAATATGTCCATGAAAACTGGTATGCCTATAAGATGAAGCACAACATGACAGTGAATTCCATGTTGAACTTTGGTTGCACACTAAGTATGCCTAGAGTCACAACAAAAGATTTATTATACACAAAGCTAGCAAAGGAATTGAGCAAATACTTGCACATTTTTTCAAAAACTTCTCTATCAATTACTCTATTCTTGTATTCATTTATGTCAAGTATTTAGCTTTAAATACAACTACAACTATAGAAGACATAGTTATCAGATTGATATTTTAACAAAGTAGGTCTTTTGAGAACATATGTTATTTCTTGTCCACTTGACATTTATTGTATATTTAGCAATCTGTTTCCAAGTTTGCGAATGAATTTAACTTTTTTGTCTTAACAAGACATACAATTTTTTAGTGAATTTGTTTAAATGAAATTGTAATGGAGCATTCCATTTTTGTTATATAAGATCTGGAATATGTTACTTCATGATAGAGGTCTAAAATAGATTGATTATCTATGTTTCCTTGCTATACTGTGTTCATGCATTCAATTGTCTCAGGTGTTTTCTCTGAATAAAATTGTAACTAGATATAAATGTAAACACAAACATGCAAGGAATATAGAATTTAAGAACTAGTTACTAAAATTCTAAAAAGACTTTATTATATCATATTCCATATAGACTTATGATATCAATAACCAAAATGAGAGTTAAGAAAAGAATCACCAGTGTGCACACAATAAACTCTTTTCACATTCTGTTGGAAAAAGGAAAACCTAGTTTTCTATATTTCCTTGTTTTGTAATTATTTGGTATGAAACTTATAATCTAAATATTCACCAAATAATTTGCATTCTTGTTGTCATGTTTACAACAAGCTTTATTTTCCCTTTGTGTGTCACAAAATCAATAAAAACAAAGGCCTCAAATAATGCTTATATATATATATATATATATATATATATATATATATATATATATATATATATATATATATATATATATCTATATATATATATATATATATATATATATATATCTATATCTATATCTATATCTATATCTATATCTATATCTATATATATATATATATATATATATATATATATATATATATATATATATTCCTGGAAACCTAAGTCACAGGCCGCATTTAGGAATTTTTTTTAGAAAAAATACAATCTCCCGAGTACCCAACCTTCCAACCACATAACTAGGAACTCGAACTGACCATAATTATTTTTTATAAATAGTCGGGCGACCTACCGATGTCGTCATTTCCAGACTTCTTCCTGACCTGCCAAAATCTGCATTAACAGACTGTTAAATGACCAGATCTAATGAGTTCACAAGACTATGGTATACTCCAGGTCAAGGTAGAATAAAGAAATCATAAAAAAAAAAAAAAAAAACGCTCGATTGTGTGGCTTCCCAACTGTAAAATCGACTCAAAAAAATAAAAGAAAAAAAACGTGACAATCACAACAATGATATTTTGCTTTTCATGCTTTCAGAGTCAGTTACTGAAACTCTAGTCTCCCTGATTTGTCTATTCTGCAATGTTTCCTACTATTTATCACAAAAAACATAAAAAAAGATATATATATATATATATATATATATATATATATATATATATATATATATATATATATATATATATATATATATATATATAGACACACACACACACACACACACACACATATATATTAAGTCGCAAGTTAGATCCAGAAACATATTGTAAAAAAGAAGTACAACGTTCTGACTACCCGACCACCCGACTACCAACAAAGAGCAACTACGAAATTTTTAATAAATAATCGGCTCGACCACAAATTCAACATTGCTCACTATTGTACTACCGACCTCTCAACTACAACAATTCCAAACTGTGAAAATACCGAACTAATGAAACCACTCGACTATCAAACGAATCGACCTTCCATCCACACGACATAAGAAATTGAGTGACTACGATTTTTATAAATAATAAAAATGCGCTTCCGACCTCATTTTTGTCTGACTATGAAATTACCTGACCCCCACACCACATTATTCTCGAATATCAAACTACCAGAATTTCTGACCTTATCATTTTTTTACCTAATGAACTTGCCCGACTATAGTATATTTGGATGATGATAAAATAATTGCAATAAAACAATAAAAAACCCACTGTAAAATCGACCCAATATTATGTTGGACATCAAATCCAGAAGATATTAAGAAAAAAATGTATCCTTCTGACTACCCAACCTTCGGAACACGCAATTACCAAGTCAAAGTGACTACAAATCAAAATGGGTGGACCTCCCAAGCTTTAAGTAAATGGCTTTTGGCACTACTTTTCTTAGGCTATATGAAACTATCACTGCATCCTGCTAACTCTCTGTTACCCACCACATCGCTTAAACCCTGCAGATAATCCATATACGATGTCCAATCATACAACAATACAATCATGCTGCCCCAATCACAAGTTTTCCTACCCACGGTCCTAACTTGAATAGGATAAGTCTTATCCAATTCTCTCTATAAATTCATCATTTTTACCCTTTGTTTGACACAGAACATCCTTTCTTAGTTTTCAAGAATTTTTGTGGCATGGCCCTTTGGATTTGCACCATGCATACTCTTTAGTCGACATTTCTGTACTGTCCTCAGAGACTAGTTGTACTATTACATCAACTACCTCCAACTAATCCTCTTGATTGCAGGCTGCTCTTAGGAATTAATTTCGCCTGTAGATCTAAATAAGCACCTTTCCACTTTGTTGAAGTCATACTAAG
This sequence comes from Pinus tabuliformis, assembly GCA_031772625.1. NCBI lineage: Eukaryota > Viridiplantae > Streptophyta > Pinopsida > Pinales > Pinaceae > Pinus > Pinus tabuliformis. The sequence goes on along the minus strand of CM062818.1, from coordinate 149,768,853 downwards.
ATGTTCCATGACATTACCCCTTCTAAGCTTGGGTGATAGTTACATTAAGGAATTTCTATCCCATGGTGTTTATTTGCCTTCGGATAGAGAATTCCTTGCATGGTGGCACATGTGCTCCTGCAATTGTTATCTGACAGAAGCTTGGAGCCACCTTACATCAGGGTTCCACCTCACCTGCCACATACCAACTATTCTAGAATGCTCATGAACTCTCATAGCAGCTCCTCAACATTGCTCCTTGTGGCGAGAATGGAATCACGTTCACAATAAAGGCTAAATCCTGTAAACGAACTACAACAAGACATAATTGGCTTGAGTACATTTGTTTGATTTTTTACATACTATTTTCTTGTCAGAACATGATTTTGCAAATAGATATCTTAATGTACACATTGACCGTCTCTGTCAAACATAACATATTTGGAATAGATTTATAGATTAATACAAATTATCTTAGAAGCCAATTGTTTTAACTAATCTTGTTTTGAAATTTGAATAAATCATTGAGATCCTTAAATTCATTTATTGAATATTTTATGATATCACTAAGCATCCAGGGAAAACTATTATGGGACTCTTCTTCATTCTGAACTTCAGACACTTAGTAATTATTATTGTTTACTATATTAACTTATTTACTTTTTCATGGAACCATAAGACAAATGTTCCCATGCATAATCATAACCACAATCAATATACAAATTAGGAAAATATTGGTTCACAGTTGCATAATAGATATATTCAAAACAACACATATTCCCTTTGTTATTTATCCATATTAGTTACAATGACAATGCAACATAACCCATTAATAAAAAATTGTAATCATATAACATTTATGTTTTTTGTCTACAATAAAACTGAAACTAACACTCTATTCACATCATCTCTTCCAAGTGCCTCTTTTTCTTTTGGATCAAGTTGTGCCTCCCTTATTATTGTATCCTTGTTCTTGCAATCGGTCCATAAATTATGTTCCCTTTTGCTCCTTGTATTATTTCAAAAAAATATGGACCTAAATATTTCCTAATGCCATTTAATTGAATGAACCATCACCTTAGCTTCATGCGGCACTAAGCATTTAAATCTTATCGTCAAGTTCATGTTTGTTCTTTGCCCAATAAACTGTATCATCCCAAACAAGAATTCTCTATTCCTATTTCTACATTCCATGTCCTCAGACTAAGTCATCTCTTTGTTTTGTTATTCCAAACATTACAACATATGTACATTCTTTTTACAATGAAACACATGAACCTCTGATAATACTATGAAATAGAAAATAAAACTTCTAAAAACCAATAACCAACACATACCCTTTTGTACTCTGTAGTCTTGTTTGCTGATTTCATGCAAAGTGAAGCAAATGTAAATTTTCTCTAGCTATTTACTTATTTGTTTTATCAAATGGGTTATCTATCAAACTAATAATTGTAAATATCAGTACAAAATTAAACAAAAAAAAACACAAAATTTGTGATTTTTTGCAAAAACATAGCTAAAAGTAATTCTTGCAAAAAACAAAATGTGTTTTCCCATTCCATGTAAATAAATACCAATAAAAATAGAATCAACTTACAAAAAAATGATATTATCAAAATCCCATATTCTTTCTTCAATTAATAACAATATATAAAATTACACTCGGAAATTAAGGTTCAATAATTTGAAATTAGACACTAAAATATAATAGTTTGGTATTAGTTTCGAAATACTTGGCCTTATTTTTTTAAAGCAATTAGTTAGGTATAAACTTTCCTTGTATATATGAACTTGAGTTATAGGTTCATTTTCTTCTTCACACATAACATCATAACTAATTGAACTAAAAACTATATGCATATGAATCATGTGTACAAATAAGAAGTGACATGCCACCTCATGGCTCTTGTTTTGAGATATTCTTGAAAGTCATTTTTTAAAAAGATTAAAATAAAATGACGATTGAGGATTAAAAAAGAAAAAGCGTATATGAGATATAAGAAAAAAAGGGTATATTTGTGATTTTTTCTTGTTTGGATAATTATTATTAGAAAGTGAATTAGCTCCTTCAAAAGGATTAAAATATAAACATAAAATATTAAGAAGCTCATTTAAGAATTAGTAATATGGATTTTTTTCAGTAATTTTTATATTCCACCACCTCTTACTTTTCTTAGTAAATATTATGATTTATGGGCCACTAATATGAGAACCAGACAAGGTGTAGAAGAGTTCAACAATATTGTGTTGAATTGGTATGAAGAATCTCCAAGTCAAATAGCCTATGAGGGTATGAAACAATCATTGTGGATAGTAAGAATGACACAATAAAATTATTTTTTATTCAACAAGGTTTGGATTATACAATTTTTCCCAAGATTGTAGCAACAACTAGGTCCAAGGATGTTACACCCCCATGCTCTCTAAATATTTTTCCTTTTACCTTTACAACATTAGGATGAGTAATTACGAAGTGGCAGAGAGCCAAGAAGACCTTTAAGTACTAAAATTTATTTTAATTTTATATTTTTTGTTTTGCTAATATATAATAAACAAGTTTTGGAAATTTCACGCGAAAAGACCCTGGATGTAGTTTTCAACTACAAGACAATTATAGATAGTTACCTTTTATCTCTCTCTCCTTAGAGATAAAACATATTAGTGGGAAAAAGGAGCCACAAAGGCAGGAGGAGACAATTGGAGGTATTTGAGAGAAGAAAGAAAGAGGTATGGTAGGATGCTTCTTGTAGGGTGTTCTTGAGTTAGAATGGGATCCATCAGATGCACTAAGATTGGTTAAGGCTGTGAGTTCCAGGCTGGACTAAGAGGTATTGATGTTAGAGGACATTTAATAGTAAAAAAATATCTAAATTACTGATCTAGAAGTGAAAAGTCTCGAGGGGGTATTGAACGTAATTGCCAATCTCAACGACTGGGAAGTGTGGTCTCTTCTGGTGAAATTTCCAATCAAAAGAAAGAAAGAAAACAGATAAGTAAATATGCCTTAATAAAGTTAGATTTAGTAGAAACAATGGTTAGAAAGTACACTGTTTATGAAGGAGAACTTTTTTTTCTAAAACAATGGAAGTGATGTTAATTTGTTATTTTCTTTTTAAGAATGCATTCACATTACTTCTTGAAAAAAAACATTATTGTTAAGTTACATTGAGGGCTTGTCAAATATGGTGGAAGTGCTCTTCCCAAATTTGGTTGATTAGTATTTCGCCCAAATACATTACCACAAATGAGGTAGTGAAGGGCCAAAAGATGTCATCCATCAACCTCATGAAGGTTGCGGGGGCATTCGTCAAACCAAAAGTCATGACCAATCAATAGAAAAGGCACGACTTGGATTTGAAGATAGTATCCCACACATAAGAGGGTTTGATTGGTATCTAGTGATAACCAGACTTCAAGTCAATCTTGTTGAAATATTTGGTTCCCTTGAGTCGGTCCAGAATGTCATCAATCCATGGGATTGGATACCTATTCTAGACAATGATCTTATTCAATGCCTGATAATCAATAACGAGTCTCCAGGTCCCAACCTTCTTTTGTACCAACACGATTGGGCTCCCACAGGGTGATGAATTTCGACTGATTTGCCCTTTCTCCAACATCTCCTAAATTGACCTCTTGATTTCAATGTTCTACAAGTTAGGGAGTCAATAAATTGACTCGTTGGGTAGCATCATGCCCGATGTTAGATCGATGGAGTGCTTGACCTGAAAATGTGGGGGTATCCCTGTGGGTGAGGTGAAAATGTCCATGTGCTCCTCCATGACCTTGTCCACTGCTATTGTAGTGCGAAGGAGACCTGTCTGGAGGTCATGGATGTGGCTACAATCTTCTTCTTTACTTGAGGGTGAATCATAAGGAAGACAATTTTCTCAGTCTAGCAAATGATCTTACTACATTTCTTCATAGACGTAAAATAGATGGCGATAGGTGGTGCTACCTCTGATATCCTATATAACTTATTGACCAAACAAATAATAACAGTGTGAGGCCTAGACTCACACACAACATGAAACTTCCACAATTATGGTTTGTTGGTATTGATGTTAATAATGTCATGGTCATGATCATGTGTGATGGATGTTGACTTGGTGGTCCTATTGATAGGCATGATGTATTGTCAGTGAGAAGGTTGTGTTGGAATTGATGTGAACTCCTAAGGTCATGCACTTATGTCAACCTCACGATGATGTATATTGATGGACCATGGTGTGTGTAGGTATGTGTTGGCATTGATAAAGCTTGATGGTAGCATGATGGTCTTGGAGGAGTTGGCATGTGTTGGCATGTGCAATGATGGACATGCCATGATGAATTGCTGATGCTAATATAGGTAGAGGATGTTTCTACGGGATGATGAGTAGATTTACATGTGATAGAGATGGTTGATGGCACACTAGTTGAGTTTTCAACGAGGTATTCATCTAAGTATTCATTCTTATGCTTCATGGAGATGATTTGTTGTAGTGTGATGAATTTGTGATGATGATTCTAATGTTGTAGAGGTGTTACAGAGGTTTGCAAGTCTATTCAGATGAGTTGCAACTTGTTCAAAGGTCTGATGGAGAGTGGAGGACTTGTTCGCACACTTTCCAACCTTGTTTGTTGACCTGTAGTGAATATTGGAAGGCTTGGTTGGTATAATTTCATATGTGTTAGAGGTCATGTCAAATGTATGGAGGCCAGTATAGATGTAGGGGAAGGTGGTATTTTCTGGACCAAAGAATTGATGTTCTTATTGAGCCTAAGCCCCAGTCGCATGCACAAAGGCCTATGGGAGCGATTGGAATGCTCCGGTCACCTAGAGGTTAGCTCAAGGGAGCAGTTATAGACCCATTCAAGTCCAAAGAGTGTCAATGGAGCGACTATGGGATTTCATGATTTTCCATCCGCATTCCTCGTGCTTTTCGAAAGAAAATTGGATTGGAAATTCCTAGAGCCTTCCAGAAAAAGTGAAAAAGGTTAGAAATGGTTTGAAAGGTTCCTCTCATTATGTGAATGTATTTAGTGCACTAGTAGTGGCCTTAGTGGATTCATTTGGTCCAATTTGTGCACCTTTGATCCTAGCCCCAAGCTCAATTTCACCCTACATGTTTTATATTCTTGCATTGTGAGCTTTATGGCTGTTGACGAAGTTAGATGTTGAGTGTATGTGTGGAGAGATGGTAGAATAGTGAGATTATGCTTTAAATCTTGAGTAGAGCCTAGATGATTCAGTCAATGAGTTCTAATGACTGAATAATGTGAAAATCTAATGCATGATCCAATATAATTCTGATTTGGAGCAACTGATGTAGAGATTAATTAGAAAGTTGTGTATGTGACTAGATAGATTTTTTGTGGACAATCTCACACATTTTTTTTCACATAGGAAAATCTAGGGAGATTAGCTCCAAAGGGAATCAAATCCCATCGGTCAGACTATCAGGGCCTAACCCTAAGGGTGTCGAGGAGAATTGACCCTGTGACCTCCCGATCAGGGAGGCACTTAACAACAGGGAATCGACGAGTTGATCTAACCCTTGGGGCTATGGATACTCTCACACTTGTTTTTACAGGAGATGCTATTACTTTTGGTGCATACCATTAGTGTTGTATGTTGCTAATTATAGTATGCAACAATTACATTCTGATGTGAGGGTTTGATATCATATTTATTGTGGCCACAATTTTTCTATTGGAGAGAACATGTTTTGTGCATTTGTATTCTATTGATTTGATGATGAGATCTTGCTACCAAGAGCATGTATGCAGAGATTATTTTTGGTTTAGCATAGTGTCTTGGGATCTAGTTTGAAAATACATGAAAGGAGACCCCCATAGTGGAGAGGAGTAGGGACTTGATGAAATTATCTACCTTTCTTACCTTTCAAAGGATCACTAGGGGACCATTTCACTTCAGAAACCCCTTGTTTCCATAATCTCAACTCATATACGAGAACCTAGGAATAATTTTCTAAACATTTAGCTCGAAACTAAAATGTTATACAAAAACTGTGTAAATTGATTGGTTAGTTAAGATAAAAGAGTTGCAACAAAGTACTTGAAAATTAAGATGAAAACTTGAGCTATAAGGGTTTGTAGCAGAGCTCTTCCTCCTCACCAAGCAGAGTGCGAATGAGTTACTGTGGTAGAAGGTCGAAGAAAATGAAAACAACTGGCAATCAATCATATCATTTATTCAAGTGTATCCTTTAATGTTGAGGGTGTGTCCAACACTGCTAAACCAAGTTCCAAGTAATTCCAAACACATATACATTAATGTAGGTGTAATTGGGACAAAACTTATATATATATATATATATATATATATATATATATATATATATATATATATATATATATATATATATATATATATATATATATATATATATATATATATATATATATATATATATATATATATATATATATATATATATATATAACACTCATATGTTTCAACATGGTACCCGTTTTTTATTAATTTAAATATTTATATATATTGGTAAAACATTCAGGTACATACATTGGGATTGATGTGATAAATTATTATGTCATTTTCATATGTTAGGTGAAACCTTATTAAATGGTAATTAGGTTAGTAGAAAGATTTTTTTTTTTTTATGTCGGGAAAATATGTTACAAAAGAAGCTTGGGATATTTTTGAAATGACGTAAAGTGAAATGGGTGAAAATATTGATCAATGACAAGATGAGCCATAAAGTGTTGCAATTGAAGAAAAACAACTATAATAGGAGGACATGTGGTATAGTAAGCTAAAGCATAAAAATATATACAAGACATGAATAGGGAATTTTTCTTGAACACTATAGAAAAATAGTTGAAAAATTTGCAAAAGAAAAACTGATTACGTACAGATCCAAAATTTGAACATGGTGAAAAAACTAAATATAAAAATGGAGATGATGAAATTGGACCACCTTTGTAAAAAAAATGACAAGTGAGAAGAACCTTGTAGTAAAAATTGACTTGGATTATGAGGATGAATTAGATTTTATTGAAAAGTGGTTTGCAAATCCTAATTATGATAAAGATGAAAGTAGATATGGAAAAGTTATCATAACTACAATAGAAGAAGGAACAAAAGAAATGACAAAAACCATCAGAGTTGTTGATGACTACATGATGGTAGAAGAGGAGATGAGAGAAGTCAAAGATTTTATTTTTGAGCCTACATAACTTGATAGAAAAGTTCAATTAGAAAAAATTGACGTATAAGTAGATACAAAAAATAATTATATGAATATACCATTGAAGATGAAGAAATATTCAAGAAGAGGATCATACTAAAGCTAAAGAACAAGAAGAAGTATGTAGAATACAAAGTTTTACACAAAAAAAGAAAAAAAACTACATTAGGATGTAAACGTAAAACAAGTTTTTTTTTTTCTTGATCCAAAGTATTTTAAGATTAGGTAAGACTTAGACAAATAGGTAGTAGTGGTTAGAATTAAGGGCAAGTGTTGGAATTTGTTAATTACACTTAGTTAGTTGGTAGTTTCTACTAGAGTGTAAATTTCAAAACAATTAGTCATACAAATGTGAGCTAAAATTAGCATAGCCATAATTAGCATTCTAAATATCTTTTTAGAGAATTATCCATGGGTTTTTAGTTCTATTTAATTGTGTCTCCTTGATGAATTCAATGAATTTGAGTTAGATAGCCACAACTCTATTATGTTGTGTGTGTTATTCTTGTGAGTTACTTTGTGTGTTTAAGATTGGCTTCCTCCCATGTCCCATCACACACTAGCAAATTGATTTTCTTTTAGGAAACATCAAACACATCTTTAATGGGAGTAGATTTATCAATTTATTTAGCTCCTTTTTCTTTGAAACTGTTGAATTCTCTTGTTCTAATACCACTATGATGGAATGAGGAGGGAAAAAACTACAACATTAGCTAAATACACATAAATAACTCACACATAATAGTACCCAATAGAGTTGTTTCTTTAGGAATTTGAATTGCATGAATTTCTTGAGAATAGAAGAATAAATAGACAACCAATCCTATGGACAAATCCTTTATAGGGATTTTTTATATGTTAATAATATCCACATTAATTTTAACTCTTACATGCATGCTGATCTCATTACTGAATTTATACTCCACATGCAACGCATGTAAACAACATGAAAATAAGAGTGATTAACACATTGCAACAAGAATGGTAATGTAGCCATAATTTATGTATGGCGGTATGCTCAAGGTAAGCTGGGTTTCTCAACAAGCAAGATAGCAATTGAGAATCATAAGTTTCTCACCATTGTCACTAAATTAATTTTCTACAATATATTTCTTGTGGGGAAATGCTCATCTCTCCACTATTTCATTCATTATCCTCATACTCAACCACCTTAACATTTTGTTGTATGTTGACACTATGCTCATGCAAGTATATTAGACTAATATGAATTAGAACATAATATGAACTTCATTCATAGGATGAATTGATTAGTTTTCATAAAGGCTCACTAATAATTAGAAGGATTTGAAGGCTAGAGTGGAAATATTTTGTTGATGGGATGACAATATTACTTTAGGAAATATCTCCAACAAAGCAATCAATCTCTTGAATGACTTAAATTTATAACATATCTCACTACCTTTATCATGTCTTCATAAATAAACTTGTCTCTTTCATGGGCGACTCAATGAACTCACATGCCAATCTCATCACTTCACTTATCAAGGATTCCTCCACACCATGTTAATCACTTGTATAATAATTTTAAGCACTTAACTCACATAATAATTCCATTCTACTAGTGTTCAAATGATTTGAGTAAGTCACAAAATAATTATTCCTGAAAAAATACAGTTTCTTTGTGGGCACGACGAATGGCAAGTGGAGACATGAATACATATTCCAAATAAAATTTCAAGTGAAGGATTGAATTAAAAATTATTTCATGAACAATGGTTAAGACTATATTATTATTCTCAAGTCCATAGTATATAATCTTGGTCTAGAAACTCATGATCTTGTAAAACCATTTTCGATGGGTTGGATTCAAGAGAAGCCTAGTATGTTGATTATTTTTATGATGTAGAATGTGAATTTACATGACTGAGTGCATGTGACATGATGTTTTACATCAAAAAAATATGGAAAATGGATGCCACTTTGTAGAGAAAAAATAACAATTGGTTAAAGGTGGTATAGCCTACAACATCAAAGAAAAAATAGGGAAAGGTTGAAACTTTCTAGTAGAAATGGAATAAGGTAGGCAAACAACTTGGATAGAGTGAAAAAGAAACATATATATTTCATGATCTGTGGATTAGTAGACTTGGATAGATGAGTAGTAGTTGTGTGCTTCAATCTCCTCCATGGATTAATTTTTGGTGCCAAAATCCTCCATTGAGGAGGTGTCATCCAAAACACTCAACTCTCCTAAAAATTGTTTCATCCACAACATCTATTTGTACTAAGGATCTCATGGAATCTATATATTGCCTCTGTTATAGAGAGGCAATACTTTTTGTAGTCTAGACACCAAGAAACTGTTGTATTTGCAAAAGTATATACATAATTAATGGTGGAATTTCTAGTGTTCATGTATGTAGCCATATTTTCATATATATATAACCTTCAATCTAAATTATTATTACCAAAAAATAAACAATAACGACTAGTACCATAGCGATATCTTAAAATCCCCTCTATTGCTTGCTAATTTTGTTTGTCTAGATTTGTACGGAATATGCTAACTACTCTATTATATGTGAAATATTTGGTTAGGGACATACAAATTCATACATCAAGATTTAAAAGAGGAAATAATAAGGGATTTTATTGGTTTCATCCTTTTTCTTCTCATCATAAGGTACAAGTCAACAAAGATTTTGAACTGGGATCGTAGGGGCATGCAAACTGGTTTGACATCCTTCATGTTGAACCTTCTTAACACCTTCTCAATAATTTTTTATTGTGACAACCACAATTTTTTTTTCTTTCTATCATATATGATCCTTCTGCCCAATATTTATTGTGTTGGATCCAAGTCATTCGTTGCAAATTGATTTTTCAAATATTTTCTTCAAATTATTGACCATTTCCTTATCATGTCATAACAATTAGCATTTTATCCACATATAAGAGTAGTATAATATACTTTTCTTGGTCATACCTCATAATGTAGAAAACATGATCAACCTTTACTTTTTTAAAAACATGCTCCAACATAAATGAATCAAATTTCTTGTACCATCAATGGAGTTTTGTTATGAGCTTAAAATCATAACAATTAAATAAAATATTAAAATATTAAAATGTTATTTAAATAAATAATTTATTAATTATAATCAATTAATTAGCAAATAATTAGTTAAATGAAGAGAAATTAGTCCCCAAGGGACATGTCTCTCTGATTAGGCATGGCCAGCCAACTCCTATTTAAGGAGCACCGCCTCAGCCTTGTAAACATCATTCAAGTTTTATCAATTTATATATAAACATATTACATTTTAGAATTTGTCTGGTGTTTTATTATAAGTCTACAATATTCCAAAAAAATACTCCTAATAGTGGTATCAGAGCCAGAACTAGTTTGGTGACACCCACGAGCTTCTGCTGGCCGTCAGGCCCGACATGCCTTGAATCAGCACCCTGCGTTTCACTGTGCAATATGTTGCTCACTGAATAGAGGTGTGGCCATGTGTGGGAAATACTACAGAAACTGGGGACAATCACTGTGACATCGGTAGTCTGTGCGTGGGGTAGCGGGACACCGAGAAAAATTGCTGTGGGCATGGATTAGGTTCTGCAACACTCGTTTCCTGAGATCTGTTGTCTGTCATCTGCGTGGTGATTAGCATACAATAATGTACAAACAAACAATGACGCTTACAAGCCTGTAAGTTAACAGTCACCCTGTGGAATTGCAATCAGGTTTGATGGCAAAACTGAGGCCGGAAATACACAGTCGGGTTCCGCTAGTGGAAGACGCTGAGGGGTAGCCGGTAGCCACGGTGTTAAAACACCACAATCCGAGTGAGTTCAGGTCAACGGATATGACCAATAGATGTGACCACCCCATTTCGACAAATCTCTGCTCAAATCGACTATATAAAAAAACGAACTATATAAATATAAATATAAATATAAATAAATAAATAAATAAATAAATAAATATATATATAGATATATATAAGACCTTATATATAATTAATATATATTTATATGAAATATATCGATATTATAAATTTAATTAATTAAAAATAATAAATAATAAATAAATAAATAAATAATAAATTATTATTTAAAAAATAAAATTATTATTATTATTATTTAAAAAAAAATGGGTCTTCAAGAAAAAAATGAAATAAAATGGCGGCGAACAACAATGACGATATGAAAAAGGTTCAAGAGGACATCAATGAGCTGAATAAATGTCTCGATAATGTCGAAAATTCAGTTAGTAAGTAGGACCAGATGGTTGACGATATATCTTTCTTAAAAAACTTGATGAGTCCTGCTTCGAAGAGATTGATCCACCTTAAGCTACAAAAAGTCCCAAGACTCCGAAAGGGGAGACTTCTCTAGAGCTGGATTTCATGAGGCGTGAGAAGCAACAAATACCCCAAATTCACTTCTAAGGAAGCCAATATTATACTCATTCTTCCAGAAAATACCATCTTAAAATAAAAAAATGAATTACCAAAGTATGATGGTAAGAACTTTAAAGGTGTTGTCGAATGGGTAAATAAGATGGATGCAATTTTTTTAGCAAACCCTCCAGTCGGTGAACAAGAAAAAGTTGTGACTGCATCGAACTACTTAGAAGCATAAGTGTACGATTGGTTTTTTCTGTAGTCATCTAAATGCATAGGGTGCTCATTCAATTGGCAAAACCTTAAAAACACTCTGTTAAAAAGGTTTCATGACAAGGAGGAGGATGATGTCTATGAAAGATTTGTTCACCTACGGCAAAAAGGGATCAGTGAGTGAATACACTCACGAATGGGAAGTATTAGCAGTAAGGCAGAGAGGGTTTTCAGATGAGGAGCTGCTAAAAATGTACCATTGTGGCCTTAAAGATTACATTTGTGAAGAATTAAAATTTCATAAACCTAAAACTATTGAGGAGGCAAGACATGTAGCCATAATTATCGAGTGAAAATATAAACTTCACAAACCACCATATGTCAATAATGAAAGCACTAACAACTATTTCAAGGGAAAGGCGCGTAAAACCTCATAAGAATACTAGTAAGTACGTTCCACCACCATTACAAAGTGAAGAAAAACAACAATTTAATGTCGAAAGAAAAAAATATGGAAAATGTTGGAAGTGCAGAGACAAGTATTATCCAGGACACAAATGCGCAACACAAAAATTATACAACTGTGAAGCTAAACAAGAAGTGGAATCCTCAGAAGACAGCTTTGACGAAGAGGAAAATGAAGAAAATGAAAACCCTACTCTAGAATGAGAAGATGATATGTCACGAATTTCCATAGTAGCCATCAGAGGGATAGCTCAACCATAGACACTGAAGCTTAAAGGTTACATCGAGAAGCAAAGTGTTATTGTGATGGTGGACTTGAGAAGTACGCACAACTTTGTAGATGTCAATGTTGCAAAAAGACTGAACATCTTTGCTTACACAGTAGTGTTGGCTGCTCGAATGGTTTATTTATTAAACAGTCGAGTACCACATTAAATTGTCAACCCGGGAAAGTCCTTTTGTCTCAAAGGTGACCTCGTACTATATGCACTTAATTCTAAAAGTATTAAAAGCTGTAGTATAAATAAATCTACTTTTTATCAAACCCTTACTCTGTGTTACAGCAGATATGATCTATTGTAGAAATGAAATGAAAACAATGAACTAAAGGTAACAAATCTACTGAAAGAAATGATGGTTGTCTTGTAACAGAGGATCAGGACCCTATCCTCAGGGTAAGGATGTTCAGCACCTACCCCTGTGATCAATTTGCCAATGCACACTGCAATCCCTAATCACCGGTGACACACTCTTTTACAGCGCCAATTGATTAAGAAAACAGAGTATCAGCAAAGGGAAATATCAGAAGCAATGCCACACAGAAGTCACACACACACTCAACAGAAAAGAAATGGGTGAATCTTGTGAAGAAGGTGGGCCCTGTCCCTCTCACAAGATTCCCCAGGACACAGATACTAAGTAAAAATGCTCAGAACAATGCTTTATTCATCTGCCAAAATGTCAAGTTACAATAAAGGTTTAGACTTGCTCTGTAATACAATACCCTTGTTACCCCCCTTCCCTAATGTAGATGTCTCCTCTTTATAGAGTAGGCATCTATTATAATAGATTATCGTTACCCGTTTAGTTGACCCTTTTGTACAAAAATAAGAAATGTTGTTACAACAGTATGTAATTTTATCATATGAGATCCTTTTGCTGTTGCATAGCTGACAGATTTTGACCGTCCCTTTGAGATCCTCGTACAATCCTTGGCTGTTCCACCATTGTTGCTGATCTGGTGAATCTTAACTATTCCCGTAAAGCTCTCGTGCTGCTCTTGGTGTTCCAATATCTGCGACTGTGTTTTGTCAATTTTGGACAGTGGCTGATCATGCTATATCAGCATCTACAATGTATTGTTGTAGCCACTTCAGACGGTTACTACTCCTGCTGGGCAATTGCTGTTCCAGATGTCTTGGCCATTTGCAAAATGAGGATTTACCTGGTTTAGTCAGTTGCTGTTTCTGGTATGGCAGCAACTGCGCAGTTGCTGTTTCTGGTGTTCCAGCAACTGTGAATTATAATTCTGCAGGCTTTAAACAACTTAGTCAACTTCCAAGGATTAATTATAAAGATAACATGAATATGTGTTGAATAATTAAACTTATAGTAATGAGGAGAGTTACTTCATACCTTTGGAATAATCAGGTCAAAATGTTATCAAGGCTTTCAACTTATGGGCTAAAGAGGGTAATATAATAACAAAATACAAGGTCAAAAGTAGACAATATGGAGTCCTAACATCCCCCCCAGCTGAAATGGTTGCATGTCCTCATGCAACGTTTATTCTGAATCGGAGTCAGCATACTGGGATGAAGAGTGTAAGTTGCTGATACAGTAGCTAAAGAAGGTGTTGTCCATCTTATTTTTGAACCCACAGACATTCTGTATTTGCTGCCATACTGCCACCTCCTCCTTTTTCGTCAGTTTGTAATGAGCCTTGTATTGCTGACTAGGTATCCTCAAGAGCAGAAAATGAAAAAAGTACCCAATCCACTTTTCAGCACACTGTTCCATACATCTGACATAATGGGGTATTCATGACATTGCTACTGGAAGATTGAGGGGATTGTAAGGATGATATTCCTGTCTCTCTTTCGGACAATGCTCCCAAAATAAATTGTTTGCTTTGATGGCCAGATCTCCCTTTGTTTTCACATAATGCTGGCAGTCCTGTAAGACTGCTGTTTGTAGTTGCCTCATATGATCCAGCATGCCAGGTTTAGTCAGATTCTGTTGATGTTGTGCAACAAAGAGGGCTGCATTTCGTGGTTCACTACGAATCCATAGGAGGCAATTCTGCTCATTATGTGTTGCAGACATAAAAGCATTTTTCCAGGTGAGTTGGTTGGCAAGGAAAGAGATGAAAGCCCTTATTTGGATATCACCAGCGATGGGGTGTATATTCATCACTCTATCTTCAGGCATAGCCTCATTGTGAAGATAGAGTTCATAGAGCAAATCTTGATCATTATTTGGTGCTTCAGTGAATGTTTCAATAAATTGATCAGGTCTAGCAACTTGATAAGGTCTTCCATCTTTGATTGCCTTTATTTGTAAGAACGCTAAGCGTGTAGAAATTTTGAATAATTTAACACATATTCAATGGAGATTATCCTGATCATGTACTATTTCGGAATACATACACAATACATAAGCTCCTCTACGTTGATCATCAATATAGCAACATCAATAACAATAAAACATCAGGAGCATTCACACATTAACACAGTATGTAACCCGGGGAAAGCATCTCGCTAAAAACCCCACACTATCTGTATATTAATGATTGAGACCATGTAACATTACAAAGTACAATGCTTATCACAAGCAATCCAGTACCAGCTCCACCTGTTACACACAATATAGCTAAGATCTGATCTCCAAATCTATTCCACTACTTGCCTGCCTCCACTGCTCAATACCTGCTCAAGAATTGATGAGAATGGTCTACCAAACTCGTATTTCACCTCCAAAGAATCAATCACAATGTGTAAGACGTGAGCGGAAGCTACAAACTGGGAAAATACATGAGCAAACTCATTGGCATACTCAATCCCTTGATTGTGCAAGATCTGATGCACAACTATAGTCACAACTGATAGCAATCTGATTCTCTAACACTTGTCCCTGCTGAACTGAACATGCACTGACATGCAACTGAGTTAACTGATGTATTCTATAGTTGTATTATGAGTTAATAATTAGTTTAACAACTCATCATTAGTCTATTTGTAGTTAGACTAACTACAACTAGTTTAACCAAGTCAAACTGAACACAACTCCATCAACTCCACAATCAACTCCACCAAACTCAACTGATTGAGTTCTAACTGAAGTCATGCATGCAACAACTCAACTGACTCATAAGAAAAGCGTACTTCCTTCTGACAGTTGCATGGGCCACATCTGTAGCTCAAACTGAAGTGCTCCAAGAGAATAAGATCAAGTTTATAGTCCAAATATTATTATGAGACAATAATATTTGACTTTTCTATTTTTGACAGCCAGTCTAAAAATAGACTTTGATCACCCACACTGTGGTCACCCACACTTTGGTCACCCACATTGTGATCACTGACACTGTGATCACTCACACTGTGGTCAAAAATAGAACTTGCGCCATAATTTGCCTGCGGGCCCGCTTAGTGAAGGCGACTCTTTTCACTAAGCTCCATCATCTTGTTGAAATCTCAACACTCCCTCTCGACAAGATATGGATTATCAGCAACCCCTATCCTGCCTCGGTGGTACTCGAATTTGCTCCTGGTGAGAGCCTTCGTCAGAATATCAGCATCCTGATCCTCCGTTGGAATGTATGAAAGCAACATGATCCTCCGCTGCACACAATCTCTGATATGATGGTACCGGATGTCAATATGCTTAGATCTATCATGAAATACAGGATTAGCCGAGAGTTTAATGCAACTCTGGTTATCACAGTAAATCACAGTAGGATCCAAATAAGAACCAAACAAACCAACCAGGATCTTCCTCATCCATATAGCCTCGCATGCAGCCAAACTTGCTGCCATATACTCGGCCTCCGCTGAACTGAGTGCCACGGATCTCTGCTTCCTGCTGTACCAAGAAACTTCTGTCGATCCAATACTGAAGACCCCTCCTGATGTGCTCTTTCTGTCCATTGGGCTCCCTGCCCAATCTACATCCGTGAAGCCACATAGCTTCATCTCATCCTCCTGTCTGTACCACAAACCATATCCTGATGTGCCTCTCAAGTAGCGCAATACATGCTTGCCCACCTTCCAGAAGAGCTTGGTAGGCTTAACCATAGCTTGCGAAAGTTGGTTAACTGCATAGCATATATCAGGTCGTGTATTGACGAAATACATCAATGACCCCATCAACTGTCGATAAACAGTGGCATCCACTTCTTCTCCCGAGGTGGCATCCTCCTTCCTCCAACCTCCAGGAAGAGGAGTATTAACAGGCTTGCAGCCATGCATGTTGAACTTCTCCAATATCTCCCGAGCATACCTGCCCTGAGAAACAAACAGTCCACCACTGCGCCACCATATTTCCAATCCTAGGAAATAGTGAAGGAGGCCTAAGTCCTTCATCTCAAACTCTGTAGCAAGATCCTTCTTGCATGACAGTATCAACAGCTCATCACCCGTTAGAATCAAATCATCAACATACAGTACAATGATAAGCAACTTACCCTCCACCACAATCTGGTATAGGTTAGGATCCACCTCGCTCTTGGAGAATCCAAGTCCTGTGAAATAGCTGTCTATCCATGTGTACCAAGCATGTGGTGCTTGCTTCAACCCATACAACGCTCTCTTGAGCCTGCACACATGCGACTCGCTACTGAAGACCTCAAAGCCTTCGGGCTGCTTAATGTACACCTCCTCCTCAATGACTCCGTTGAGGAACGCAGTCTTCACATCCATCTGATGAATGTGCCATCCCATCTGCGCTGAGAGAGCAAGAATCGTCCGTATGGAAGAATACCTTGCGACAGGTGCAAAGGTCTCCTCATAATCGATCCCCTCTATCTGTGAAAAGCCTCGGGCAACAAATCTTGCCTTGTACTTCTCCACACTCCCGTCAGCTGCCTGCTTGACCTTGTAGATCCATCTCGAACCCACCACTGATTTCCCTTCCAGTCTAGGAACAATCTCCCATGCACTGTTTTTGACAATAGAATCATACTCTTCCACCATGGCGTCTACCCATGCGGGATCCTCCACAGCTTCCTCGAAAGAGGATGGCTCAGTCACAACACACTTGCTCATCAGAGCCATGTATCCAGTGTACCGATCAGGTGACTGTCTTTGCCTGCGTTGGGCTGTAGGTGGTCCTACAACTTTCTCTGCATCTTGAGCCAGTCGCTCAGCTTCTGTCAAGCGCTTTTGCCCTCTGATGGTTGGCACTGCATGAGTGGTCTCTTCCACTCCATGAACCTCGTCCTGTGGCTGATCCACATCCTGAAGCTCATCCTTAGGAACTAATAGCTCCTCATCTGCATGCAAGTGTAGCTCCCTCTCAAGCGAACACTTCATGGCTTTCTCCTCCTGAAATTTTATATCCTGTCGCACAACAGTTTTACCATTGTCTAACAAATGCACACGATAGTTGTGGGGCGTATTAGTGTACCCCACAAATATCCCAACCTCTGCGGTCGGCTCCAACTTCTTCTTGGCATCCTTCGTCACATGCATGTAAATGTTAGCACCAAAAATCCTCAAATGAGAAAGATCAGGCTTCTTACCAGAATAAGTCTCCTCAGGTGTACTCATGCCAAGTATCCTATGAGGACAACGGTTCTGCACATAAACTGTTGTATTGCATGCTTCCACCCACAAGTGAAGGGGTAGGCCCTGATCATGCAACATTGCCCGTGCAGCACCCATAATCGTTCTGTTCTTCCGCTCAGCTACCCCGTTCTGTTGTGGGTTATGGGGAGCTATGAGCTCTCTACGAATCCCCTCTGCCTTGCAAAAATCCTTGAACTCGTCCGAGATGTATTCACCACCATTATCGCTCCTAAGAGCCTTCACCTTCTTCCCCGACTCCTTCTCAACCAGTGCTTTGAATTCACAGAACTTTGAATATGTCTCGCTCTTCTTCTGCATGAAGAAGATCCAACACTTACGAGAGAAATCATCAACAAAAATCACATAATACCTATGTTTTGCTGTCGAAGCAACTGAGAAAGGTCCACACACGTCTGTGTGAATTCTCTCAAGGATCGTCGTGGCGTGACTATCCTTCTCGTGAAAGGTGGCTTTCACAAGCTTCCCCAAAGTACACCCCTTGCACTAATCTGACTACGCAAGTATGCCTTTAGGAAGCCCTATAGTGATCTGCTGCAGTATCTTCAAGGCTCCATGGTGAACGTGACCCAATCTCCTGTGCCACAACTTGCTATCATCCTGGCTCACCAATCCTTCTGCCTTGCCCGCCATTGCTGCGCATCCATCTACATGCAACTGATAAAGGTTCCTCACTCGAACCCTTATCTTCCGGGTCTCACCAGTTGTCTTGCTGCGCAGGAAAGCCTTTCCCTTGCTGAAAACAACATCATACCCCTTGTCTTCTAACATCTCCACTGAGATGAGATTCTTCGTCAATCCTGGAACATGCATGACTTCCTTCAATACGAAGGGTTTACTAGACTCCCTCTCAAAGGAAATGGTACCGATACCGGTCGCACTGTATCTACCATCATCGCCCATCTCGATGTGCACTCCAAGATCTTTGTCCTCCAGATCAGAGAACAAATCTCTATCTCCCGTCATGTGAAAAGACGCACCACTTTCCAAGAACCACACTGATCCCATCACACTTGAAACCAACCATGCGATCAATGAAAAATCAAGCTCAAACTGTGAGGCTAGAGCCTCTCCTGCTGAAGATCCAGCAACCTGCTTGTTCTTCTTCTTCTGCGGACAATTAGTGGCATAGTGTCCGTGCTGGTGACAGTGAAAACACTTCGCCTTGGACATATCTTGCTTCTTGCCTTTCGCACCAGACTGAGAAGCTTTCTTGCTCTTCCCTTTCTTTGCTTTGGCAGCCAAAGCACAATTCTCTTCATCAGCTCCCTTTGACGAAGATCCGTCCCTGGTACTCCGCCTGATCTCCTCCTGCACAAGATCTGACCATAGTCTTTCCCATCCTTGCAATTTCTCCCGACCATTGACAGAGTCCTGATAGGAATGCCAACTCTTCGGAAGACCAAGGAGAGCCAAGCTCACCAAGTCCTCATCATCGACAGTAACCCCCACACTTCCCAGCTCATCTCGACACTGAGTGAACTTCGTGAGATACTTGGGAATACTGTCACCCTTCTCGCATTTGATGTTTCTGAGTTTATCTTTGAGCGCCAGCTTCCTCTGATCGCTCTTGCTTTGGAATAATTCTGTTAATGATTTCCACATCAAATATGGAGTAGCCTTTCCATGGAGGCTGGACACAATGTGATCCTTCACGCCCTCCAACAGAATCCTTCGTCATTTTGCAGTCTTCTTTTGCCAAACTTCCGCCTTAGCAGCATCAGTAGGCTTTGGGATATCCGTATCTATGAACTCCTTCAACCCGTTATCATCCAATACTGCCTCCATCCTATCCTTCCATGCAATATAGTTTGAGCTGCCTTCAAGAGCATACTCCAATCGCAATCCGTTGAAATACATTGCTGTGTTGTCACGAAGAAAACACTACTACAAATTCGAATTGCACCAGCAACCAACTCAACCGCCTCGGATCTAAGATTCGTGAGAACACAATATTTCTCGTACAGAGATTGACTGTATGGGCATTCACCGGATATCTCACCTTCCAAAGGAAGGATGAATCCAGAGGCTACCTGGCCCGATTACAGACTCTGCCTGAAGAAATAGAATGTAAACACTTCCTGAATAGTAGATCTGATGATCAACTCCTCTGATACCATGTAGAAACGTTTTCTACAATTATCTAGCTCGCTCTAATACCATGTAGAAATTTTGAATAATTTAACACATATTCAATGGAGATTATCCTGATCGTGTACTATTGCGGAATACATACACAATACATAAGCTCCTCTACGTTGATCATCAATATAGCAGCATCAATAACAATAAAACATCAAGAGCATTCACACATTAACACAGTATGTAACCCGGGGAAAGCATCTCGCTAAAAACCCCACACTATCTGTATATTAATAATTGAGACCATGTAACATTACAAATTATAATGCTTATCACAAGCAATCTAGTACCAGCTCCACCTGTTACACACAATACAACTAAGATCTGATCTCCAAATCTATTCCACTACTTGCCTGCCTCCACTGCTCAATACCTGATCAAGAATTGATGAGAATGGTCTACCAAACTCGTATTTCACCTCCAAAGAATCACTCACAATGTGTAAGACGTGAGCAGAAGCTACAAACTGGGAAAATACATGAGCAAACTCATTGGCATACTCAATCCCCTGATTGTGCAAGATCTGATGCACAACTGTAGTCACAACTGATAGCAATCTGATTCTCTAACTCTTGTCCCTGCTGAACTGAACATGCACTGACATGCAATTGAGTTAACTGATGTATTCTACAGTTGTATTATGAGTTAATAATTAGTTTAACAACTCATCATTAGTCTATTTGTAGTTAGACTAACTACAACTAGTTTAACCAAGTCAAACTGAACACAACTCCATCAACTCCACAATCAACTCCACCAAACTCAACTGATTGAGTTCTAACTGAAGTCATGCATGCAACAACTCAACTGACTCATAAGAAAAGCGTACTTCCTTCTGATAGCTGCATGGGTCACATCTATAGCTCAAATTGAAGTGCTCCAAGAGAATAAGATCAAGTTTATAGTCCAAATATTATTATGAGACAATAATATTTGACTTTTCTATTTTTGACAGCCAGTCTAAAAATAGACTTTGATCACCCACACTGTGGTCACCCACACTTTGGTCACCCACATTGTGATCACTGACACTGTGGTCAAAAATAGAACTTGCGCCATAATTTGCCTGCGGGCCCACTTAGTGAAGGCGACTCTTTTCACTAAGCTCCATCATCTTGTTGAAATCTCAATAGTTCTCTTAAAAATGTTGCATAGTTGAAAGAGGGTTTTCTTGTAGCCAGTACCCTCTGGACCAAGTCCAGCCTTTCTTTTAATTTCCTGTTTTCTTTGCGTTAAGCTCGGAACTGTTCAAGTGCATCCCAATTTTTGTATGCATAGCTGAACCAGGTTGACTTTTGCTGTTGGAATGCTTTCCCTTGTGAAAGCTCATATTCTGTTCTCCATGTATCCTTTAGTTCTTGAAAACTAAAGGTCTCAGTATGAGCATTGCTGGTCCTGGGAGATTTAGTCTGTGTAAAGGCATCAGTAAATGATTTATGTTCTGTAATGGTTCGGGTAGGCCGGGGTGGTTTTATATCCTCCTCTACAATTCTTGAGGGGCCTGCTGGTTCTTGTGTGGCAGCAGGTTGTTCTGTTTCTTGTTTTGCCATTCTTAGAGGGCCTGCCAGTTCTTGTGTAACAGCAGGTTTTTCTGTTTTGACTACAACAGGGGAAGTTTGTGAGCTGGTTCCAGTTATCGGAACTTCGACTATCTTGTATCCCGCCTGAGTGTAAAGCTCACCACACTCATTGCACACATATTCATTGTATTGGCTCTTTTTGGCTGCAGAGGCTACTCGTGCTAAGGTGTGTAGATTGAATTCATTTTGATAAGATTCCTTAACCATTATTATCTCCTGCTGATAATCCTTAATTTGAGACTTTAAAAACTCAATTTCCTCTTGGAAGGAGGCTAAAGTGGGCGAGGCTTGTGTATCTGCAGATTGAAGTGGAGGCGGGGGTTGTTGTTCATCATCAATTTGATCATTGGCGTCCCCAACAGGTGGTTCTTGTGTATCACCTGTTGGGTTAGTGGCTGGTTCTTGTGTATCAGCCACATGCAGGTCATTATCTTCTTGTTCCCCAACAGGTGGTTCTTGTGTATCACCTGTCGGGTCAGTGGCTGGTTCTTGTGTAACAGCCACTTGCCCAATATCATCTTGGGTGTCTATTTTGGATTTTTCGGCAGCTGGTTCTTGTGTAGCAGCTACCTCTTTTGAAGAAAATAATGTCACAAAACTGTCAATGCTCTGCATTTCAGCCGCAGAGGGTGAGGGAGATGAATGCTCAGGGCTTGTTAGGATGCAGGATTTTAGGATGATGGGTGGAGAACTAGGGGTAATGGTTTCAGTTGCTACAGACGATCCTGTTCGTCGTCGTGGTAAGGAGACAGGAAAGTCAGTGATTTTTCGATTGCCACTCCTTTCTTTTAAAATAGGAGAACTATTGGCAATAGCAGCTTCTTTAAGTGAAGCCCTGGTTCTTCTTTTTTTTGGTGGGGTTACAATTTCCTGCTGCTTTTTCCTTTTGCGAAAGATGATGGGTTTGAAAGAATAACTTCGGCGTAAATCACATGTAGACAAACATTTGTCGACGCGTTTTGAACCAACTAGTGTGGTTCATCGTCAAGACAAGTTGAAGAAACAGATCCAGCTTAGCATGATAAATAGTCCAAGCAGAGTCTCCAACGGCTAAAGTGACTAACGGCTAATTTTGACCTTAGGGCCCAGGTCTAATTATTTTAATATTATTATTATTATTATTATTTATTTTTATTTATTTATTTATTTATTTTTTTATATTATTTATGGAAATAAGTTAAATTGGTAAAAATATTAACATTAATGGTTGGTTTAAAAAGAAATTTAATTATTTATTTAAATTAATTATTAATATATATATATATATATATATATTAAATTAAGGTTATAATATTAGGTTAATAAGATAAAGGTTAGGATTAATAAGAAAAATAATATCAATGGTTAGTTAAAAATAAATAAATAAATAAATGAATTAAAAAATAAAATAAATAAATAAATAAATAAAAATAATAATAATAATATCACTAATTTATTTATTTATTTAAATTAATTCATAATTATTATTTATATATATATATATATATATATATATATATTAATTAAAATCATAATATTAGGTTGTTAAGTGACAAGTAACTTAATGGTTAGTTTATTTTTAATTATTATTATTTATGGAAATTAGTTAAAAATATATAAAATAATTTTAATGGTTGGTTAAAGAAGTAATTTATTTTTATTTAAATTATATATATATTAAAATCATAATAATAGGATGAGAATTTTCATTTATTAATTTAATAATAATTTATAATGGTTATTTTAAAAAAGTAATTTAATAGTTATTTATTAATAATCAAATATAAGCCTCCGCCCTAAAATCCTTAAATCAGAATGAAGATATTGTCGTTCTGAAGGCAGACAAAGGAGGAGCTACGGTCATCCTTAACAAGGATGATTACCGGAGGAAGATGCTTGATCATCTCCACAATAGTGGCAGTTATAAAAAACTGTCCAAGAATCCTCTGAAGAAGATTTCTAGGACAGTGGCTCTCGCCATTAAATCTAATATTTCAGTGAGTTCCCTGTGCCACAAGCTCATTGAAAGTAGTCCCATTGCTCCTAGGATCTATGGGTTACCGAAGATTCACAAGGAAGGGGCCCCTCTGAGGCCTATCGTCAACACCATTGGCGGTCCAACCTATCTTCTGGCTAAGTTCCTTGCCCTTAAACTTAAGCCCTTGGTTGGCTGCACTGAGTCCTTCGTGAAAGACTCTGCATCCTTCATTAATGAGCTTAAGGATATTAAGCTTAGCCCAGAGGACATTCTCGTCAGCTTTGATGTGGTCTCCCTTTATACTTGCATTCCTATAAAGGAGGCCTTGGAAGTGATCTATCGCCTAACAGATCCCGATACCGTGGATCTGGTGGAGATCTGTCTCACTTCCACGTTCTTCTATTTCGAGGGTGAATTCTTTGAGCAGACCTGTGGTGTTGCCATGGGTTCCCCTCTTTCCCCTATTGTTGCGAATCATTTTATGGAAGATTTCGAAGCCAAAGCTTTATCCTCATCTCGTCTTCTTCCTAAGCTTTGGAAAAGGTTTGTGGATGACACTAATGTCGTCTGGCCCCATGGCCCGGAGGAGTTGGATCGTTTCTTTAATCACCTCAACAGCTGGTCCTCTGCCATTAAGTTCACCATGGAAAAAGAGGTCAATGGTTGCCTCCCTTTCCTGGATATTCTTATATCTCGGAATAAAGATGGCTCTCTCTCCCACTCTGTGTTCCGAAAGAAAATGCAAACTGAGCAGTATCTTCATGCCGATTCCCATCACTTCCCTGCTCAAAAGTTTGGTGTCCTTAACACCCTCGCTACTCGTGCCCTTAGAATCTCTGATCGTGAGAGCTTTGATAAGGAGAGATCCCATCTCCTTAATGTCTTTGTCGAGAATGGATATAGTAGACGCTTGGGTCAGAAGGCTTTCCATAAAGCCTCTAAAAACGTGTTGATTAAGAAAGAGCCAAAAGAGCATCATCCAGGTGTCCATCTTCCCTATGTTCAAGGAACCAGAGACAAGATTGCTCGGATCCTTAAAAGGTATGATATTCCCTCTTCCTTTAGGCCCCTCAACACCATTCGCAAATCCCTCCGATCGGTGAAAGATCCCGTTAACCCTAAGGACATGAAGGGTGTCTACTTGATCCCTTGTTCTTGTGGGACCCCCTATATTGGGGAAACAGGGCGCTCCATCCGTCAAAGGATCTGCGAACATGCGGCTGACCTGAGACATGGGAGATCCAAGTCTTCAGCATTAGCTGAGCATGTGGAAAAGACCAAGCATCAGGTGTGTATTGAGGAGGCCAAGGTTGTTGCCAAAGTCGCTCAGTTCCACCATCGTAAATTGAGGGAAGCTATTGAGATTGAAAAGAAGCCAAGCAATCTCAATAGAGATGATGGCTGGAAAATCAGTAGGTGCTGGATTCCAGCACTCTCTTCTTAGTCAGTTTTTTTGCCCCCTCCCTTTTTTTTTTTTTTTTTTTGTAGAATATATATATATATATATATATATATATATGCAACATTAACAATATTTAATAAATAATTTAATTAAATAAATAAATTACCTTTTTAAAACTAACCTTTGAATTATTCTATTTATTTATATAGTATTTTATCCTAACTTTATAATTTTTATTATAAATTATATATACATATATTTGATTATTAATAAATAACTATTAAATTACTTTTTTAAAATAACCATTATAAATTATTATTAAATTAATAAATGAAAATTCTCATCCTATTATTATGATTTTAATATATATATATATATATATATAGATATAATTTAAATAAAAATAAATTACTTCTTTAACCAACCATTAAAATTATTTTATATATTTTTAACTAATTTCCATAAATAATAATAATTAAAAATAAACTAACCATTAAGTTACTTGTCACTTAACAACCTAATATTATGATTTTAATTAATATATATATATATATATATATATATATATATATATATATATGAATTAATTTAAATAAATAAATAAATTAGTGATATTATTATTTTTATTTTTATTTATTTATTTTATTTTTTAATTCATTTATTTATTTTATTTTTTAATTCATTCATTCATTTATTTATTATTATTATTATTATTATTATTTTTTTTTTTAACTAACCATTGATATTATTTTTCTTATTAATCCTAACCTTTATCTTATTAACCTAATATTATAACTTTAATTTAAAATATATATATATATATATATATATATATATCTTAATAATTAATTTAAATAAATAATTAAATTTCTTTTTAAACCAACTATTAATGTTAATATTTTTACCTAATTTAACTTATTTCCATAAATAATATAAAAAATAAATAAATAAATAAATAAAAATAAATAATAATAATAATAATAATAATAATAATAATAATAATAATAAAATAATTAGACCTGGGCCCTAAGGTCAAAATTAGCCGTTAGTCAATTTAGCCGTTGGAGACTCTGCTCGGACTATTTATCATGCTAAGCTGGATCTGTTTCTTCAACTTGTCCTGACGATGAACCACACTAGTTGGTTCGAAACGCGTCGACAAATGTTTGTCTACATGTGATTTACGCCGAAGTTATTCTTTCTACTATTATGGATCACAGAAGCTTCAATTCAACAGATGATGGGTTTATTATCATCGGAATCATCAGTGGAAATATGGAGTACAGGGGTGGATGATTGAGCTTCATTGGGGGATGGGGTCCTTTGCAGGGGTGTTTCTGATGCTGATTGTTGATTTTCAGCCTCCTGCTGGGAAATTTCTTGGGATATTTGCTTTGATTGTTGGGGAATTTCTTGGGGTATTTGCTCTGGTTGTTGGGGAATTTCCTGGGGTATTTGCTCTGGTTGTTGGGGAATTTCCTGGGGTATTTGCTCTGGTTGATTAGTGAGGGGGGGTGGGTGGTTTAGAGCAAAGCCTCTATTTATCAAAAGTTGGGCTAAGCGATGGTGTTTCAGGGAAAGGAGCTGATGCTTTGCATTTACAGTATAACATGACATATTTTTTAAACAACCCAATAGATAATAAGGCATATTTATTAACTGACCATTCCTCAAATGATTTAACAAAATGAAGTCGTGTTGGTAAATTACCTGATAACGACCTTCGCATGTCAAATATTGCTTAACGAACTCCGCGACCTTTGGCCATGGTGGTGGCAGTGACCGAAGTGCGACCCCTCTGCCTTTGGCTTCAACATGTTCACCCGATCAGAGAAAGTCTTTATGCACATTCAGAATAAGATGTTTTCTACTAAACCAGCATGTACCATTGGTTGGTAACCCGGAGACTTGGGCTATAGCTTCTTCTGTCACCGGAATTTGCACTCCCTGGACGATGAAAAATCCTTCTCTTAAGTTGCATGCGAACTCTAGAACTTGCTGTGAGTTAAAATCCAGCAGTCTTCTGAAATATTCTACCCATCCTGCTTGAAGAAAAATCTGATAGGCTTCCGGGTAGAGTTATAGCAATGCTGTTGAACCAGTTTCATACATAATTAGATTTCCCCCCATATTTGCTAGTTCAGGCACAAACACAGTACAGAGCCGAGTAGCCGAGATCGAGACAGAGTAAACTGTTGCAAATGAGGTTATGACACGGTACAGTACAGTCGAGGTGAGTTAGATAGTACTGGGAGAATTAGGGGCGGCGGTGGTTGACGTGTTTTGTTATCATAACAATATTTTGGTAATCCCCCCAAATCTACGGCCGAATGATCTGATTGGTAGTACAATGATTTTGGTAGTCGTATCAACATCTCCACATTAACTATAATTTAATACCCACACTTAAACATGCGTACCTTTATATTTACCTTTAGTTGTTTGCGTCATAAAGTCTTATCTTGTCTTTTGCTGGACCAATAATAATTAAAAAGGGTCTGAACTTATAAAAATACGGGCGGTCTTTATTATTGGCAGGAAGTGGTAATGGGGAAATGTAATTATCAGGGTGCATGACTGGTTCCTTTGATGATGAATGATGTGTTCCATTAGAATAATGGTTCATTTTTCGGGAACACAAATAAGGAGGTTGATAAAAAAATGAAAAAGATTGGTGTTAAGCATTAGAATATAGTGTTTCGGCAACGGGGAATGGTGTTGCAACGGAAAGTGGTGTTGCAGCAACGGGAAAATGGTGTTGCAACGGGAAGTGGTGTTGCAGCAATGGGAAAATGGTGTTGCAACGGGAAGTGGTGTTGCAGCAACAGGAAGTGGTGTTGCAGCAACGGGAAGTGGTGTTGCAGCAACAGGAAAATGGTGTTGCAACAGGAAGTGGTGTTGCAGCAACGGGAAAATGGTGTTGCAACGAGAAGTGGTGTTGCAGCAACAGGAAGTGGTGTTGCAGCAACAGGAAGTGGTGTTGCAGCAACAGGAAGTGGTGTTACAGCAACGGGAAAATGGTGTTGCAGCAACGGGAAAATGGTGTTGCAGCAACAGGAAAATGGGAGAGAAACGATTTACGATCTGAAAGATGTTCCCAGGCTGCAAAGTGATTCTTTTGGAATTTTCGTTCTTAGCGATCCTTCGAAACTAAAATCTGCAAAATAATTAATTGTAACATGGCAACACTTGATAGGGATTATTAGTTTGAAAAAGAATCTAATCTAAAAATAAATATATAAACAGGAAATTAAGTGCATTGAGGGATAGCAGACTCCCCCAAAAAGACATAGTGTATCTCTATCATGCAAGTGGCTTTGAAATCTTCCTTAGAAATAGGCCGTTGATACAAACAGAGTCGATACCCATTCATAACAATGGGTTTCTGCTATCATCAATCGTTAGGAGTCTGACTGTTCCATTTGGAAAAACAACATCTACTTCATAAGGTCCTAACCACCTTGTTCTTAATTTCCCTTGAAAGTTTTCAAAATGGGAGTCGTACAGTAAGGCCCAGTTACCTTTTTGGAACTGCTTGTGCTTAATAATTTTGTCATGCCACCTAGTTCTTTGCTGTTGTATCATGGTTTTCTGATGGATGACATCCAATCTTTTTTCATCCAATTCCTGAAGCTGCTGCAACCTGGCTGTTTGTGCATCTGTCAAATCAAGGTTAACAGCTAAAGCAGTCCTTAAGGTTTTAATCTCAAATTCCACAGGAAAAACAACATTTTTACGATAGACCAATTCATAAGGTGAAAAACCGGTAGTATTTCTCCAAGTGGTTCTGTAAGCCCATAATGCCTCAGGCAACCTTTGAAACCAATCCCTCCTATTCTCTTTGACTGTCTTTGTTAAAATGGATTCTATGACTTTGTTTGTACTTTCTACTTGCCCATTTGCTTGGGGGTGATAAGGTGTAGTCATCTTATGCTTAATGTGATATTTCTGGAGCATATCTTTGAAGCCATGAGAATTAAAAGGAGGTCCTCCATCTGTGACTAGCTCTCTAGGCAAACCAAACCTAACAAAGATTTCTTCAAATAAAAAATTTAACACAGATTCTTCATTAGCTTTGATAAGTGCCTTAGCTTCTACCCACTTAGTCATATAATCTGTGCAAACCAGTATATAAACTCTTTGATTAGATGGAGGATTAATGGGACCTATAAAATCTAGCGCCCATATTTCAAAAGGTTCAAGTATTACCTGGGGATTAAGAGGCATTTCATCCCTATGATTACGCTGGCCCATTCTCTGACAGCTATCACAAGCCTTGACATATTTCCTTGCATCCTTAAAAAGTGAGGGCCAATAGTAACCCATTCTGAGAACTTTATGTGTTGTCCTTTTGTCTGCAAAATGCCCTCCACAAGGGCCATCGTGGCAAGCCTTTAGTATATCATAAATTTCATCTTCTCTGATGCATCTTCGAATTTCCTGATCAAGTCCTGTATGAAAGAGACACCCACTTATCCAGTTGTACCTAGCACTTTGCTGAACAATATTCCTTTTCTCTCTGTGCGATATATGTGATGGTAGTTTTCCTGCAACTAAATAATTGGCAATGTCTGCATACCAAGGTGAGTGAGAAGATACTGCAAATCAATATTCATCAGGAAAAGAATCATCTACTCGAATGTTTTCATCAATCTTTAATTGAGAAAGAAATCAGCAACTACATTTTCTTTACCTGGCCGATCTACAATTGTGATATCAAATTCTTGTAATAATAATAACCATCTGGTAACTCGAGCATTTGTAACTGATTTGTTCATTAAATATTTAATCACCGAGTGATCAGTGTGCACAAAAGTAGTATAGCTGGTAATGTAATGTCGAAACTTGTTAATAGCATAAATGACTGCTAAAAATTCTTTCTCGGTGACTGTATAGTTAAGTTCAGCAGGGGTCATATTTTTACTAATAAAATAGATTGCATAGGGAAGATTGTTCTCTTCTTGACCCAAGACAGCTCCTATTGCAGAATCTGAAGCATCAGAGGATATATGAAAGGGGAGTGCCCAATCAGGTCCTCTTAAAATGGGAGCTGTAGACAATTGATGTTTGAGTTCATTAAATGCTTTTTGACAATCATCAGTCCACTTAAATTCAACATTTTTCATAAGTAACACAAACAAGGGAGAAGCTATTTTAGAAAAATATTTGATAAATCTTCTATAATATCCAGCACGTCCTAAAAAACTTCTTACATCAGTTTGTGTTTTTGGGATAGGCAAAGTCTGAATTACTTCTACCTTAGCTGGATCAACTTGAATTCCTAGGAATGAAATGAAGTGTCCTAAAACAATACCTTGATTCATCATCATATGACATTTTTCAGTACTTAAGGCAAGATGTGCTTCTATACACCTTTTAAGTACTTTTTCAAGATTTTGTAAGGAATCTTCAAAAGTCACACCATAAGGAGTAAAGTCATCCATAAATATCTCTAAGGAATCATTAAGCATATCAGAAAAAATTCCTATCATTGCCCTTTGAAATGTTGTTGGGGCATTACATAGTCCAAATGGAAGAACTTTATAGGCAAAAGTTTCCAAGGGGCTAGTAAAAGTGGTCTTGTCTTGATCTTGGGGTGCAATCTTGATCTGATTATAACCACTAAACCCATCCAAAAAGGAAAAGAATCTCTTGCCTGCCAAATTATCTAGTACCTGGTCAATAAATGGTAAGGGAAAATGATCTTTCTGAGTAGCCTTATTCAGAGCTCTATAGTCCACACATACTCTCCATTTTCCATTTTTCTTAGGTACTATCACTAATGGTGAAACCCATTCACTATCAGATATAGGATATATGAACCCTGCATTCAACAGTTTTTGAAGTTCCTCTTTCACAATTTCCCTTAGATTGGGATTCATTCGTCGTTGGGGTTGGCAGACTGGGCGGGATCCTTCTTTAATATAAATTCGGTGAGTACATAATTCAGAAGAAATTCCCTTCATATCTGTGTAATCCCATGCAAATGCTTGTTTATTTTCATGGAGTAACTTCATTAACTGTTGTGTTTCAGCATCTGTTAGGTTAGGGTTTATATTTAATGTTTTTCCAGGCTCGATTTCGACTGCTATACTTTTGGAGGGAGTGTCAGCTAATGTGCAAGACAAGTTTTCAGTTTTAAGATTCTGCTGTGATTCAGATTCCAAGATTGCAGTCAAGTGGTCATGTAATTCAGAGTTAACCGAAGAAGGTTCAGAAATAAAACTACTAATTAATTCATCTTCGGTCGAATTTTTAAAAGTTAGGGCTTGTCCGACAGTCAAAATGGGTTGAATTTCATCATCCTCATAATCTAACCATACTGAATTGTCATTGTTAATCATAGGTGTGGCATGAGGGTACAGAGTAAGCTGCTTGGTTTCAGATCCATTAGAGATTGTCATTGATCCTGACCTACAGCTGATGAAGGCATCTGCTGTAGCCAGCCAAGGTCTTCCTAAAATCAATGGATGACCCCCCAACTTATTTTTGGTCTGTAGTACGACAAAATCAGCTGGGTAGTTCCAAGATTCTACTGAAATTATCAGGTCTTCAATGACTCCTTCTGGTTTAATTGTGGAGCATCAGCCAGTTCTAGAATGGTTGGGGTTTCCCTAATAAAATTTTTTAACTACAATAACTGTGCTGTTTCAAGTGTCATGATGTTTATTGCAGCACCGAGATCTACCAGAACTCTAGAAACAAAGGTTTTACCAACCTGGACTGTAACTGTAGGGTGACCAGGGTCACCATATTTTACAGGGGGGTTTTTTTCTGACATGAGAGCAGCTAGATCACCCATCACATGAACTGTGAGGGGGTCTTTAGCTTTTCTTCCAGGTTTCTTAATACAAATATCTTTAACAGTTCTAGCATAAATCGGTACATCTCTTAATGCTTGTAAAAGTGGAATTTTAACATACAAATTCTGTAATTCTCCTAACAAATTAAAAGCAGGTGGCTCAAGAGTTTTGGTAAGAGCCAAACGTTCAGGGAATGGTGGCTCTGCTGCTTCAGCAGTCTTTTTAGAAGATGTTTCAACTGTTTCGGCATTCTTTTTAGAGGATGATCCAACTGTTTCAGCATTAGATGATTTTTCTTTTCTGATTTCTTCTTTATCTGAATCAGAAGTGATGTCATCAATAATGGGTTCCAGTATTCTTCCTGAGCGTAAATGAATGTCATTGCATTGCAGAGGGGAAACTAGTTGGTTTTGAACATCAATTACTTGCAGAGCTTTATTATTATTCGGGTTGGGGTTAGGTTGTACAGGCAGCTGAGGTCTTATTGTCTGATTATTAGGTGGGGCATTTGATGGTAAGGAGAGAGTTTGCTGATATTGAGGTAATTGGTTTGGAAATGGGATCTGTGGAGCTGTCCAACTTGGGTTCCATTGATAGGGTTGCTGAAAAGCCTAGGGATTCCACATTGTGGGATCAACAAAAGGAGGATTCGGTTGCTGCATGGGTGGGAAATTCATCTGATTGAAGGGTGGGTACTGCATTTGATTGAAGGTTGGGTAATTTGCTTGAAAAGGAGGATGATTATTCCAACGATTAAATGGCATGTTAGAATTCATACCTTGTCCTCGTGGTTGCCATTGTCTTCTCTGTGTGAGGAGGTACACTGCTTCAGCTTCCTCTTCGGTTGGCTGCAGTGCTGCTTTTATTCCTGGCAGAGAAGGGCATTGTTGGGTCTCATGGTCCTTTTCACAGATAGTGCAAATTGGTACCTTGTCCAGGGGACATTCCCTTAGTGGGTGTTTCTCCCTGCATTTAGAGCAGAAAATAGCCAGAGCGGCTTCTGCTTCTACCTGCTTCTTTTTAACCTGCAAGGTATCCATTTGTGAAGCAAAAGAGCTTAACATTTTAGTTTTAAATTCTTCAAGTAAGTTACCTATTTCGGCCTGTGTTGCTCCTCCACTTGCTGATTTTTGGACTCTTGAATACGTACTGTCCTTTCTCCTTGGTCTGCTTGCTGCTCCTCTTGAACATCTTTTACAGAGATCAACAATCTCATCATAGGATTCCTTAGATATGTCTCCTTTCCGAAGCATGTTTAACATATCTAAACAATCATCTCGTGCCCCTCTTAGCAGTATTAATTTAAGAATATCCTTACTCATCTCAGGATGATCAGATCGCTGTAAGTTATATTGTAATCTTTCCACGAAGTCTTCTAGACTTTCGTCCTCTTTGTGAGTCATCTTGAATAATTCCTCCTTTCTTTCTCTTGTTCGACAATAGTCTTGGTATTTAGCCAAAAATTTCTCCTTCATCTGATCCCATGTTGTAATCACATGAGCTCCCAGGCTCATGAACCATCTTAATGCATTCCCTTTTAATGTAGTTGGAAACAATTTTAATTTCTGAGCAGAATTAATATAGTCATAGCTTCTACACAGTATGTCGAATTCAAAGAGAAATTCATCAGGATCTTCTGTGGATAACCCATGGAAGTTGGGTAATGCTGAAAGAGGGATATTCTTCATAGGAGTTGCACCTCTGGGGAGGTCTCCAATGGGAAATTCCAGGGTAGAGAGAGAATTTTCTCCCCTTCCCTCCATTCTGCGTCCTCCACCAAAAAGTCCTTCATTGTTATCCTCCATTGGTTGTTTCCCTGATGCGCTTGCTCGGTCTTCGGAGTTTTCTGTTGGGATCTCAATGTCCTGCACTGGTTCCTCCACCTTAACTTCCTCTGTTGGTCGTTCGTCTTCTTCCTCCGGTTCCTCAGTGTATTCTGATGGTTCTAGAACCCTCTCTGGCCCCACTACTTCCTCTGTCTGAAAATCAGTCTGAGAAGAGTGTTGGATCTGTGGCCTCTGAGAGCTTAGCCTCTGGGATGTCTCAGCTTTTGAAATAATATCGTCAATAAAAGTTTTTCTTCCTCCTCCTTTGCCTTTGCCGCCTGAATGGTTAACCTTCTTGCGTCCTCTCATGCATCCTGCCTTTCTAGAAGAAAGAAAAATATGTTAATACCTTTAAATTTTTCAGTCGCCTTCCCCGGCAACGGCGCCAAAATGTTGGCTGCTCGAATGGTTTATTTATTAAACAGTCGAGTACCACATTAAATTGTTAACCCGAGAAAGTCCTTTTGTCTCAAAGGTGACCTCGTACTATATGCACTTAATTCTAAAAGTATTAAAAGCTGTAGTATAAATAAATCTACTTTCTATCAAACCCTTACTCTGTGTTACAACAGATATGATCTATTGCAGAAATGAAATGAAAACAATGAACTAAAGGTAAATCTGCTGAAAGAAATGATGGCTGTCTTGTAACAGAGGATCAGGACCCTATCCTCAGGGTAAGGTTGTTCAACACCTACCCCTGTGATCAATTTGCCAATGCACACTGCAATCCCTAATCACCGGTGACACACTCTTTTACAGTGCCAATTGATTAAGAAAACAGAGTATCAGCAAAGGGAAATATCAGAAGCAATGCCACACAGAAGTCACACACACACTCAACAGAAAAGAAATGGGTGAATCTTGTGAAGGAGGTGGGCCCTGTCCCTCAAGATTCCCCAGGACACAGATACTAAGTAAAAATGCTCAGAATAATGCTTTATTCATCTGCCAAAATGTCAAGTTACAATAAAGGTTTAGACTTGCTCTGTAATACAGTACCCTTGTTACCCCCCTTCCCTAATGTAGATGTCTCCTCTTTATAGAGGAGACATCTATTACAATAGATTGTCGTTACCCATTTAGTTGACCCTTTTGTACAAAAATAAGAAATGTTGTTACAACAGTATGTAATTTTATCATATCGGATCCTTTTGCTGTTGCACAACTGATAGATTTCGACCGTCCCTTTGAGATCCTCGTACAATCCTTGGCTGTTCCACCATTGTTGCTGATCTGGTGAATCTTAACTGTTCCCGTAAAGCTCTCGTGCTGCTCTTGGTGTTCCAATATCTGCGACTGTGTTTTGTCAATTTTGGACAGTGGCTGATCATGCTATATCAGCATCTGCAACGTATTGTTCTGGCCGCTTCAGACGGTTACTGCTCCTGCTGGGCAATTGCTGTTCCAGATGTCTCGGCCATTTGCAAAATGAGGATTTACCTGGTTTAGTCAGTTGTTGTTTCTGGTATGGCAGCAACTGCGCAGTTGCTGTTTCTGGTGTTCCAGCAACTGTGAATTATAATTCTGCAGGCTTTAAACAACTTAGTCAACTTCCAAGGATTAATTATAAAGATAACATGAATATGTGTTGAATAATTAAACTTATAGTAATGAGGAGAGTTACTTCATACCTTTGGAATAATCAGGTCAAAATGTTATCAAGGCTTTCAACTTATGGGCTAAAGAGGGTAATATAATAACAAAATGCAAGGTCAAAAGTAGACAATATGGAGTCCTAACAAGTAGTAGACTTAAAAGTTATGGTAGCAGATGGAAAACATATAGATGGAGTTGGAAAGTGCCATAAAGTTAAGTTGCAATTAAGTAGCTATGCAATGGAGTCCAGTTTTTATATGGTTCCTCTAGGAGGAGTAGATGTTGTTTTAGGTGTACAATGGTTAAGAACACTAGGCGCTTATTCAACAATTCACATAAAACAATTCATTAGATTCAAATGGGATGGACGGAAATATCAGTTGTTAGGGTTTTAGGCACCACCAACACAAGTCATCTCTGCACAATAGATGAAGAAGCTTATTTTCAAGGGGACACCAGAATTTATTGCCCAATGTTAGCACTTGGAATTATTAGTGACAAAAGGGACTCATCAAACATCAAATATTTCATCCTTGATCCAGAGATATGAGAAGGTTTTCCAAGATCTACCAATGAAGTTACCTCTGGAAAGGAAAATTGAACACATTATCAAAGTCAAAACTGACTCAACTCTAGTTAATGTTAAGCCATACTGTTATCCCCATCACCAAAAGACAGAAATAGAACCATTAATTCAAGACCTACTGAAGCATGGAATCATTACAAAGAGTAGAAGTCCATACGTTGAACTCGTAGTATTGGTCATAAATAAGGACATATCTTTCTGATTATGTATAGATTAT
The DNA here is from genome assembly GCA_031772625.1 of Pinus tabuliformis. Taxonomy (NCBI): domain Eukaryota; kingdom Viridiplantae; phylum Streptophyta; class Pinopsida; order Pinales; family Pinaceae; genus Pinus; species Pinus tabuliformis. The sequence goes on along the minus strand of CM062818.1, from coordinate 149,732,693 downwards.
AGAGGCTTAAACAAAATAACTATTAAGCATAAGTTTCTGATTTCGTTCATTGATGAAATGTTAGATGAATTACACGGTGCCGAATATTTTTCCAGGTTAGATCTAAGATCAGGTTACTACCAAATACGAGTAAGGTTAGAAGACATGGAAAAGACAACATTCAGGACTCATGAAGGGAACTATGAGTTCAAGGTCATGCCATTTGGATTAACAAATACACCAACCACCTTCCAAGCAACCATGAATGAGCTCTTTCACCCTTACCTTGGGAATTTTGTATTAATTTTCTTCGATAATATTTTAGTCTATATTAAGATGTGGAAAGAACATCACAAACATCTAGAAGAAGTATTGTCTGTTTTGGAAAAGAACTAGTTTTACGCCAAGCTATCAAGATGTACGTTTGGGCAGAAGGAAGTTGAATACCTAGGTCATATAATATCAAGGGAAGGAGTCCAAGTGGATCCCAAAAAAATCAAGGCAATCGAAGAGTGGAAAAAACCCAAGCACATATCTAAGTTAAGGGGATTTTTGGGTTTAACAGGGTATTACAGAATATTTATAAAAAACTATGCACATTTAACAACAACCCTGATGAATTTGTTAAAGAAAAATGCTTTTAAGTGGGATGACCAAGCAGAAAAGTGTTTTGAGAAGTTAAAGGAAGTGATGTCAACCACACCAGTACTAACAACTCCTGACTTCTCCAAACTGTTCATAGTCAAATGTGATGCTTCTAAGTTTGGAGGTGGAGTTGTATTGATGCAGGACAACCACCCTATAGAATTTGAGAGTGGGAAACTTAATAAACAAGAAGGATTAAAATCAACATACCAAAAGGAGATGCTCACCATCATACACGCTCTAATGAAATGATGCCAGTATTTGCTTGGAAGTAAATTCTCAATCCGAACTGACCACAACAGTCTTCAATTCTCACTTCAACAAAAGACATTATCAACATAACAACATAAGTGAATGGAGAAGCTGTCAGCTTTTGATTTAGAAATATTACACAAGAAGGGAAAGGAGAATGTTGTAGCTGATGCACTCTCACGTATAGATGACGATCACACAACATGTGCTACCATGATAGTCGTTCTGGAATCGTTGGACGAAATACGAGCCAAATATGCCAAGGATAAGGATTTTTACTCAATGATTAACAATATTAGTCAATATACGAAATTTGAGTGGAAAAATGACATCTTATGGTACAAGGGGAGAATTTACCTAACACTCGCATCCAAATTTAAGGTGAAAATACTAAAGGAGTCTCACAATTCACCACCAACGAGACATGTTGAATTCTACAAGACTTACTACAATGTCTGACATTCATTCTATTGGAAGGTTATGAGCAAGGAAATTCAGGAATATGTTGCAGAATGTGATATTTGTCAAAGAAACAAGAGTGAAAACATTCCGACTACAGGATTGCTACATACACTACACATTCCAAATCAGAAGTGGGAGGAGATTTCGATGGATTTTATTAAAGGACTACCTGCATCTGACGAAAAGGATAAAATATTTGTAGTAGTCGACAGGCTCACTAAATATTCCCACTTTATGGCTATTAAAAAGACTGACACAGCCAGACAAATTGCTGATGTGTTTTGTAAAATAATTTACAAACTACACGGGTTTCCTAAGGTCATAGTCAGTGACAGAGATGTAAGGTTTAAAGGGAAATTTTCAAAGGATTTCTACCATCAAGTAGGAGTATCCCTTAATATGATTTCAACCTATCACCCCTAAACATACGGGCAAACCGAAATTGTTAATAAATGCCTCGAAACATATCTTCGTTGTTTCGTTACAGATAAAAAAAATAGATGGACACAATGGCTACACTTGGCCAAATGGTGGTATAATACCACATACCACACATCAACTAAGATGACACCCCTCCAAGCCTTATATGGTTATGCGCCACCCCGATGGAAGGTCTTTGCACTCCTTGATTCTAGGGTACCAACAGTTAAATACCACATAGGAGAAAGTCAAAGAATCATCAACTTACTAAAATAAAATCTAACCATGGTCTATAATAGAGTGAACCAACAAGCTGACCAACATCGTTTTGAAAGAGAGTTCGAGGAAGGAGATTGGGTCTTTCTTAGGCTTCAACCCTATAAACAACTATCACTAAAACAACAAGGGAAGAATAAATTTTCACCTAAATATTATGGATCATACTAGATAATTAAAAAGATAAGTAGTGTAGCTTATGGGTTAAAGTTACTGGATAACTGCTGAATCCATAATACTTTTCATGTATCAAGTCTCAAAAAAGTATTATGGAAAAATCAAACAGCACAAACAAAAATACTAGAGACCAATGAAGAATGAAGAATAGTCCTTGAACCTAAAGGTATACTCGCTACACGGGAAAATGTTTTATGATCTAAGACAATAGAGGAATACCTCATCAAATGAAAGAGGTTACTAGAGGAAGATTTGTCTTGGGAACCATAATTTTTCGTGCATCAACACCGAAGCCTACCTATTCTTTGAGGGCAAAGCATCATAAGGGAAAGGCAATGTTATGAACTTAAAATCATAACAATTAAATAAAATATTAAAATGTTATTTAAATAAATAAATTATTAATTATAATCAATTAAGGATCAAATCATTAGTTAAATGAAGAGACATTAGTCCCCAAGGGACATGTCCCTTTGATCAGGCATGGCCAGTTAAATCCTAGTTAAGGAGCACCGCCTCAGCCTTGTAAACATCATTCAATTTTTATCAATCTATATATAAACATATTACATTTCAGAATTTGTCTCGTGTTTTATTATAAGTCTACAATATTCAGAAAAAATACTCCTAACAGGTTCTTATTTTAGTGCATAGAGGCTCTTCTTCAACATACAAAGTAATTTCTCTTTACCTTTCACTCTAAAACCTTCTAGTTGCTCCATATAGATCTCATCCTTCAATTTTCAGTGAAGGAAGGTTGTCTTTACATCTAACTGAACATTCACATTCCAAATCTAAAGCAACAACAAGACCAAAAACAACTCTAATGGATAACATCTTAACAATAGGTGAGAAAATTTAAGTAAATTCAATACCTTATTTTTGGGAAAATCTCTTCACAACTAGCCTTTCCTTGTATCTTTCCTTCTTCCTATTACCTTCTTATTTAATCCTGTATACCCATTTGGTTCATAGAGAATATTTTTCCTTTTAGAAGCATTACTGACACCCAATTTTTGTTTCCAATAAGGAGTCAATTTCTTCCTTCATAATTCTTTTCCACTTTTTGTTAGTCTTTATAATAAAAGTCTCTTAAAAGAAATGAGGTTTACGTTCATCAGTTAAAAAATATAGTTTGATAGCGGATAAATTTGTAATTTAAATATAGTTTGAGAGTGGATACATTTATAATTTAAATATAGTTTGAGAGTGGATACATTTGCAAGGGATTATGAGGCCTAGTAGACATGCAAACCAACTGTGGTGGTGTGTTTTTCATCTTGATCTCTTGTAATGACTACTAGAAGGTTTCTTCTTATTGCTTTCCATATTTTTCCACTTGTTGTCCATCATGTTCTTGAATTGGATTCCCAATTTATTGCAATGATGGGATATTTTCCTATTGTTCTAGAAAACTTTTCAACAATTTTTCTAACATCCATATCATCTATAAACATTTTATACACCTCTATTTCATTAAATATAACATCCTAATTCTAACAATTTTATGTTTAATTGGATCCCATAGATGGTAATCAAACTCACCATCTGCATATCTCAGAAAAATATATTTCATGGATTTATCATTTAACTTTGTTCTATACTCTTTGTAACATGCATAAATTCTTCACATCAATTTTTTTTCAAGTGAGAATAGTTTATCTTCATATATGTCTAGAATTATTTACAATGACACCATACAAAGCCGTAATAAGTGATCGATTGATGAGGTAAGAAGATATCCTTACTACTTCTTCCTAAAAATGTTTTTCCAATATGGAATTTGACAATATACTCCTCACTTTATCCATGATAGTGTGATTCATCCTTTTTGCAATCCCATTTTGTGGAGAAGTACTAGGTACACTCTCCTCATGTTTTATGCCAAACCTATTATGATAATCCTTGAATGTATTGGACCAATACTCTTGACCATTATCTTTCCTAAAACACTTAAGAAATTTGTTAGTATCCCTTTCAACAACAACATGAAGTTTTTGAAATGAATGAAAAAAATAACCTTTGGTTTTCATGGGATGGGTGCAAACCTTCCTAGATTCATTATCTACGAATGTGAAAAAATGTTAGGTTCCTCCTAGGGAATTAACATTCACTAGCCCAAACACATCAGAGTCTATCAATTTTAAGAATTTTTTTTTTTTTTCATGACTACCTCTCATAAATGAAACTCTTTGTTTCCTACCATATATACAACGCTAAAAAAGGTCAATTTCGTAAGATTTCAAACTTGGAAGCAAATTTTCTCTAATAAGGATTCTCAGGGTTTTTTTCTCATGTGACTAAAGCACTTATGACATAAACCTATCGAGTTTCTTTATTTTCAAAGAACAACCACATCTAATATTTTTGTCATTTTTGTCAATGTATACAAACTTTCATTTTGAATCCTCTAGTAATAACCAATAACCCTTTACTAATTTTCCAACCACCTTTACAAATGCTTGTGGAGCAACCTTTACCCTCTAATTGTTCCAAAGAGATCAAGCTCATGTAGATATTTTAAATATTCCTAATTTCTTTTACTAAGATATCTAATCAATCATGTGTCTTAATTCATACATATCCCACTCCAATAACATTATATAAGTGACTATTTCCTAGATGTATTCTACCAAAATAATCAACTATTGGAAATTTGATGGTATATAGGTGGTTGTGTAAGTGTTGGAATTGATGTCAAAAAAGGGTCAACATGAAGATTGGGTGTTTGGATGGAACTCCATGGTAGTTGTAGGTTGACTAAAGAAGCCATAAAATGATCATAATGGTGGTTGGTGTTCAACTGGCCAAAGAGTCAATGGGAAGAGAGGTTTGCAGTCACCTTCCAAGCAGTAGAAGGAATCAAAGACTATATAATATCCTTCCCATTGGAAATTTCTTTGAATAATATTTCGAACGATATGCAAAATTCTAAAAATGGACTCTTGGTTCAAAAGTTATGTCCTGCTGAACTTCAGGGATTTGAAGCCTTAGGTTGGAAGGAATATAGGTATATCAGAGATTGGAAGATCAAAGGGTAGCCATATCAGTGGTCGCATCCCCATAGATCAGCCATATAAATTATTGCATATCAGAGGTCGGGCATAGTGTATCACAACATCAAAGTATCGGCATATCGCCAATCGCAACCCTGGAGATCAGCCATATCGGCGATCGCAACCCTGGAGATTAGCCATATCGACGATCACATATCAGAGGTCGGGCATATCAGTGCATCGTAACATCAGGGTATACCCATATCGATGATCACATATCAGAGGTCGTGCATGTCAGAGCATCAACACATCAAGCATATCGGTAATTGGAGAATCATAACTTCTACGGGTATAAACCTTTAAAGATTTGCGATATGTTAAAAGTGTTAGTAGTGTTAAAAGCCATCAGGAAGGCCAAAAAAGAATTAACGAAGGATTTCATCACAAAACCAAAAGTGGGCGAGCCCTTTTCTCTCTCCTCTAGTAGGACACGTGGTGGCATATGATTGGTCTCAATAAGGACACATGGCAGCATTTAGTTGGTTCTGATAAGGACACTTGGCAAGATCTAATTGGCTATGATAAGGGATAAGTGGTAGTTGATGCCAGCATGGCGTGGCCATACGATAGTACATACGACAGACATATTCAAACATATTGGGTGGTCTAATGGCCTATATCTGGGTGACATGTGTCACCACTCAAGAGTCACCACGTGGTAGTGATGACATCATATCAAAAGTCGATGATCAAAGAATTGAGGATGTCGACACATTGTAACACTTGATAAAGTTCCGATGGAAGGGGATCTGATGTGTTAGCACATGGTAAAGAGGAAGCTAAGAAAAACATGGGTGCAAAGAAATAATAATAGGAGAAAGGCCCCTGAAAACATGCTAAAGGACTTAGCACCTAAGTGTTATATCGACGGTCACAAGCAGTGGTCCCATGGAGGAAAATAGAAAGGGGTTAAACAAAAAGGGCCAAGGACATCAGAACTCATTGTTCTCGTAATGTCTTTTAGGAATAAAGTTTCGATAAGGAAAATCTATGATATAGTATAATACAGAGAGTTAAAGGCGTATGGGTTAGCAATTGCAGGATTGAATATGGAACAAAGGAGTTGGTCACATGAGTAATGGCTATTGTTGAAGAACTACTAGGTTTGTCTAGATGTTGAAAGAAATCCATATATGATATCCCGTGCATGTATTATAGAAATAAATGAAAAACAGAGAAGACATGTGGAAGTACAGTCAAGTTCTGTGAGCCATGAATAGGCATGGTGAGTCTCAAAGGAGTGTGCAGGAGGCATGATTAAATTCTGAGCAGGAAGAGTCACATAGTGAGATGGTAAAGTGAATGGAGCTCATTCTTCCATTTTATTGCAGCGACAAAATTTGTAAAGAGTGATGTAATAGAAGAATGGAGTTCCATGCTAGGAGTACACTCTAAGGCAGTGTGGGTGGCAACAGAGATAACATTGAGCCCAATGCAACATAGGAAAAAAACTCAAAAATTCCATTGAGATACCGGGGTGTTCAGTAGACGTGTGAGAGTATTGAGTTGTGAGTGGAGCACATAGTGACAGAGAGTTTGAAGCACCTGAGAGGAATTTTTCTGATAGTGCATCAAGAGTAGCGAGTATGATGTTTGGAGAATGATGAGGGTAGTGTTGGAGAGAAGTCACTGAAGAGCCCTTGACAATGAAGGTAGAGCACACAGGAAGTGTTTCTGTGAGGAGCAAGAGGAGATCTATTTCAAGTGAGCACAGAAAGAAGATTGCAGAAGTTGAATTTGCAAACAACCATTTATTGGTATTTTACTTCTATAATTGTATGCCTCTGTTTGCAATTTGAAAATTTTTTAAAATAGTAGAACAGTGGAAACATAAAGTTGGTGCTTGCATACTAAAGAGGTTGGTCTTAGCAAATTGGTGCTTGCTAACCAAATGTATGTTGGTGCCTGCATACTAAAGAGGTTGGTTCCTCTTGGCAAGTTGGTGCTTGCTAAACAAAAGGGGTCAGTGCCTCCTGTGAGTGGGTGCTAAAAAACAAACATTTGTAATTAAGTGGGTGCTTAATTTACATCATAAAATAACCACCAAATTGGTGGTTTTTTTCCTCTGGGTTTCTACGTGAAAACATTATGTCAAATGTGTGATGCTCATGTGATTTTTATTTGAATATGCGTCTTTGAAATATTATTCGTTCACTGTTTTGTGAATAAATTCTCTCACAAGTCAACGAACATAAGAAGGGACTATAATCATAATAACAAAAAGAAAAAAGAGATTCTTAATTACTGATTTAGCCCCCTCTCTCAGTAATTCCTTATTCCAACAATTGGTATCAGAGTTGAGGTTCCTTCAGTAACATTTTAAACATTGGAAGGTAGATCTGTAAGGAATTATGTCTAGGCAAGAGATTCAAGAAGCTTACTTAAGTAGAATACTAGTCTTTGATGGGACCAACTATGCTTTTTGGAAAGTGAGAATGGAAGCGTGTCTTATGTCCCTGGGAGTAGATGTTTGAACTTTAGTACTAGTAGAATACAATGTCCCTGATATTCCTCCCATTGACACAGATGGAAAAAATTATATCCGAGCAATGGTAAAGCCAAGCATGCCATTCTCACAGGTCTTAGTCAATTAGAAATTGTAAAAGTTATGCATTGTAAGTGTGCCAATGAAATGTGGGTAAAATTTAATCAATTTCATGAAGGAGATGACAAAGTCAAGCAAGCGAAACTTCAAACTTTCAGAATGAGGTTTGAGATATTGAGAATGAATGAGAATGAAAGCATAGTAGAATACTTCTTTAGAGTTGATGAAGTAATTAATATGATTAGAGGGCTTGGTGAAGAATTCAACGAAGAGATGATTGTTCAGAAACTATTAAAATCTCTACCCATGAGATTTAATGCCAAAATATTAGCTATTAAGGAAATGCATAATTTAAAGGATGTCAAGATGGATCATCTGCATGGTACTCTCACAGCCTATGGGATGAGAGTAGGAACAGAAAATTTTGAACCAAAGGAAGTAATGTTCAAAGTATTCGGAAAGGGCAAGGAGCACAAAGATCATTAATATTTCTCTAGCTACGAATCTAATCAGGAGATGGCTCAACTAGCTAGAAGACTAAAGCATGGCTCAGGAAAATATAAAGGGAATTTTCCCTTTACGTGTTTTGACTGTGGAAAAGCTGGAAATTTCTTTTCCAATTTACCATATAAAGAAATGGCTAAAATGGAAGAGGATCTAAAATTTGGGAACAAGTCTCAGATACATCAGAAGAAAAGGCCCTATAAGAAGAAGGGGTTATACCCCAAAGAAGATAGCTCAACATCAGAGACAGACTATGAAGACTCATCAGAGAATGAGTCGGGTAAGTATCCTCTTATGGCCTTTGAACAGAATCCAAGAAAAAAAGGTATTATGTATTATAAAGAGGAAGAAGCAGGAGGAGTAGACCTTGGAGGGGAACTTATCAATGACCTCAACGAATTAAAGAAAGCAAGGAATAAGAATAAGCAATTGAAGGAACAAGTAAGACTTGTAGAGGAAGGTATGTATAACTCTGATAATGAGGAGTATGCATATCAAAAAGAAAAGCTTGAAGAAGCTATCAAGAGCAAGGACAGTCTAGTCCTTTTACTGAAAGAAAATCAAGGAAACTAGGAGAGACTGGAAGAGGAGAACAAGCAGTTGAAACTGGAGGTGCTCAAGTTAAAAAGGGAGCCGAGGTCACAGATTTGCAAAGATGATATTATGTCCTTGAAAGTAGAGATGGAGGAGGCCAAATGAAAAAGAAGAAGTTCTTCAAGACTTGATTCAGGAATCGGAAGAGAACTGTCAGAGTCTTGAAGTAGAGGTTGTCTCTATGAGAATTGATATTGAGAAAACAAAGACTGAGAAGGTTCAAAATGAGATGTTTGTTGAAGGAACAAGGAAACGAGATCAGTTCCTGAATATTCAAAGGCCTTCAGGAATCAAAACTGACTGGGATACTCTAAGACACAAGAATATTCTATTGGGAAGATAAAGTTTAGGTTTGAAGGATTCAGAGAACCATAGATTCATGGGAAGAAGCATCATGAAAAATTAATGAAGACAAAATAGCATATGGACAAAGAGGAGATCATCAATGGAGAATGAACCAATCAATTTGACGACCATGGTATTTTCTTGCTCAATCTCATAGTTATTTTAACAATAGGCATGTTGATTTGTTTTATCATCATTGCTATAAGTCTAATATCTTTGGACATAAAGCCATTGATTGTACAAGGATCAAAGTTGAAAGAGATGAAAATCTCAGATATAATATGCACTCGATTTCTAAGTCTCAAGATTCATCTCTTAGAAATCAAAATTTCTTCTCTCCCTTACTAAGAGAAGTAGAATGATTCAAATATAATAATTTTGGGCACAAAGCGAGTGTAGATGTAGGTTTGAACACATGTCTAAGTCCTAATATGATAGACAGTCAGTTATCCAGAAGGATAATGGGAGTTGGAAATGGAATACTAAAGAAGGCATGTGGTGTTGACTTGCCTTATCATCTCATAACCAAGGAAACAAATGGTATGTGGATAGTGGTTGTTCCAAACATATGAGTGGGGTCAAAAACAAATTTCTGTCACTTAAGGAAAAGGACAGAGGAAGCAATGTCACCTTTTGAAACAATGCTCCAGCAAGAATCAAGGGTAAAAGTGTAGTGAATCTTGATAAAGAAACAGAAGCACAAAATGTGCTGTATGTAGAATCTATCAATCACAATTTACTCAATGTTAGCCAAATGTGTGATAATGTATATGATGTGACCTTTCGATCTAAATACTGTGAGATACACAACATAAAGAATGGAAAGCTGGTGGGAAAAGAAATTAGAACCCACAATAATGTATATGTGTTTGACGATTCCAGGGTTAACTACTATTTAAGTAAAACAAGTGAATCATGGTTGTGGTAAAAGAGGCTTGGGCATATGAATTCTGATAGTTTGATAAAAGTAAGCAATATGGGAGTAGCGAAAGGATAACCAAGACTTTTTAAGCCCGATAATACAATCTACAAGTAATGTCAGTTTGGCAAACATACTAGAACTCATTTTAAATTGAAAGAGTTTGCCTCATCTGGACCTGTGGAGCTCATTCACACAGATATTTGTGGCCCAAATAGAGCAAAGACCTCAAAAGGAGAAAGGTATTTCATGTTTCTCATTGATGATTTCATTAGGGCTACTTGGATTGTTCTCTTAAAAGAAAAATCAGAAGCACTAAAGCATTTCAAGAAGTTTAAAGCTCAGGTAGAAAATGAGAAACAATTGAAGATAAAATGCCTAAGATTAGACATACGAGGAGAGTACACCTCAAGAGAGTTTGAGGAATTATGTGAAGAGCATGAAATTAGGAGGAAGTACTCAGTGGATAGAACTCCTCAACAAAATGGAGTAGTTTAAAGGAAGAACAGAACAATCTAGGAAATGGCCAGAGCAATGTTAGATGAAGCAGGAGTGTCTCACAACTTCTAGGGAGAAGCAACCCAGTAAACAATATATATGTCAAACACAACTCAACTCAAGCCTAATAGTTACAAAAATCCCTATGAGTTATGTAAGGGAAGACCTGCATCAGTTAAACACCTCAATGTGTTTGGGAGCAAGTGCTTCATTAAAAGGAATGAAAAGAACCTTGGGATGTTTGAATCATGTGATGTCAAAGGAATATTGCTCGGATATTGTATTCGAAGAAAAGGATATAAGTGTTACAACAAGTGGATAAGGAAGATTGAGGATTGCATCGACGTAATAGAGATGAAGTAGGTTCACAACTTGAATCCTTTAAAAGAAAAATGAACTTAATTGATGAAGAAAGCTCAAATTTGAGGTCTAATGATTTGAATGAAACAAATTCAAATAGTGAAGGTGAGGAAGCAGGCATGTCTTCAAGGCCAAATATACCCTCCTGGTATGTACAAAAGGAAAATCCTGAGAGTCAGATTCTTGGAGATCAAAGACAGGGTGTCCAGACTAGAAGGAAACTTTTGGGCAGTACAAGTTATGCAAACTTGGCTCTACTATCACATATATAACCCAAGAAAATATGTCAATCAAGTGAATATGAGTTCTCGGTGAAAGTCATGAATGAATAAATGGACCAGATTGAAATGAATGACACATGGGAGCTTGTACCAAGGCCGAGAGAGAAAAATGTTTTTGGAACCATGTGGGCTTTCAAGAAAAAAACTAAATGAAGAGGGTCAAGTAATCAAGAACAAAGCTCGACTAGTCTGCAAAGGGTATGCCCAAATAGAAGGGGCATATTTCGAAGAAACCTTTTCACCTGTAGCTCGACTGGAAGCTATAAGAATCTTTCTTTCTCTTTCCATCCATAAGAATATTAAGGTATATCAGATGGATGTGAAGTCTGTTTTTCTCAATGGATATTTAGAAGAGGAGGTTTACATTGAGTAGCTGGAAGGTTTTATGCTCTCCTCCAATGAAGGGCTCGTATGCAAACAAAATAAGGCCATTTATGGTTTGAAATAGACCCCCAAATCTTGATATGAAAGGCTAGATAGGTATCTTTAGCAACAAGGATTTAATAAAGGCACAATTGAAAATAATATTTATGTAAAATATGAAGGTGACCATTTAATGATAATGGTTGTGTATGTGGATGATATAATATTTGGCAGTGATGTGGAGCAGTTGGGGCTTCATTTGAAAATTGTATGTAAAAAGAGCTTGAAATTTCCGTGATTGGAGAATTGTCCTTCTTTTTGGGTCTGCACATTACTTAGTCTCCATAAGAAGTGTTTATATCCCAATCCAAACATCTCAAGGAAACTCTTAAGAAATTTGGAATGGAAGATTGAAAACCTGTCAGCATGCCCATGACTACAAGATGAAAATTGTGCAAAGAAGATGGAACACCGATGATAAATCAGACTGAATATAGGCCAATGATAGGAAGCTTGTGACGGTTTGAGAAGTTAATTAAATAAGAAATAAATGAAACTTAAAACTAAATGGAAAGCAAAACGAATCACATAAGTAAACACAATATTTTACGTGGTAAACCCTTGATATTGTGTCATGGAAACATCCATGGGGAAAGGGATTGGATCTTTATTTGATCAATAATGATTCTCCATGATTACATGATCTCGGGCATTTACCGGTTTTATAGCCTCTCCTCCGTTACATAATTTCTATTAGTTAGCAACTCGTTACAAAACTAACTAGTTATAATTACTAAGCTTTTGCCCATAATTAAATGTCTTGTTATCACATTGAACAAACTCTAACTTGACAACAATTTTCCTAATCCCATGACCATGCCCATTCATCATCTCTTCTGCAAGCCAAGAGAATCTAAACACCATCAAAGCTTCTCTACTATAAATTGTTTCGTGAATATGTCTACACAATTCTCCCGTGTATGGAGCTTCTTGATAGCAACTTTTCCGCCATCGATCACATGTCTCAGAAAATGATACCTTACATCAATGTGCTTGGTCTTGCTATGATAAATTGGATTTGTGGCCAAGTAAATAGCACTCTGACTATCACAGAATACATTCACTCTCTCCTGCATCCTTCCAATCTCATCAAGTAGACCCTTTAACTAGATTGATTCTTTACGGGCATCTGAAGCAGCTATATACTCTGCTTCAGTAGTGGACAACAAAACTATTTCCTGAAGCTTTCGCATCTAACTAATTTCTCCACCTACAAGAGTAAAGACATAACCTATAGTAGATCACCTTTTGTCCAAATCACCTGCATAATCAACATCCACATATCCGTAGACTGATCCTTCACTATCATTAAAGATGATGCAATGATCACTTGTGCCTCTTAAATACTGAAGCACCCATTTCACTGCTCGCCAATGTTCTTCACTTGGATTTTCCATGAACCTGCTGACAACTCCAACTACATGTGAAATGTCAGGTCTTGTAGATACCATCACATACATTAAGTTGCCTAGAAAAGTTTCATATGGTACATGAGACATATACTTCTTTTGTTCTTTAGTTCTAGGACTCAAAACCAAAGAAAGCTTAAAATGGGAAGCTAGTGGAACATTAACAGGTTTCACATTGTTCATACCAAACTATTCAAGTACTCTTTCCACATACTTCTACCGTGATATCAAAAACTTACCATTTTCCCTATCTCTATGTATCTCCATGCCCAAGATATGTTTTACAACTCCAAGATCCTTCATATCAAATGTCCTGGAGAGCTTAGCCTCTAACTTGTTGATCTCTTCCATGAGTTTTATTGTAATAAGCATATCGTCAACATACAAAACTAAGATAATGAATATGCCATTGAATCTCTTGAAGTATACAAAATGATCATACTCACCTCTAATAAAGTTCTGGCTCACCATGAAGGAGTTAATTTTTTCGTACCATTGCCTAGGACACTGCCTCGGGCAATACAATGATTTCCTGAGCTTGCAAACTAATCTTCTGTTGCGACCTTGTACAAAACCTTCTGGCTATTCCATGTATGTCTCTTCATCCAAATCACCATGTAGAAAATATGTTTTAACATCTAACTGTTCTAACTCAAGGTTAAGTAATGCAGTTACTGCTAACACAGTATGAATAGAAACAAGTTTTACAACTGGTGAAAAAATATCATGCAAGTCAATACCTTCAACTTGAGAATACCCTTTTGCTACCAGTCTTTCCTTATACCTTTCGATACTTCCATCAACTTTCCATTTCAATTTGAAGACCCATTTGCATCCAACAACACTTCTCCCTTCAGGAAGTTCTACAAGATCCAAGGTGTTGTTCTTGGCTAAGGAATCCATTTCCTCTTCCATAACCATTTTCCATTTTTTGCTATCCATATCATCTATTGCTTCTTGATAACAAGAAGGTTCCCCATCTTCAATAATCAAAGCAAAAGCTGAAGCAAAATCTTCATACCTTTTGGGAGTTTTTCTTTCCCTTGTAGACTTTCTTAGAGTGAGTGGTTGTTGAACTGGTTCAAAAAATTCAACAACTTCCTTTGTATCTTTATCACCTTTTCCTCCATAAGTTTCTCCTTTCTTTCGACTTTCGGAAAAAGGTCTAGCCTCCAACTGAATTTTTTTATTTGGTGATACCTGTTCTTGTTCAATTCTTTCAACATTTGATTTTAAAAGATAAGATTCATCAAATGTTACATCTCTACTAATGACTCTCTTCTGTGGCATAGGATGCCACAACTTGTATCCTTTCACCACATAGTCATACCCAACAAAGACATAACATTTTGATTTTGGATCTAATTTTCAACGCTGATTTTTAGGAATAAGAGCATAGTCATCACAACCAAATATCCTTAAATTTGAATAATCACAAGACTGACCTAAACAAACTTCTTCGGGAATTTTACAATTAATTGCTACTGAAGGTGATCTATTAAATAAATAACAAGCAGTGGATATTGCTTCTGCCCACAACTCCTTTTGCAGGTTAGCATTGTTGATCATGCTTCTGGCTCTTTCCATAAGAGTCTGATTCATACGTTCAGCAACACCATTTTGCTAAGGAGTATAAATTCCAATTTTATGTCTAACAATTCACTCATCCTTACAGTATTGTTCAAATTCTAGAGAAGTAAATTCACCACCATTGTCACTTCTTAAACATTTAATTGATTTTCCTGTTCTTTTTTCTACCATTGCTTTAAATTTTTTAAAGACGTTGAATACATCATCTTTATTTTTTAACATAAAGACCCAAAATTTTAAGGAGAAATCATCAATAAACGTTAAGAAATATAAAGAACCTCCATACGATACAACATGAGATGATTCCCACAGATCATAATGAATATAGTTAAAAATTTCTTTACTATTATGACTTCTAGTTTTAATCCTCTATTTACACTATTTTCCATACAAACAATGTTTACATAAATCCAACTTCAAGGAATTAAAATCAGGAACTAATTTTTGATTCATCAGTACTTGAAGACCTTTCTCGCTCATGTGACCCAATCATTGTTTCCATAGGCGAGTATCTTCTTCTTCTTTCTTTGACACAATTGATGCTTCACTGACCTCAGTACTTCCTTTGAGTTTGTAAATATTTCTGATCTTTTCTGCTTTCATAAAAAATAGGGTGCCTTTGGAGACTTTCAGCACTCCATTCTGACTTGTAAGCTTATAACCATCTGAATCCAACACTCCCAAATAAATCAATTTTTTCTTCAATTCAGGTACATGTCTAACACTAGTTAATGTTCTAACTATGTTACCATACATTTTAATCTTGATATTTCCCATCCCAACAATCTGACATGATACATTATTACTCATAAACACAAACCACCATTTACAACTTCATATGAAGTAAACCAATTTCTGTGTGGACTCATGTGATGAGATGCACCAGAGTCTAATAGCCAACTTTCAAAATTCTAAGAGACATTACATACAAGTAAAGTTTCATCTATCACACATAATTATTCAGCAGATAAAACTTTATCTATCATACCTAAATCAATTTGATTTGCTTCCTTCTTTGGATTTTCAGACTCTTTCCATTTCCAATAGTCTTTCTTTAGGTGTCCAATTTTATTGTAGTACCAACATTTGTCTTTACACCTTTTACCCTTTGATTTAGACCTGGAAGATCCCCTTGTTTTCTCCCCTCTTTCTTTTGACCATCCTCTAGCTACCATGGCTTCTGATGCATAGGTTTCAACATTAGACTTCTTCCTTACTTCTTCAGCGAACAAATCTCCCACAACTGAATCAAATTCCAAGGACTCAGTTTTTCTCAAACTGATAGAGGTAATGAAGTGGTCCCATGACTTAGGCAGGGAACACAACAAGGTGATAACTTTATCTTCTTCCCGAAATTTAACTTCCATATTTGACAATTGGCAAATAAGTGTATTAAAAACATTTAGATGTTCTGCAATTGTTTTACCCTCCTTCATTCGAAGACTATATAATTGTCTTTTTAGATAAATTTTGTTGGTTAACAATTTGGTAATATATAAAGTTTCCAGTTTTCCCCACAAACCTGATATTGAAGTTTATTCAACTATATTGAAAAGAACTTCATTTGCCAAGGATAACTTGATGGTACTAAGAGCTCGGGCATCCAAGTCCTCCTAGTCCAAATCTATCATGCCAACAAGTTTCTTCTTCACCCCGTCTAATGCCTTGTGCAACCCTTATTGCACCAGCAAATCCATAACTTTCAGTTTCCATAAAGCAAAGTTGTTCTTGCGAATGAATTTCTCCACCTCGAACTTTGCATTTGTCATTTTAGCCATTTCTTTCTAGTTTTCTTCTAATCTTTGCTTCTAGGGTTTATTTCTGAATTTGAATTTCTCCACAATCTACCTTCAACTAGGTTTTATTTCTGATTTTGTGAATTTGAATTTCTCCACAATCTGCCTTCAACTAAGGTTTCTTTCTGATTTCGATTTTCAACACAAAAATCTAATTTTGTTGCCCCTTTTTCTTTAATCCTGATTTAATTTCCAGAATTTCTTTTATCTTACTATACAGATTGATTACTTCAAATATACCGGAAATAATTTCCAGAAAAAAAATACTTCAAACCCTATTTTTTTTCAAATTCACCAGCACTCAAGAAAATTCTCATTTATGCTATTCAAAAATTAGCAAAAATAACTACGTGGACTCATTTCTATTGACCGGTACTACACTTTTCTCTCTGGCACAGGGTCAACCTCTTTGCAACAGTCCTTTTTTCAATAGTTTTTCTGAGACAGATGAACCCTCTTCCTTTTCTCGGTGGCATCTCCTCTCCTTTCAAAAAATATGAGTGGGCTCCTCTCCTTTCCTTTTCTTTGCGGAAGCTCCTCTCCTTTCAAAAAATCTAAGTGGGGTCATCTCCTTTCCTTTTCTTGGTGGCAACTTCTCTCCTTTCAAAAAATCTGAGTGGGCTCCTTCACTTGATGGCGCAACATCTTTTCATCTGTAGCATCATGCCTCTACTTTTTAAGCTTCAAAACAGGCTCAAATATTTTTGAATCGGCTTTCTCAAATTTCAGTGTGGGCATCAATTCTTCATGTTTGGATGTGTGGTACTTTTCATACAAAGACTCTCGACAATCACTATTCCAAGCCTTGATTGTGCTCGTTGCTCCCTTCAAACTCTTTAACCAACAATGCTAATAAAAAAATGCTTTTCCACTACTTCTCGCTTCAAACGCATCATCTTTCTCTTCAAGGGCTCCCAGTTTTCTTCAACTAAAATCAACTCAATTCTCTGATAACACTTATTTCTTTGAGCAATTAATTAAATAAGAAAGAAATGAAACTTAAAACTGAATGGAAGCAAAAAAGAATCACACAAGTAAACACAATATTTTACATGGTAAAACCTTGACAGTGTGTCAAGGAAACATCCACAGGGCAAGGGATTGGAACTTTATTTGATCGAGAATGATTCTCCGTGATTACATGATCTCAGGCATTCACATGTTTTATTAGCTATCAATCTCGTTACAAAACTAACTGGTAGTAATTACTAAGGTTTTACCCATAATTTCATGTCTTGTTGTCACATTTCAACAACTTACTGTATCTAAGAGCTTCGAGGCTAGACATCATGTAAGCAATGGGGATTGTGGAAAGATTTTAGGCTTTTCCATGAGAAAGCCATGTTTTTACTATCAAGAGGATCTTAAAATATATTCAAGGTACAAGAGAGTATGGAATGCAGTATGCTAAGAGTGAAGATTTTAATTTGAAGGCCTACACAGATGGAGATTGTGTTGGAAGTCTTGATGACAGGAAGAGTACTTCTGGTGCAAATTTCTTTCTGGGTGAATGCTTGGTGTTGTCGGTTAATAAGAAGCATGGCTCTATCTCTCTGTCGACTATTGAAATAGAGTATATTGTGGTTTGTACTTGTTGTTCGTAGATTCTATGGATGAAGCAAGCCTTGAAATATATACAAGTAGAGTTGTCTGATCCAATAATGTGTGACAATGCAAGTGTGATAAAAATTTCTAAAAATCAAGTCATGCATTCAAAGAATAAGAATATTCCTATCAAGTATCATTTCTTGAGGGAACAAGTTGCAACCAACATTGTCAAACTTGTATATGTACCCACTAAAGAGAAACTAGCAGATATCATTACCAAGCCACTAGCAAGGGAACCATTTGAGTATCTTAGGCAGTAGATAGGATTTGTGACTCCTCCCTTAAAATGACTTCATTTTGGTAGGTGGTGGCAACTACTCAGCATGTGGAATTCATGGAAAAGTAGATTGCAATTGTTCAGGGGGAGTGCTTGTGAAGTATTCTTTTCCACTAATGTCAAAGGGGAGAAGATTGGCATCGGAGTAGATCGTGCCAAGCCTGAGGGGGAGCTTATTGTGTTGCCATCAATGCCAAATGGGGGTATTGTTGGACATTTTATGGTGTGTAGGTGGTTATGTAAGTGTTGGAATTGATGTCAAAAAAGGGTCATCATGATGATTGGGTGTTTATATGGAACTCCATGGTGGCTACAGGCTTACTGAAGAAGCCATAAAATTATCATCATGGTGGTTGGTGTTCAACTGGCCAAAGAGTCGATGGGTAGAGAATTTTGTAGTCACTTTCTAAGCATAAAAATGAATCAAAGCATATATCGGATACTCACCATTCAAAAATTCTTTCAATAAGATTTCCAATGATATGAGGAAGTCCAAAAATGGACTCTTGGGTCAAAATTTAGGGCCTGCTGAAGTTCAGGGATTTGAACCCTTAGGTAGGAATGAATATAGGCATATCAGAGATTGGAGTATCAGAGGCCAGCGATATTGGCGATCGAAACCCCAGATATCATCCATATCAACAATCTCATATTAGAGGTTGATCATACCAGTGCATTGCAACATCAAAGTATCAACATATTAGCGATCGTAACCACAAAGATCAACCATATTGGCGATCACATATCAGAGGTTGGGCATGCCAGTGCATCGCAACATTAGAATATAGCAATATCAATGATCACATATCGGAGGTCCTACATATTGGAGCATCGACACATCAGGCATATTGGCAATTAGAGAATCATAACTTCTTTGTGTGCAAACCTTTAAAGAGTTGCGATATGTTAAAAGTGCCAATAATGTTAAAATCCACTGGGAAGGCCAAAAGAGAATCAACAAAGGATTTCATCGCAAAACCAAAGATGGGTGAGCCCTTTTATCTCTCCTCTAGCAGGACACATGATAGCATATGATTGGTCCCGATAAGGACACATAGCAACATCTGGTTGGCTCTGATAAGGACACATGGTAGGATCTAATTGGCTCCAATAAGGGACAAGTGGTAGTTGACATCACCATGAATCTGCAAACAACCATTCATTAGTATTTTACTTGTGTAATTTTACACCTCTGTTTTCAATTTGAAAATTGTATGAAATAGTAGGACAGTGGCAATGGTAGGTTGGTGCCTACATACAGAAGAGGTTGGTGCCTCTTAGCAAGTTGGTTCTTGCTAACCAAAGGCAGGTTGGTGCCTCTTGGAAAGTTGGTGCTTGCTAAACAAAGGAATTCAGTGCCTCCTGTGAGTGGGTGCTCACAAACAAACATATGTAATTAAGTGGGTGCTTAATATTTATCATAAAAGAAGCAACAAAATGGTTGTTTTTTCCCTGTGGGTTTCCATGTGAAAAACACGGTGTCAAATACGTGATGCTCATGTGATTTTTATTTCAATGTGTCTGAAATATTATTGGTTCACTATTTTTTGAATGAATTATCTCACAAGTCAAAGAACATAAGAAGGGATTGTAAACATAGTAACAGAAAGAAAAAATAGTTTCTTAATTACTGATTCACACCCCCCCCCCAGGAATTCCTTATTCCAACATCAACTTCATATGTAAGATTTTTTTTTTTGCATGGAGTTACATGGTGAGATGCTTTGGAGTCATGTACACAATCAATGTTATTTATAGACGTATATAACCATGCCTCTTCTATTGAGACATTAAGTAAAACATAACTTACTGAAACTACAATAGTTGTATCACCTTCATTTATGTGCTTGACTTTTGATTTCTGTTGATTTCTCTTTGTTCCTTCTATTCTTTCTTCAATATCTACTAGCCCGTCCCACTCTACTAATGCTACAAAAGTGATTATTTCCTAAATATACTCTACCGTAATCGTTGGCTTCATATGTCACAATTTTATTTCATGAAGTTTCAAGGTGAGATTCCCTAGAGTCTAGTATGAAATTAATATTACTCCCAGAGTTATATAAACATTCTTATTCTAATATCCTGATCCTGATTTTGATATGCCTTTTAATCGTGAAGTCCCTTTTCTATTATGTTCAATTTTCCTTCCATGGTTAGCTATGGCTAGAATTTCTCCTCATTTTTTCTTAAATGATTTGTGTTGCAGCTCCTCATTCATTAAAATTCTTCTAATATCGCCAAACTTTAAGGCCCCTACAATTGCTAAAGTGCTTATACCTATTGTTGAATTCTCCTAGAATTCCAGTATGGAGCACATGAGTAGGATTTCATCATCCAAAACACGTTTTATAGAGGAAAGATGACTAGTAATTATATTAAATTCATTTAAATGTTTTGAAACTAAAGCACCTTCCTTCAAATTTAGATTATACTACTTTTTCATTAAGAAAAATTTGTTTGATGCTACATTTATCTCATACAAATTATGAAACTTTTTCCATAATCCGTTTGCAGTCTTCCCACTAGCTACATTGAAGTAGATATTCATTGTTAGGTACATTGGATTGTTGCAATGACCTTTATGCCTATCAATTTTCAGGCTTCGCCCATTATCGATGAGGGTTTCTTTTCCACTCCCTCAATAATAAAATAATGATCCTTCAAAATTAGTATATCCTCCATCTATAGCTTCCATAAGGTGAAATTGAGCCCGTTCAACTTCTCCAAATAACTCACTGTAGTTGTCTCCATATTACTTAACATACCTAGCTTATGCTGGTAGATAATTTTGAAATGTTAATGACCTAGGTTCAATCCGTGTTTCTAACTCCATTTTATTAATATAACCAACCATTACATCATGGATCATACATGTCTATGGGACTCTCTCGACCAGAACATTACATTCAACATTAAAACGCATAAACTAAAACTTCCGCGCAAACTCAAAAACCCTGCGGTAGTAGCGACCCAAAACAAACTAGAACATAGATTCGTTATATGGAAAAAATTGTTGAATTCATCACTTTGTACCTTCTTTTATAACTTTTCTCGCTTGATCTAGTATTCTTTGGGGTTTCTTGATCCTGCCTTGATTTGGTCCACTTTGACAAAATCTTGCAGTTGTTTCGCTTTTTGTTGTTGATCCTTTAAAGTTGGCCCCATTTTTCTGCTTCCATGGCTGTGCTTCCCCAATTTTTGGGTGCGCAAGTTCCAATCTTTTATTCTCAGCCGCACTAAACTTTTGGTGACATGGTTTTGATCGTTTTAGACATTTTTCTTCTGGGACTGCTATTTATCATCTTTCCTAAAAAAATGAAGGAACCAAAAACTTACACCAATATCTATAATAACATAGACTTCGATACTAGTATTTAAGTGGAAAAACCACAGGGAAATTATTAGTGATGACAAAAAAAACTCTTATGCATCACTTAAATAAGCGAGATCTTTAAGCTCATGTCGTATGAAATAAGGAATACAACACTAGGCACAAAAATGAAGATTTCCTTACAAGTCACACCCACAATTATTCTTTTTTGTTCTTATAGCTTCATAAGCATTCGAAAATGGCGATTCACCCTCAATACCGTGTGTTTGGTTCCTAAATCCTTACCTTCAATTTTCATCAACGTAGAGTCATTAAAATGGCATGGCACCAGTTGCGTTGTGAAAAGAGGAATGTTGTTGTTGTTGTTGTGATAGTTCCACATAATTAATTAAAATGGTATGTGTTATTTCTTTACTTTTATTTAGACCTTTTGAGAAAATATTTTTAACAAGTGTAATATGCAACGTTGATACTTTGTAACTGCCACTGATGCAAAAGGTATCTATATATTCAAAAATAAAAATTAATATTTTAAAAATTTAATATTTATAATAAATATACTTTTTATTTTTAAATGTATGTAGTACTATAATTATAATTATTATTATAATAATTATATTATTTCATTCATAATTTTCAAAAGTAAGACACTTTATCTTATATTTTTTAATATATGTATATTGTTTTTGACCCTTTAAAATGTTTATTTAAAAAAAATTTGCATATAAATGTTATAAATATTTGAATAATTTATTTATAAACACATAAAATTTATAAGTACATAATTTTAAATTTTAAGTGATTGTTAAATTTATCATTGTAAATTTTTAGTAATATCTATCTTTAAATTTTTTTGGAGATAAAAATACGTATTTGAAGATAAAAATACTTATGAAAGTAACTAAAATTGCAGACGAAAATTCTCAAGCCAATTAAAAAAAAAATAGTTTTTTCTAAAAATATTAGAAAATAATTTGTAATTTCCATAAATGTTTTTAATGTGAATTTTTGAAAAACATTATAAAAAATTTAAAAAATAAAAAAGATTTTGGTTTTAATCAAATATAACATTAGGTTTGATTAGTATTATAAACTAATCACTTAAACTATAACAATCGAGCTCTATAAATTACAATATCTTCGACATATAAGGAATAAACAAATTCTCTAAACTAAAACTTATATTTCATAATTATATTAACTCTTTTCATGTAAAGAGATATTAAAACTTATATTTCATAATTACAATAACTCTTTTCATGTAAAGAAATATATGAAGTACAAATCATCAGTCTTTCACCTCTTCACCCATTCTAAACTTCTCTAAATTAAGAAACAAAAGAAATTCTAGAATGCACTTGATAAATCATTGAAAGTAATATCGAACTCAGATTGCCAAATACATTGTAACAAAAGATGACGATAGCTGATTGATATAGATGGTTTAGTCCTATATCCATACTCGTGTGATTGATACAAGGAAAGAAACATGAACAAGAAAATCTCGATGAAAGGTTGTGATCAGTTGGTGCAGTGACTAATTTGGTGTGTCCTGGACTTGAACTATTATGGAATCTAGGAATTCCCTTGCTTTGTACTCCTTGAAAGCCAACAGATTCATAAATTCCACCAAGTTAGTTTTTCGGTAAAGTGCTGGGTGGTGTTCATTAATGATAAAAATGGAAATGTTTGTATTAATAAAATAAAACCCACTGGTTAGCTCTGTGAAAGAGAGTCTAAACTAGGAGACTCTGGCTCTACAGAACGCTTTACATTGTTCATGCACATTACACATTAAATAGAAAACATGGTTTTAGGGAAGTTAGAACAACATCCTAAGAAATAGAAACTAATTCCTATCCTGAGGTTACGTGAACCAACTTTACCTATTCTAGGATATTCTCCATTATCTTCAGCACTCCCCCTTTATGGAGAATGGTTTCACATATATTCCTAACATCTCTCTAAACATTTGAAACATAACTTTTCCAAGAGGCTTAGTGAAAAATTTTGCAACATTATCACATGTATTACAATATTCCAGATGAATTTCTTTGGACTGCACTTTCTCCCTGACAAAGTGAAATTGAGTATCAATATGTTTAGTGTTTTTGGGAAACACTGGACTGCTGGCTAGCTTGATTGAACTTTGATTGTCACATCTGATTGTTGTTGCGACTGTCTATTCTTCCCCAACATCCTGGAGAAGTCTCTGCAACCAAACTACCTCACACGTTGTTGCACACATGGCTTGATACTCTGCTTCAGCTGAAGACAAGGAAACTGTGTTCTGCTTCTTACTGCTCCATGTGATCACCTCGGATCCAAGACTGAATGCATAACCTATTATAGATCCACAATCATCTACATTTCCTGCCCAATTTGAATTGCATATCCTGCCAATCTAACTTCAGAAGAGTCAGTGTAAATAATATCGTAATCTACAGTACCTTGTAGATACCTCAAAACACTCTTCACTGCAATCCAATGGCTTTCAAGTGGTTTAGACATAAATTGGCTTAGCACACTAACTGCATAAGCCAAATGAGGTCTAGTGGTGGTTAGGTAGATCAGACTGCCAACCAGTTGTTTGTAAAGTCTTGCATCCACCACTTTTGAGCCATCCTCACAATACAATTTGATGTTCTTCTGCAATGGTACTGATACAGGGGTACACTGATCATAAATGTTTGACATGAATCTCCCTAGATCTCGAGACCTAAACAGTATCTGAGTTCACCAAGGTGCTTCATCTCAAACATCTGTGACATTTGTTGCTTGATTTCATCAATTAGATATGTAGCATCACCCATAATTATCAAATTATCCACATATAATGAAATCAACACTACGCACCCTTTTTCATCTTTCATGGTGTAAAGATTAGGGTCATTCTTACTTTTATTGTAGCCAGCTTGTAGAAAAAATGAATCAATTTTCTCATACCATGACCTAAGAGCTTGTTTTAGTCCATAAAGTGCTTTCTTCAATCTACGGACTAAATGTTCTTTTCCTTTCTGGACAAACCCTTCCAGTTTCTCTAGATAAACCTCTTCTTTTAGTTCCCCATTCAAAAACGCAGACTTTACATCTAGTTGGTGCATCATCCAATGTTTCCTAGTAGCTAAAGCGATTAACATTCTGATGGTATTCAATTTAGCTACAGGGGCGAAGGTTTCCTCATAGTCTATCCTTTCTTTTTGTGTGTACCCCTTTGCTACCAACCTAGTTTTTA
Organism: Pinus tabuliformis; assembly: GCA_031772625.1. Taxonomy (NCBI): domain Eukaryota; kingdom Viridiplantae; phylum Streptophyta; class Pinopsida; order Pinales; family Pinaceae; genus Pinus; species Pinus tabuliformis. The sequence continues at coordinate 149,707,708 of CM062818.1, read as the reverse complement.
GTTTTTCTATGGTTCCATCTGCATTAAAATTCAATTTGTATAACCATTTACAACCTATGGTTTGTTTTCCTCTAGGAAGTTCAATCAATTCCCAAGTGTTATTTCTAATTATTGAATCATATTCATGTTCCATCATTGTTTTCCATTCACTACTTTCATTTTCTTCTTTATAACTAGACAACTCAACCACATTCATCATACTAGTTATAAAATCATTTTCCCTATATCTTGTAGGCATTTGACCTTTCCTACCTGATCTCCTGAGTGGTGGGGTGGTGGTTTCAAACCTTATTCGATCATTATTTATTTCTTCCTGCTGCTTCTACTGTTGCTGTTGTTGCTGTTGATGTTGTTCCTACTGTTGTTGTTCATCCCCTTCCTTTGTTTGCTATTGACCCTGATTTTTCTCTGCTTCTTCCTCAAAGTACAGAATGTCCCATCCATCATAGTGCTCATCAGGTTCTTCATTATCCTGCTCATGCAATTTAACATCTCTACTAACAAAGATATTGTAAGTAGAGGGATTAAATAATCTATATACTTTATATGATGAACAATACCCTATAGAAGTACATTTGATGGCTTTTGAGTCTAATTTTCTTCTATCTTCCTTTGGTATATGGCAAAATTATTTACATCCAAATATTCTTAAGTGTTTTACTGCAGGCTTATATCCATATAATTCTTCAAAAGGAGTTTTAGACTCAAGAATTTTTGTAGGACTCCTATTTTTCAAATAAACTACAGTATTCACTACTTCAGCCCAAAAACCATTCAAAAGGTTCTTACCTTTCAGCATACTTCTAGCACATTCCACCAGAGTTTTGTTCTTTCTTTCTGTTACTCCATTCTGCTGTGGAGTATGGGGTACAGTGAACTGTTGCAAAATTCCATGATCTTTACAATATCTGATAAGCTCATATTTCCTGTATTCTCCTCCTTGATCAGAACGAAGAATTTTTATCTGTTTCCCTATTTGTCTTTCAATCATATTTTTAAACTATTTAAAGTATTTGAATGTATGACTCTTCTTACTTAAGAAATACACCCAAGAAAACTGCGTACAGTCATCAATAAACAATAGGAAATACAGTGCACCTCCTAATGATTTTGTTTGCATGGGACCACAAAGGTCTGTGTGCACTAACTCCAGTATATCCCTCTGTTTCTTTTCCACTCTAATAGAGAATTCTTCTCTATGCATTTTTCCTAAAGTACAGGCATCACAATCATTATGTACTTGTTTAAGCATAGGAAGATCTCTTACCATTTCATTCCTTTGTAATAATAAAAAATCATTATAGTTGACGTGGCAGAATCTTTGATGCCAAAGCTCTTCTGTAGTCAGTCTCGTTGCTGTCAATGTGCAAACTAGTGCAGGTCTCACATCCAACTTGTACATACCTCCTGTTTGGATTCCTGTAGCAATTGTCTTCATGCTGTTTAGTAGATCTTTAATGTAACAGTTAGATTTTAAAAATTCAACTTTCAAATCTTGATCTGTAATCATAGATACAGAAATCAAGTTCTTTGTTATGCCAGGCACATACATTACATTATAAATTTGTTTGATATTACCATCAGGTAGAATAACAGAAACTTTCCCACATCCTTTGATTTGATGACTTCTGTCATCACCTAGGTAAATCTGTGCGCCTTCATTGATCTCTTTAAAATCCTCCAGCCAGTGCTTATTCCCTGTCATGTGTGTTGACGCTCCTGAATCTACATACTAGATGTCTGCATCAACATTTTCATCATGATCTACCATGAACAATCTTAAATTCTGCACCTTATCACCATTCGCGAGATGACCTGCATGTCTTTTTGGCTTCTATTGTTCTTCATGATATTTCTTTTTCCTACACTCCCTGGCAATATGACCCAATTTTCCGCAATAAAAACATTTAGTTTCAAAGTAGTTTTTATTTGGATGCATACCTTGGGTTAGATTTGGCCATTTTGTGAACTTGCTCTGTTTTGCTGTTGCAGACCTCCTTTCCCTTCATAAAAGTTTTTCCTCGCCATCAATGCAAGATCGACACTCTGGGGCTTTAGAGTTGATCTCCTTTGTTCTTCCTGCATCAGTATACCTGTCAGCTCTTCAAAATTCAAGATCTTCTCTCTGGCATTTATCCTAGTGATGAACATTTGATAATCATCAGTGACACCATTCATTGTAATGGTTACAAGATCTGTATCTTCCATTGTATGACCAATGTATGATAATTTTATTTTTAGATCCTTAATCCTTCCTACGAATGAAGCAATTTTTTCATTCTCCTCCATCTTCATGGATAGGATCTTACTCTTGAGGTCCAACAGAAGATGATTTGAATTCTTGATCTCGTACAATACCTTTAGAATTCCCCAGATCTCATTAGCTGACTTACCTTCTCTTATGTACGGTATAATGCAGTCTTTCACTGACATCTTTAACATTGTCCTTGCTCTACTTTCTCATTCCTCCCAATCTGAGACTGATGCTGATCCACCCGGGGGCCTCGGCTCATCCCCATTCATAATCGTCCAAGCACTCTGCGCTTCTAGCAGAGTCTGCATCTTAAACTTCCAATTCCCATGATTGGAACCATTGAGCTTGTTATGCTCATTCATGCTTGCTTCAAATATATTGTTATTCATCTTGGTAATTTAGAAAAAAAAAATTTGACAGGTAAAAGATGTTAAATTTACCCCAGATATGTGACAGAGATAGATCACTGTTCTTCAATGTTGTTTGATCTCGCAACACACATGCAGATCACCGTGGCTTCCTTCTCAGCCTCCAGACAACCTTCCATTGTCAGCTACAGCCTTGTTCTTGGCTTCCCCTCGTAGCATCTCTGACAACTACAACCTTGTTATTGGCTTCCCCTCACAGCTACAACCTTGTTCTTGGCTTACACGATCGTCGCAGAAGTGCCTCTCGTTTCTGCGACATCGTCGAAGCTGTACATGTCTTTTCTATGACGAGAAAGATGGAAAATATGAGTGAAGGAGATACAATGCACTCGTCGCAGAGGTACACTTAAAGCCAACGACAATTTCAGAATCGTCGCAGCTATCCTCCTTACAATTGCGATGATCTCGGTTCAAAGAACCACCCACCAGCCAGCGTACAGGTTCCTCAGCCCTGAAGCTCTGATACCATGATAAAAATGGCAATGTTTGTATTAATAAAATAAAACCCACAAGTAAGCTCTATGAAAGAGAGTTTGAATCAGGAGAGTCTGGCTCTGCAAAACGCTCTACATTTTTCATGCACATTACACATTAAATTGAAAACATAGTTTTAGGGAAGTTAGAACAACATCCTAAGAAATAGAAACTAATTCCTATCCTGAGGTTATGTGAACCAACTCTACCTATTCTAGGATATTCTCCATTATCTTCAACAATCAATGAGTCTAATTAATAGATGAAATGACTCTTTCTTTGTGCATTTTGTTATTTTTGTTTGAATTTGAGGTTTTTAAGAATCATAAGTTTAATTTGTTTAAGTTTTTTAATTTACAAAGCACCAGCTTAAGGAATGGATTTGAATGCTCACTGGGTTACATATTACACCCTATATAAAGTCATAAATTTAGGTTAATGTTTAGTCTAATTAATAGATGAAATGACTCACATTTTTGTCAATATTGTTTAAAATCAATATTTTTAATAATCATAACTTTAAGTTATTTAATTTCTCAAGTATAAGTTTCCTAGGGTTTGTCAGGGAGTTGAGTTGTTTAGGCATTCAAAAATACATTTTAAATAATAGCAAATCATAATCTTGCTAGAAATTTTATTATCAAATTCAAATAAGAAAGATCATTTTCCCTAGGAGTTTTTTATGGAGTTGAAATCATTTAGGAAATAAAAGAAAATACATTTTAAATAATAGGAAATCACAATCTTGCTAGAAATTTTATTATCGAATTCAAATAAGAAAGATAATTTTCCCTAGGAGTAGTTTAGGGAGTTGAAATCATTTAGGAAATAAAACAAAATACATTTTAAATAATAGGAAATCACAATCTTTCCAGAAATTGTATTATCAAATTCATACAAGAAATATCATCATCATTTCATTTATTAGGTAGACTACACCTTAATTACATGTTGATTAGTGCCCTGGTGTCACCATATATACTAGCAAGTATCTTCATCTTATAGATCTGGTTGGGTGTCAACCTGAATTGAGCCGACTCCTTTACCCAGTTCTTCAGAATGTCTCTGGAGTTAGCACTACTATTGGGTAAGATGAAGGGAGTCTTCATGATAGTCACGGGCTCTGAGATCTGATACATCATGTCATAGTCTCGTGCCTAGAAGGTTGTAAGCTTAGTCCCACTAACACTGCTTAAGTTCATCGTCTCAGGATCAATGTGAGAGATGATCCAGTTATCATGTTTGCACATGGGAACGTGGGGTATTTGCATGCAATCTAGTACAAGCCATACTTGTGAATCTTCTAATACACCTGATAGTCTTCAAGGTCTTCCTCAAAAGTGCCTACAAATGCTTCATTGACCTCTTTCCACTTGAGTTTAATGTCCCTATCTAGAAACAACTTTGTATCTTCATAGATTAGTACACTAGAGGACACTCACTCAACTACTGCTCTAGCTACCTTTTTGTTACTGTCCTGTGATCCCACTCTCTTAGAAGCCATTGATCCTATACTGCTAAGAGGCGGATGAACACCTAAAAGATCTGAAGACAAAGAAACATGCATGGCATGAAATCTGTCAGTGAAAACCAAAGAAAATTCAAGGAATGACATAACACATACCTGGGGAACTCATAGGAAAGATTGTGCAATTTTTTCTAGGTGGCTGGGTGAATGGCCACTAGAACTACGCAAAAGGCAGTCTCGGTAATTTGGGAGGTATTACTGGCTATTGTATTTGCACAATGGACAATCTAGTCTGGCTGCTGGGATTGTGCAATGCGTAATTCCAACTGGGAGTGACTGCAGGCTTAGGGATTGCATTGCGCAATTTTCTAGGCCAGCAGTCACTATCACTCAGAAATGTACAAAATAGTCGTGGAGGACAGTGCCTGGGTAGAAATGTGCATTTATAGAGAGGAAGATAGAGCCTTCCTTCCCCAAATTGTGTAATGCTGTCTCAGTGAAGGCAAAGTCCGGGCCAAGGCTGGCTAGACTCGCCGATGGGCAACTTAAAGAAAATATGAAAGTGAATTCATGGTGACACTATGTGAAAGTAGAAGTGATTGACAGTGCATGCAAACATGAATGAAAGATTCAGTGAACAGAACAACATGCATATGGGTGAAGCGAGTCCTGGAATCGATGATCATTTGTGCAAAATAGTTTCATGCATGTGACAATAGTGAGATAGCAATGAAAACTGAAACAGTGCTAGGAAAAGCTAGCATACTCATAAACAACAACAAGAATTAAAATAAATCAACCAAACAACACTCACACAAGTGAAAACATAAAAAGCTACATAAATGCTAAAAAAGACAAGTTGAGGCCACTTACCCGTGAATAGTTGAGACAAATATGTCGAATAGTCTTGGATGTGTTGTGGGATTTTGGAGCTCCAAGCTCAATGTGAAAGAATGAGCTCCGATGCGTTGAATAAATATGTTTTGGGCTCATGACATGCATTTCACAAGTCTAGGGAAAGGAAAAAGTTGGAGGAAAGTTCCTAAACAAACTTTGCATGTAACCTCTAGCTCCTAAAAATAGCTCTCTGAGTCATGGGATGCCTTTTTCATTTTTCCTTTTGCTATTCTGGGGAAAATAAAGCCATGCATGCGAGTCAAGTTTCCTTGGTCCTGGGTGGAACTAGTCAACCCAACTACTCATGCATGAATCTACTCAATTGCTGGAAGGAAATGCGCATTTCTGGCTGGGAGCTAGGTTGGCTGCCCAAGAGATTTGTGCAATTTTTAGGCAAAGTAGCTTACTGCTGCCCAAATTTGCACAAATTCTTGGTTGAGTAGCCCTACTGGGGAAAATTTCCCAATTTTCTCAGTGAGGGTTGACTGGAAGAATTGTGAAATTCTGGAGCCCAGTAGGCTCCTAGACAGGATTGCAAAATTTTTGGAGGGAAGGCTGGTTGCCCTCCAGAATTGCACAATTTCTTAGGGGAGTTTCTTAGCCTCCAGCTAGACAAAGTATGGATGAACAACTTGTGAGGGGAATGCATCAAGCTGTGATTAATAGGTTGCCTCTGTGCAAGAAAAACATTGAAGCTTATGTACTTGACAGAGCAAGACAAGGTGCCATGAAAATTTAATAGGGAGGCTCCAAAATGAAGCTAAGGAAAAATTTTAGAGGGTGGTTGTAGCCGCTACAATAGATGCAAAATCGGATGCATCAGAAGTGGATGTAAAAGTAGATGAAAAATGAGATGCAAAAAAAAAAACAATATTCAATGCGAACTCGGACACAAAAGAGGATGAATATGTGGATGCAAAAGTGGAAGCAAATGTGGGTTTCAATGGTAGGCACAAGATATGACACAAATTGTGGTGCAAAAAAATAGGATGCAAAATGGGATGTAACAACAGACACAAAAAAAGATGCAAACTTATATGCAAGACAAGATGCAATAAGGGATGTAAAAGTGGATGCAAACATGCGTGAAACAAGAGAAACAAAATTGGATGCAAAATATGGATGCTATGGAATTATATGCAAAAGAAGATACAAAATGAAACGCAAAAGGCAACACATCAACCCAACACAAAAGTGGATGCAAAAAGAGATGCAATACTTTATGCAAATATTGGATGCAAAAGAGAATGTGAAAATGGATGTAAAATTGGAAGAAAATGTGGGTACAACAGTAAGTGCAAAACATGGCACAATAAAAGTGGATGTAATAATAGATAAAGCAAACAAAGATGCAAACGAAGATGCAAAAAGGGATGCGAAAGTGGACGTAAACATGGTTGAAACAATGGATACAAAAAGGGATGAAAAATAGATGTAAAATTTGATGAAAACCTAGATTTATATGAGGATGCAATCGTGGATGCAAAATTAGAAGAAAAAATGGGTGCAAAGGGTCGTGCCAAACTAGGTGCAAATTATGGCACAAAAAAATTAGATGCAATAGTGGACACAATAATAGATGCAAAAGAGGATGTAAATATGGATGCAAAAAAAGATGCAAAATTGGATGCAGTAAAAGTAGATGCAAAAGTAGACACAAACCTTGATGCAAAACTTGCTACAAAGGGGATGCAAAAAATGGTGCAAAAAATGATTTAAAAATGATGCAAAAGAGGATGCAAGATATGATGAAAAATTTTATGCAAGTGTAGGCACAAAAATTGGATGCAATAGAGAATGCAATAGTGGGTGAAGCAAAATTAGGTTCCAAACTTGATGCAAAGAATTGTGCAAAGGATGGCACAAAAATTGGCATAAAATCTGGCGTAAAACTTGGTGTAAAACTTGGTGCAAATCCTATTACAATACGTGGTGCTAAACTTGGTGTAAGACCATGTGAAAAAATCAGTGAAAATGTTTCATCAAGTTATTCATCATATTTGATAAATGGACACAAATAGCCCCAAAAATGGGCTCTAGACACAAAAAAGGAAGAAAAAATGGATGCTAATCATAGGGTTTTGTTGTAGCATCTTGAGGTTTTTAATGGAAAATGCACAAGATTGAAACATATGTTTACATTATACTATAGCTTGCCATTACTAAAAAAAGCCCAAAAGTAAACTGCTCCCAAAAACAAAGGGAACCAAAAAATACCATTTTTGTTTTTATTCGTTGTCTAGATGTTCGAAATAACACTACATGCAAAATTGCAATAAAAAAAATATCACCAAATATATACAATATCTTAAACCCATTGAGGTGTTGTAAATACTTAATAAAATTGCAATAGCTTCAAAGAACTCTAACTGTATGACTAATGCTACAAATTCTTCAGTTCTGCATACCTATAACGAGAATCCATAGTGTTCAAAAATGTGAGAATTATTGTGGTGCCTACATTACAGTAACGTGATCACCATTCTATCAAGTCCATTATCCCTTTGAGCATGAAAATATTTTTGTATCGGAAGGTGTTTGCCTGATTCTCTCCCCACTACCTGTAGTTGGCAGTTGTGAGGGAGTTGGAGAGGTAGAAACTTTGGAACCTTGCATGAAAAATATTTGAGCTAAGACATCCATGAGATTGGTATTCCTAGCACCACTAACATCGATAAATGTTGTGAGAACACGAGGTTTGAATTCCCTTGTAACATTTCAAAGCAATTGAAGTTTGTCCTTTGTCACTCCTTGATGTTTCATTTCCTGCCAAAAAAATTGAAACTTTCAACCAATTTTTTTGGGAAAAAGAAGCCACAAAAACTGGTAGTAGCTAAATCACATAATAGACCAATCTCAAGGTTCAAATTAATATACGGGTCATGACATAAAATTAATTGACATATTAAAAAGACACAACTAGTGCTTTGAATGGGAGAATCATTCCTCACTTTGGAGGAACTCCCGTTGTTACCTCTAAACTTAATTGATTATTTCCTTCTAGATTAGTTGATTGGTTGCCCATTTATCTTATCTGCATATCAAGTACATAACAAAGCAATGAAGAATTTATAATAGAACTCAAAATCATTTAGTTCAGGCACCATCTATTCCCCTTTATTTGTTAACAAAAGTATGAAGCTGACTAGGATAATAGTTGTCTTACAGGCATTATTTTCATCTGTAGAAGACCCTCACCTTGAGGTCGATGATTTCCTATTATGTCCTTAGATGGCACCATTCTCTTGGACTTTGCATTTTTTCAGTTTCTTCCTTAGAAATGATATCTTGAGGTTTCCCAAGATCTATGCACAAACAAATCCCACATTATTTTATATGAAAGGGTTTGGTTAAAAAGATAAGAAGAAAGAGAGAAACATATATTGTTCTAGAGAAGCAACTCACATTTTATTTATGTAAGAGAAAAATTATAAAGAACTTTGAAGAGGAATGAAAATCCCAATAGAGCAGAAACTCCTATACAATACCAATATTCTTGTTGTCCAAAGATGTTATGACTCTTGAGGGGAGAAACACCCAAATTTTTTATTTTCTCTACACTCTAAGGCAACATATTTTCATGACACCCAAAAGCAAAGAGCTATGCCATTGGAGGCTATGGCCACCAAGGGCCAACAAAAAGCTTTGAATTAGAAATAGAACCCGCAACAAAGGAGAAGGAAGTTTGAATAATGATAAAATACTTAGAACATTCATGAGTTTAAAGTTTATTCTCTAAGAGTCTCTGAAAAAGAGAGATAACTTGGAACATTCATGAGTTTAAAGTTTATTCTCTAAGAGTCTCTGAAAAAGATAGATAACCTAAAGTAGACAAAGAAGGATCCCAATTAGAAAGTGATATAGAAATTCAACAAACCCTCAAAGTAAACAAGAAATAAAGGAAAATGAATTACCCTAAATTTTACATAGTAAAGATCTCCTTTCTCTTAAAAACTTCCAAACCATGATGTACGAAGGTTTCTATAGATATTGTGAGCATTTTTGTAAAAGAATAATTGTAAACCTTAAATTTCTTGGTGTAGTTTCTAACTACCTCAAAAATTTGATATTATTTGTGACTCAGGTCAACTTGAGGATGATAATTCCTTCGGGTATCTCCAGAAGGAAGCCTGCCTTAAACAAGAAGTAATAGTAATATTGATTAATGATGGGCTGGATAGGAGTTTCATTAAATCCCCAAAATGCAAAAAGACGTGAGGAAATGAAAATTTGATCCAAAGAAATTACCAAAGAAGGGATCATCTTTAGACTACTAATTTTAGTCTAGACATTTGTTAAAAACAGGACCAAAGAGAAAAAAATGTTAGTAGCCCCAAAATGCATCTGAAACTTACAAAAAGGGTCTATGTTTGGCAACATTGTAGCGAGTGAAAAGAAACATAATTTCAATGCAAACACACTATGCATTCTCTTCCCTTATTACTTCACCTCCATCGCTGCAAAATTCTAACACGTGGTTGCTTGGGTTCCATCCCATCACATTATGTATTCTTATCTTAGGCTTCAAGGATGAGGAGTGTTATTTTTTGTAGCATCAGATGTGTTCTAGCCTTGAAATTTGTGGAGAGGCTAATGCATGAGATCTCCAAAACCTAAACACTGTTTCTGGAAATTCCGCCTCGAAATGACTTAATTAGATTATTAGTCAATTTTTAAATATTTCCTAAGTCTAAATTTAGGGAATATGACTGATTAATGAGAATTAATTTAGTTATTGTGTGAATTTTCTAGAAACTCACACAGATCAACTTCAAGTTAATCCTATCCATCGATTAAGATCTAATATTGGTCGCTATAGTGTCAACAGAGGATTATGAGCAGAAGTCGATGGGGCTTGGAGAAATTACTTCAGCAGTTTGATTTAATGAGCAAATCAATTTCCAAAGTAGGAGAAGTTAGTTTCCAAAGAGAGAGCCAGTGAGATCGAAGAAGTAAGAGAGGGGTAAAGACAGTGAAGCCAAAGGAATATTTCCAGTTCCAATGAGTGCATTTATAGAGAGGCAAGTGAGCCATAGTGAGGTTGACGCAGAGCAACGTAGTAGCCTCTAGAGGCAGTTTCGAATCTTCTCGGTAACAGAAAATTTTTAGTGCCAGAAACTGGGCAGAGGTTCCAAATACTAGGAGAGACTTTTTCACAGGCAGCATTAGACCAAACGACTTGAGGAGAGGTTGGTTCGAGATGGGTGCAGAATTAAGAGTGCTAGGGTTGATGCAGTAGCTATGTAGAGCTAACTTAGATGGCTCAACATGAGTTCAGGCCAGAGCTCAAATTTCCCTGTGGAGTGATGAAATTCCTCACTAGATTTTTATTACCAGTTTTACTCTATAGTGTTGCCAATTTCAACATCTAATTGCACTCATATTATTTTATTGCTGCTTAATATTAAAACCCTCAGCTTCTACACCAATTTTCCCAAGTTGGGTTTTTCTGATGACATTGGTCCAAACAATAAATGTGCCATTTTATGTGTGTGTGATAGTATTTCTTTCGGTGTTTATTTCTTCCGCAGTTTATTTGTGTAGGTCAGAGTGTGATTGATTAAGTATTTATTGTTTCAAACAGTAAATAAATTGTTAAAATTAATTTAACAATTAGGAGAATTATTTTGAGTTGTTGCAATAGCATTTGAGTTTCCAAATTTTCACATGGTGTTAGAGAGAAGATGATAAGCCAGAGTGTTGAGTAGGGAAGAAATGAGGAGTTTCTTTGTTTAGTGTGGGAAATAGATCCAAACCCTAGAGGGAAGCATAATAACCTTTGCCAAGAGGACAAATTTCTTGAGGAGAATCAATTTTTCTGAGACAGGGACAAAAAATTCGATCTCTCTAGATCGAGTGATTCCAAACGTAGAGGGAGAAGGATTTTTTTTTTCATAGAGGAGATCTCTAGCTAAACGTAGTAGTTTTTCCATAGCTTACTAAAGTAGAACTAATGTCAGGTGGAAGAAGAGCACACACTTAGAGGAAATTTTCCTCAGAGAACTTCCAGTCTCAAGAAGTTTGATTTCCCTTACATATTAGCAGTAGTTAAGTGCAAAATTTCTCACTACAGAAGGGAGTATGAATAAGTGAGAAGGAGCTCAGTAGAAGGGAGTGCGAATAAGTGAGAAGAAGCTAAGCATAAGAGAAGAGGATATTTCAACATTGTTTGAGATGACCATTGCTAGACTTTGAGATCAGGATAGGTTGGAAGGTGCTTCCAACTATGTCATCTAGAAGGCAAGGATGTCCCTCCTTTTGGATGAATATGGCCTGAAGCCATTCATAGATGCAGTGGTAACTATGCCCATAGATGCATATTAGTTGAAGGAGTACAAAAAGGAAATGGCACGACAAAGAGTTTGATTCTTGATGGTGTTTGTTGTCACATTGTATCACACATAGTGGCCAAGGGAATAACCAAAGAGATGTGGGATACAGTTTCCATGCTGTAGCAAGGCACTTCCGAGCAACAAAAGATGTACTTAGAGGAGAAGTTGAGATGCACCAGGGTGCAAAAAGTGGAATGCATAGACCCCTTCCTCACAAGGATTTAGGAGATTCAAGACCAGATTGCGGTTGTTGGGGAAATGCCTCAACCCACAGAGCTAGTATGATTGGCACTCAATAGTGTCTCCGAGGAGTGGCAAGTATTTTTCCTAAGCATATTGGGTAGAGACACCTTGCCAAGGTGGGACATGATGTGGGCTGATTTGTAGCAGGAGGAGTTGAGATGAGACTTGGTAAAGAGCTCCATTAGTGGCAGCAACATCAAATCGATGCAAGTGAAGGAGGAAGAGAATGTGGTGCTCACATCAAAGGGTCCCAGTTAGGGATGGGGGGGCACCGAAAGAATATGGCCCAGGAGAAACCGCCTAAGGCGATTTCCTTGGTTTTCATAATAACCTTATCATGAACCTGTGGGTTATGGCCCACCTATACAAATCAGAAGCATTTACATTCGTGGGTTTTATCTTGACCAATCACCAAATAATGCTTTAACATATAATCTGCCAACGAACGTCGGTCCCACCTGAATGCACAAAACTAGAATCAAAATAAAATAAACTCACGTTGATACACTTCTTAGGTCTTCTCAGCAATTGAATAACAATTGAAGACAAATTGAATAGTGATTGAACAACAATTGAATAGCAAACGGTCCCACGTTGACTTTCCCTTTTTGCATAGGTGCTTTACTCTACACCATTGATCTTACCATTCAATCTGACAGTCGTTGATCCGACCAATCAACAAACCCAATTGCCATCCTCCACCGTTTGATGAAGGTGCACTTGATCTAATGGAGAATAGCGATATCGCATGAGAAACTTGCACGACACTTAATCACCGTTATGAAGATGATAAGGATTATAAATCCTTAATCTATAAAATTTCAGGTCCAACTTTGAAGTTAAAGTCTGATATTTTTATGTCCTGATATTCATTGCATAACGGAGGCAATCGAGTCCTACTGTCTGTAGCTCTTCAACTAACACATGGGTTAAAAACAACTTAACCCCCACAGTTGACTGTGACGTAAGTGGTTGAAAATGCGGTTGATGGTTAGGATTGCGTGTGGGCCTTCAAACACGATCAAGACACCCGTAGGCTCCTAACCTCTACAGTTACGCATTTCGCTTTGACACTTAGATTACATTCAACGTGGATTGTTGAATGTTACTCCACTCCACCTTTTAGTTTTCGAACTCCTTCCAACAGAATCACACTGATCTCAAATAGCCGTTCTTGCATAATCAAATTCACATTACTTCATCCACTATTTCTTTAACACCACTTCGAGCTGGAATACATAACACTCTCTGTATTAATCCCCTTCTTTCAGATTTCGTAATTAGTTCTTTACTTGACCTGTACATACATCTATCAAATCCAAACTAGAATCACACGGATTCTACCTAGTCGGTAAGTCTTTTGTCACTCAAAAATACTTTCAGGAATCCAGCTTGAATTCATTCATCATGGTTTGTCACATAGAAACCATAAATTCACAATTATGGATCACTCAGCACATAAAAGGAATGACACACACAATCACAATTAATTCAATTTCCTCATTCATTAAACAAATGTATAGATACAAATAAAACCTATTTTACAGTTTAGCTTTGGTCTGATCTGCCTTTACATGGTCTATATCAGTCGCCCTTTCTCGTCTTACTGCGCATAGGCCACAATCCAAACCCTATCTACTTCCTATCTAAGGATTATTCTTCATTCGACCTTTTTTTGCCTTATGCTTTTGAGGTTTAAATTTATACAAAAGGATTTTGTTTCCAATTCTAGTTTAGATCCTCAATCTTCTCAACTAAATCCTAAGAATCCTCTAAGTCCTCAATTAGTTCCTAAAATATCTTCTTTATCCCTCAAGGATCTCAACTTTCAACTAATCCTAAGGATCCTCCATAAATGATGAACTACTTTCTAAGATTTACAATATCTCAATCCATACTAATTACTCATCATCACTCATGTTCTCCCACATTCGGGAACATTTACAAATAACCTCACAATATTTAATTAACTCCTATTCTAAATGTCTCACCTAAATCACTCAAAATACTTAAAATTACATTAATTAAATACTTAGGAAAAACATTCTTTTGAAAACACAAGACCACCTAGATTCTACTAAATGTACACATTTTTGGAACCGTGATGCTCTTGCATGAAAAGAAGAAGGACATGTCAAAGGTTAAGTTTTATAGATGTGGTGAGCTTGGTTACTATAGTACCCAATGTCCTCTTAGGAAGAAGGACAAGGACGATAAGCATGACCAATAGGAACCATCAACAGAGATCGATAGGATTTCCTCTAGGCTAGAGGAATACTTCACCATGTTTTTTGACACACCCCCAGGAGTGAAGTGGGGTGACTTGGTCCTGTAGACCCAAAGTTCTACAGATGAGCAGGATTCTTGAGGAAGTCCACCTCTTGAATCAGTACCTTGTTATGGGGGCCCACAATATTTTAGTAGCAGGATGGATTAGTGGTAGTAGATGCATTCAGATTGCAAAGTGACAGATGCAGAGTCTAGTTGTAGTTAGATGTTGGGGAGTACAATGTAGAGTTGGAAGTAGTGCAAGTGGCACAGTGCATAGTCAGCAGTAGTGCAGATGCCTGAGTGACAACATAGATACGAGCAATAGTTAGAGATTCGGGAGACATATGCATCATATTGATCATTGTTGATTCAATATTTAGGATGTTTTTTAGTTGTAGATGTTGCAGTTGCAACAACAATATATGGGGAGGGAGTTGTAGTGCATACGAAATATTGAAAATAGTTCAGCAGGGTCAATAACAACACAGATGCAAAAGATATCAGAGTTGCATAGTGGTTGGTGGCCAACAACAGCTACATATCAACAACGTGACAAGAGATGATGCAAATATTAGATGTTGCTATAGGAGGCAATAGTACTAGAACACATTCCTTTCCAAGAGGGAGTGTTTGTTTTTGTAGCATCAAATGTGTTCTAGCCTTGAAATTATTTGGAGAGGCTAGAATACATGATATATCCAAGACCTAGAAATCGTTTATGGAAGTTATGCCTAGAAATGACTTAATTAAATTATTAGTCAATTTTTAAATATTTCCTAAGTCTAAACTTAGGGAATATGACTAATTAATCAAAATTAATTAGGTTATGGTGTGAATGTTCTAAAAGCTCACATGGATCAGCTTCAAGTTAATCCTAGCCATTGATTAAGATCTACTCTTGGTCGTTGAAGTCTGAACAGAGGATTATAAGAAGAATTTGATGTGGCTTGGATAAATCACTTCAACAGTTCGATTTCATGAGCAGATCAATTTCCAGAGTAGAAGCAATTAGTTGTTGAAGAGAGAGCCAGTGAGATCGACATATTATGAGAGGGGAAAATATATTGAAGCTGAAGGAATATTTCCAGTTCCAGTGAGTGCATTTATAGAGAGGAAAGTAAGCCACAGTGAGGCTGACATAGAGAAGTGTAGTAACCTTTAGAGGCAATTTCAATTCTATTGGGGAATAGAAGAGTTCAGTGGTAGAAGCTAGGTAGAGGTTCCAAAGGCCAGGAGAGACTTTTTCCCTGATAAAATCATACTAGATGACTTGAGGAGAAGCTGGTTCGAGTTGAGCACAGAAGAAACTGCGCTAGGGTGATGCGGTAGTTGCGTAGAGCCAGTTTGGACGACTCAACTTGAGCTGAGGTCAGAGCCCGAATTTGCTTGTGGAGTGAGGAAATTCCTCACTAGATATTTCTTGCTAGTTTTTCTCTGTAGGATTTCTAGTTTCGGAACCCAATCATACTCAGAATATTTCAATGCTACTTGTTTAGTCAAGTTAGTGTCCTAAATTGCTTGCATGAATTATCAACCAATGTTTGCAGGCTGATGAAGTGTAGTGCACTATATGTGCTTAGTTAACCCTTCCTACTTCGTTGTTTTGTATTTTTATATTGTTTTGGGGGTTTCTGTTCTTTGATTCATAATGATGTACAAACTGAACTATGAGAAACTGAATCTAAGCTTCCTAAAGGTGAACCAAGAGCTTAAAACTAGTCAAAATCTAAGTTAAAAGAAGGGAAAAAAGAGCATTTGTCCTATGTTTTCATTAATCTTAAGTCATGAATCTAATTCTTAAAATTAAGAGGTGAAGTCGTAAGGCATGCTGAAATAAATACAGAGAATGAAATTACCTAAAGCACTTCTAGTTACTCTAACCTTCAATTTTGAAAGATAACTTTCTTGAAATGGAATACAAGCAACTTTTTGTACTTTATGATCTAGAGAACTACATAAAAACATGCAGAAGTTAACTGATTGGTTTCAACCATTTTGTAAAGTGAATGTTTAACCATTTAGTTTAGGATGGGTATCAACTTGAAATGGTGATCAAAAACATTCATTAACACAGTGCATTGACGATCTGAACTAGAAAATAAATAACAAAAATAGTGAGTAAACCGATCAAAAATGCATTCTCATTACTTTCAACCTTACTCTGTTAGAAACAAAGTCATTTCCTTTTATGAAATGGGTTGGATAAATAAGATTGCACAATTGAGTTCTAACATTCTTCTACTGATCAAAACTAAACGAAATCAAACTACAAGAAATCAACCTAATTTAGAAATACTGCTAAAAGAAAATGATGAAATTAAAACTGAATAGAAAACAAATGAAAAGAAAACCTCCTTCAGTGCAAGGGCCCTCTGCAACTAACTAGATTGAGCAGCTAACTAGTTTAAAATTCTCTTTCAAACGATCATTTGTCAACACATGGCATTATATTATAAACAAGAACAAAAGTTCACAATTAAAGAGTTGAAAGTCTAAGCTTAATACATCAAAAACTTTGAACCCCTCTCGATCTGTACAACCAGTATTTAAAAGAAAATATTCATAACTGTCTTTGAGGAAAATTAGCTACAGGTGGTCTACACATATCACATCAGGACTACATAAATGTTTGATCAGCTACAGGTGACTTAAATTCGAGCGAGATGTTTTCATAGAATCGTTAAGACACGTGGCTGATCCAGGTTAATGTTGCAACAAAACTGTTCGATTTATTAGTTAACCATGAAAGAGTAGATAAAGGGTCCTATTTCTTCCAGGTTTCATATGTTTGACTCCACCTTTGACTATGGCCTTGAACTTGCTTTCTTATCAATCTAAGCTGAGTGACTAGGATAGAATCCACATGGAGACAATTCCAGAGATGCCCATGTGGTTAGTTTCTTTGTTTGACACCTCGAACCTGTCAGACGATGGAAATAGCTATGGAATACATAGTTAGCTACAGAATAGGTTGCATTCTGTAGCTAATTTGCAAAAACTTATTCAAATAGAAAAAACATAAAAATATAACATGTTAATCATTTAATGCCCTCCTTAAGACAAAATCTATCATTTATCATTAATGGGGATCTGTTTTCTTATGAAAATAACAAGGGAAAGAAGTGAGAAAAGTTGTCAAGGAGAGAGTAATTATGAGGTTCAACATACCCCCACTGCAAAATCATTGCATGTCCCCATGCAATTTTCCAAAAATGTGAATTCTTCTTTCCTATTTCATTTGTTCAAAAACTTCTTCTCCTACATCTAATTTTCTTCTTTTGCTCCTCTTTGAAGTGACTACCATCTCAGGTTTCTTCATAAGAAGCCTGTATTTAAGTTTGATGACTTTTCTGTTCAAGCTTCTATTTTTCCTCTTCAACTTCCTATTCTTCTTGTATAATATCCCTAGGTGCAATATTGTATTATCATGAATAACTTTATCCAATTTACTTTGTTCCCTCAGGGTTTCATTTTCTTTCTTCATATGTTTGTTCAATATCTCTAACTCATAGATTTCCTGTTTGAGAGAGTCAGCTAGAGGTTCTTGTGGATTGATAGAGGGTTTTGGATTAGTTGAGGATTTTGGATACATTGAGGCACTTTTCTTCTCCAGTGATTCTATATAACCATAAATTTGTTGTTGCACTGAGTCTATGCCTGGAGATCCTCTATTGGGGTTGCCTTCGAAATACTATTTAGGAGAATTTTGAGGACTGTGTGTAAATGGAACATTATCAGGAGATGGTACTGGGGTTTCTTCTTCTAGATTTATGAACTCTGTTCCCTTTGATGATACCTTCTTTACCATACCTCGGAGTCTAGAGCTCCTTCTAAGTTGTAGAGGGCTTATGTTCTCCTCCTTTGTACCCTTTTTCTCCTTTCCTATCTTTTCTTTTCTCTTGATTTGTTTCCTAATCTCTGTCAATTTTTCAGAGATTAATTGTTCATCATCTTGTTGTAATGAAGATTTAGGTTTGTTTCCAGTAATTCCACCATCTTTCTTTTTCATCTTCCCTTTTTTCTTGATCTTCTCCCTGATCTCTGTCAATTTTTCAGAGACTAGCTCTTCATCATTTTTCTGTGTGGAGGACTCAGGTTTGCTTTGAATGGTTATACTAGTCTTCTTTCTCTTACTCCTTTTGACATTACTCTCTTTAGGTGATTCTGGTGCCTCTTGGAAATAGTTTCTTATCAAGAAATTTTCCCAAGTATCTCCTATTCTTTT
Source organism: Pinus tabuliformis (assembly GCA_031772625.1). NCBI lineage: Eukaryota > Viridiplantae > Streptophyta > Pinopsida > Pinales > Pinaceae > Pinus > Pinus tabuliformis. Next base: position 149,689,116 of record CM062818.1, on the reverse strand, counting down.
CAAATGAAACTCAACCAGTGTTTTTACCAACCCATGATGGTGCATGATTGTTTCTAGGAATTCTATTTTCTTATGTACAGTTGAAGCCATCCTTCTTAAACTGTTTAGTAGGAAGAAAGGGAGGTTGATGTCTCCATTTTCTAGAATGTTCTTCAATAAACGTATATGATAGACATTCATGCACCCAAATCTCCCCTCATAGGTAATGAATTTCTGTAATATCAAAATCATGCTTCTCCATTTATTTTTAAGTGCTGAAATATGAATTCCTTTTCTAAACACAGAGACATCCATACCTGGGTTCCTGAGGATTACTTTCCATGATTCACTGTGGAATTCCTTGTTTTTAAACCATCTCTCACCATGTCTTGGAAGTTTTGTAGCCTCTGCTATGTAGGATTATGTTACCACAAACTTAATGTCTCCAATTTCTACTTCTATACCATCGAATGATTTAGCAAAAGATTTTGTGATCTCTTTGTGGAAGCCATCAAAATTTACAACGAAATTGAGCCATCCCAGCCTTGTACAACATCCCCTTGAGTTGTGGGAATCCCTCCATATATTTTGCTCCTATTGGCTCTATCCTGACAATAAGTCACATGGATATCGTTTTGCAATTTTTTTTTAACCTTCAGAATTACTCTCCTGGTTCATGAAATGGACTGACTACACGTATGGTGAAAAAGAACTACGGGTTTGTGTGGAATAAGTAGACAGTGAGAGTTTGGAGAGGCATGTATACATTGGTCACATCGTAGTCTTGACAGTTAACAGATGGAGTTATTAGGGACCATTTAGGTACAGAGTATGGAGAGTGTAGCGGAGATGTGGTATGATGAAATTATTATGGACTGTTTGGTACCGAGTATGGAAGATGTGGCAGAGATGTGGTATGATGAAGTGGCAGTCAAATCAAATGATAAATTGTTAAGGAGACATATGATTATTCATATTATACATGCCTTATGTTTTTAACTTGCTGTTTGAAATAAATTTTGCATTTTAGGTTTAGAACTTAACCTTTTTCTTGATAAGTCCTTTGGTGTTGATCCGTAAGTAATTTTAGCATGGTTGGTCTCCAAAAATTGATTCTTCAGTTTCCTGCATTAATGATTTATTTGTGAGTTGTACAATTGTGCCAGAGTTGATAAGTAAGTTGTAGCCGCATAATCAGATTAGTTGTAGAATGGAATCAATTGTAGAATGTGAAAAGAAATAAAAGTGAAGTATGGCTATGGAATAGGAGTGTGAAAATGAAATGGAAATGGGTTATGACAGTGAAATGAAATGATATGTAAAATAAAATGGGAAATAAGGTGAAATGGAGTAAAAATGTAAAAATAAAATGTAAATAGAATATGATAGTGAGATGAAATGGAACTGTAAAATAAAATGAAAACAGAATGAGATGGAAATGAGACTATGAATTTGTAAACTCTAAACTACAAATAAAAGTATCTTTTTGTCACTACTTATTACAGAAAGGAAATGGAAAATATAGGATGTCAGAAATCTCTGATTTTCACCTTGTATTTTCTATATGAGTATGCCAATCAATGATTGATTTTCAACCTCATACATTTTTATTTTTTATTTTTTTAACATTTTTTTAGGAAAAATAAAGGCTAAGTTAGTGGAGAAGAAGGATTCTTCTTCACTAGCTTCATTTCAGAGTTATTCTGGAAAATCTTAATGAACTCCTCTCTTGAAATTGGTTTTTGATATATCTTCAACTAATGACCATTCACAAGAAGAGGTGTTTTCCTTCCATTTATTTTCCTTATCCTTACTGCTCCATTATTAAAGACTTCTTCAATCTCATATGGCCCAAGCCAATGAGTTTGAAACTTACCTTGAAAATATTTGAACTTTGAATTGAACAACAGTGCCCAATCCCCTGCTTGAAACTTCTTCTCCTTGGTATATTTGTCATGCCATTTATCCCTATGCTGTTGGACTATACTGGTTCTTTGAACTACATCTTGCCTGATTTCATTAAGCTCATTGAGTTGCTCCAATCTATGTTTCTGTGCCTCTGATAAATCCAGTCCCAATTAGACTGCCATCTTGAAGGTTTGATTTGAAATTCTATAGGGAACAAGACTTGTTTCCCATAAACAAGTTCATAGGGTGTATGTCCTGTTGTGTTCCTCCATGTAGTTCTATAAGCCCATAAGGCTTCAGGAAGCCTTTCTGCCCAATCTCTTCTATGTAGAGGCACAATCTTAGTGAGAATTCCTTCAATCACCTTATTTGTAGATTCAACTTGACCATTTTCTTGTGGATGATAGGGAGTAGAGTTCCTATGTTTGATCTTATAATCTTTCACAAGACTCTTCACCATTTTAGATATAAATTGAGATTCCTGATTTGTCACAATTTCTCTTGGAACACCAAAACGAGTGAAGATGTCCTCAAAAAGAAAATTAACTACAGATTTTCATTAGCAAAAGGTAATGCTTTAGCCTTTCCCCATTTAGTGACATAATCAGTGCATACCAATATATACTTGTTTTGATTAGATGGGGGATTAATTGGTCCAAAAAAATTCAAGGCCCATTTTTCAAAAGGTTCAATGAGTACCTGAGTTTGTAGTGGCATTTCATTTGAAGGAGCATGTTTTCCTACCCTTTGGCAGCTGTCACACCTCCTAAAATATTCTTTGGCATCTTTGAAGATGGATGGAAAATAATATCCTAAAGAAAGGATTTTATAAGTTGTCCTCTTGTCATCCAAGTGTCCACCACATGGTTCATCATGACATGCCTTAAGAATCTCAGGAATTTCATCTTCCCTCAAACATATTCTGATCATGACATTTGGACCTATTTTATACAATTCATTAGTGATCCATGAGTATCTTGCACTTATTTGAATAATTTTTCTTTTCTCTCTAAGAAACAAATGTGAAGGCAATTTCCCTGTGACTAAGTAATTAGAAATATCTGAAAACCAAGGGTCTGAGTAGTCACTGCAAAAGGATAATCATCAGGAAACATATCTTCAACCGAAGTGTCATCTTTGATATTTTGAATTCTGGACAAGAAATCATCAACTGTGTTTTGTTTTCCAGGTCTATCTAGCACAGTAATATTGAATTCTTGCAAGAGTAATAACCATCTTATGACTCTGCCATTAGTAATGGGTTTATTCATTAAGTATCTAATTGTAGAGTGATGTGTATGAACAGAGGTTCATAGCCTGTTATATAATGTTTGAACTTGTTGATTGCATGAACAACAACTAAAAATTCCTTTTTAGTTACAATATAATTTAACTCAGTGGGAGTCAAATTCTTACTTGTATAGTAGATGGCATAGGGAATCAAATATTTTTTTCCTAATACAGCTCCCAGAGCTGTATCTGAAGCATCTCTTGAAATTTGAAAAGGTAGTTTCCAATTTGGACCTCTCAACATAGGTGCTTCAGAATTTTTTGTTTTTAAAGTCTCAAATGCTAACTCGCAATCAGGATTCCAATTGAATTCACAATCCTTTTTGAGTAATTTGAAGAGTGGGGATGCTATTCTAGTGAAATTTTCTGTAAATCGTTTATAGTATCCTGTAAATCCTATAAAACTTCTAACATACTTTTGGATATTTGGAATTGATAATTTAGGGACAACCTCAACTTTAGATTTATCAACTTTAATTCCATCTCCTGAAATGTGATGTCCTAAAACAATCCCTTCTGTAAACATCATAAAACATTTTTCCTGGATTAGTGAAAGGTTTGCTTCCTTACATATTTTAAGAACTTTTTCCATATTTTCCAAATCTTCTTCAAATTTATTTCCATAGACTGTAAAGTCATCCATATATACCTCTACACAATCATGTATTAGATCATAAATAATTCCTAGTACTTATCTTTGGAATGTTGCAGGTGCATTACATAATCCAAAAGCAAGTACTCGATAGGCATAGGTTCCTCATGGACAAGTAAATGTGGTTTTATCTTGATCTTCAGGTGCCACCTGAATCTGATTATAACCACTAGAACCATCCAAGAATGAGAAATACTTCTTACCCGCTAATGTATTTAACACTTGACCCATAAAGGAAAAGGAAAATGATCTTTAAGGGTAGCTTTATTCAATTCTCGATAATCAATGCACACCCTCCATTTGCCATTCTTTTTGGGCACAATCACTAAAGGGGAAATCCATTGGCTGTCTGAAATTGGGTAAATGAAGTTTACATTCAGCAATTTTTGCAGCTCTTCTTTCACAATTTCCCTAAGATTTGGATTCATCCTTCTTTGAGGTTGTTTGATAGGTCTACAATTTTCCTCAATGTAGATGTGATGTATACAAGTCTTAGGACTGATTCCTTTCATGTCAGTATATTCCCATGCATATGCAGCAGAGTATTGTTGTAATTTTTTGATTAGCTTTTCTTGTTGTAATTTCTCCAAGTTATTGTTTATGTTCAATGTTCTCCCTAGAAAGATTTCAATTATAGAGCTACCAAATTCTTCCATAGATTAAAGAGACATTTGCCTAGATGAAAAATATTCAATATTGGATTTTTCTTAGAATTGATCATGTTCATATTCTCGAGATGATTCAAAATTTTCCATTGTATTCAAGATTTGACTATCTTCACTAATGTCTGAAATAGTAAAGAGAGGCCGAATGTCATTTTCATCATCAATCCATTCTTTGTCATATATTTCTGTGATTGTTATTGCTGGAGGATATAGAGTGAATTTCTTTGTTGAATTACCATCAGAAATATACATGTCACCAGATCTACAGCTAATGAAAGCATCAACTGTGGCCAGCCAAGGTCTTCCTAATATAAGTGAATGTCCTCCTAGATTGTTCTTTGGGGTTAAGATCATAAAATCAACATGATATTCCCAATAATCTAAGGATATTGAAATATCTACTAACACACAATCTGGTTTGGTTACAGATCTATCTGCTAATTGCGGTAATGTAGAGGTGTAAAGAAGATTAGGAAGCTAGAGTTCTTCCATGGTTTGTTTGTTCATGATGTTTATTTTTGCTCCTAAATAAATCAATGTATTTGGAATTTCAACTCCATTGATATGTTTTTTCACAATTGGACTTCCCGGATCTATATATTTTTGTATGGAAATTTTTCTCATCATTATGTCTACTATTTTTCCTTCCAGGTGAATTCTTTTTGTTTCCTTTGCTTTTCTTCCTGGTTCCTTTATGCTCAACTCCTTTATTGTTTTAGCTAGAATTGGAATCTCCTTAGTGGCTTGTAACAAAGTGATTTTGATACAAACATTTTACAATTCATCCAGAAAATCATAATTAGGCAACATAATCTGCTTTTCTACTCCTCTATCAACTTGTAATCTTTCAAGAAAATGAGGTGTAGAAGTAGATACTGGTTGCTCAATGAGAGGAGTTGAGTTCACTGGTTCTTTTTGTTTTTCAGTTTTAGTATTTTGGTTTTGGAGAGATGTTTCTTCAAAACTTTTATTGGACTATAGAGAATCTTCCTCAAAATTGTCTTATTCTTGAATAACTATAGAAGGCCTCTCCTTTTCCAATATCCTACCAGATCTTAGTTGAACATCATTGAGATCTAGAGGAGTGATCATATAAGTTTGAAATTGTTGTCCTTCCACCATGTAAGTATTCTAAGGATTTTTATTGTTGGGGTTTGGTAATGGTTGGGCAGGTAGCTGATTTGGTCTCTGCTGAAATGGTAGTAAGAGTTGAGGATTTTGGTTTTGTTGTGGAATTTGTTGTGGATTGTGTTGTGAAAATAGCAGTGAAAGTTGAGGGTTCTGATTTTGAAGTTGTGGCTATTGATTTTATTGTGGAATGTGTGGGGGAGGATAATTTTGATATGATGGAGGATATTGATAATATTGAGAAAATATTCCATAAGGATTTTTTACTCCTTGAGCCCAAGGTTGAGATTGAGATTAAGGTTGAGGCCAAGGTTGCTGCCAAGAATTCCAATTTCGTGGGGGTTGAAGATACATTTGATTGTTAAATCCCTAATTTTGTGGTCCCTGCTAAGGTCTTCTAGAGACAAATTAAAGAGATTCTGCTAAATTTGGAACTGTTATTCTTGAAAAACAACTTTAAGACCTAGAATTGAAGGACAACCCTTGGTCTCATGGTTTTCTAAACAAATCATACAAGTCTCTATGATTTTTGCATCCAAAGGACATTCTCTTAAAGCGTGTTTTTTTGGTTGCATTTGGGACAAAAAATAGCTAAAGCATCAGCCTCGGTTTTCTGATTGTTTTGCAACTTAAGGGTTTCTATTTGCTCACTAAGGCAACCTAGAATATCTGTTTTGAATTCATCAAGAATATTCCCAATTTTTTCCCTACTCACTGATCTAGTTGCAAACTTATTCACTCTAACAAGAGAAGGATCTCTTGGACCTTTCCTAGTTTTGGATTCGACTCTTGAGAGATGAACAAGTAATTCTCCTATGTCACTTAATGGGAGTTGAGAGATATCTCCCTTCCCCATCATGTTAAGGATATTTATCCACTCATCTCTAATGGATTTTAATAGAAGAGCTTTTAAGGTATCTTCATCTAAATTGTCCATCTTTTCTCTTTTCAAGTTATAGTCTAATCTCTCAATTAAATCCTCCAAATTTTCATCCTCCCTTTGTATCATTTTGAACACTTCATCCTTGTGATTGGTAGGCATGCAATAATCCAAATGCCTATCCAAAAATGATTTCTTCATGTCATTCCATGTTCTAAAGGACCGAGTGACTAACCCCATGAACCACTTCAAAGCAACTCCTTTTAATGTTGAAGGAAACAACTTAAGTTTTTGAGAGTCTTCTAAGTAATCATGGGTTCTGCACAAGATTTCAAACTCAAATAAAAATGTTTCAGGATCCTCACTTTTTAACCCATGGAAATTTGGGAGGACAGAAGGTGAGATATTTTTCATTGTGGCATTCATTTCTTCAACCACTATAGGGAATCCAAAAGAATTATCTATTTCCATATTTCCTCTTCCTCCTCCATTATTTCCTCTACCTCCTCGATTATTTCCTCTACATCTTCCTCTACCCCCTCCTCCAAATAGTGTGAATTCTCCATCCTCTCCTTCTTCTACCATTATAGTTTCTTTAGAGTCAGTATAAGGTTCAGCCTGAAAGGTTACCTTCTCTTCCCCTGGTTCCTTTATTAATTGCATGTGGGAGAGAGGTTCTACTTCTTCTTTCTCACTAGGTATTCCTAATTCTTCAACTAAAATGTGCTCCCCTGTGGAGGTGAAAAAGGATACTCCCTCTGTTTGAGACCCAAGATTTTTCTCGTCTAGGACTACCTCAGTAGATGAAATAGGATATCCTTTTGATTGGATTTCTGACCTTAGAACTTTAGGAGTTTTATGGCTAGGAGTATGAACTTGACATGGAGGTGTATCTCTTCTTGTTCTTGGTGGAGTAGGTGGTTTTGTAGGAATTGAACTCCTGCCTTTAGCTATAAATCTACCCCTAGAGTCTCTTTCTCTATGCATATCAATTTTTTTTTAATGTAAGAGATAAGGTTACCTAATTACATTTCCCTCACAGTGGCACCAAAATGTTTAGTCAATTTAGTGTCCTAATTTTCTTGCGTGAATTATCAACCAAGGTTTGTAAGCTGTGAAGTGTAGTGACTATATGTGCTTAGTTAACCCATCCTACTTCATTTTTTTTATTTTTATATTGTTTTGGGGGTTTTTGTTCTTTTATTCCTAATGATGTACAAACTGAACTATGAGAAACTGAATGTAAACTTCCTAAAGGTGAACCAAGAGCTTAAAACTAGTCAAAATCTATGTTAAAAGAAGGAAAAACAAAGCATCTGTCCTATGTTGTCATTAATCCTAAGTCATGAATCTAATTATTAAAATTAAGAGGCGAAGTTGTAAGGCATGCTAAAATAAATATAGAGAATGAAATTAACTAAAGTACTTCTAGTTACTCTAACCTTCAATTTTGAAAGATAACCTTCTTGAAATGGAATACAAGCAACTTTTTGTACTTTATGATCTAGAGAACTACATAAAAACATGTAGAAGGTAACTGATTGGTTTAACCATTATGTAAAGTGAATGTTTAACCATTTAATTTAGGATGGGTATTAGCTTGAAATGGTGATAAAAAACATTCATTAACAGAGTGCATTGACAATCTGAACTAGAAAATAAATAACAAAAACAGTGAGTAAACTAGTCAACAATGCATCCTCATTACTTTCAACCTTACTCTGTTAGAAACAAAGTCGTTTCCTTTTATGAAATGGGTTGGAGAAATAAGACTGCACAATTGACTTCTAACATTATGCTACTAATCAAAACTAAAAGAAATCAAACTACAAGAAATCAACCTAAGTTAGAAATACTGCTAAAAGCAAATGATGAAATTAAAACTGAATAGAAAACAAATGAAAAGAAAACCACCTTCAGTGAAGGGGCCCTCTCCAACTGAATGGGTTGAGCTGCTAACTAGTTTAAAATTCTCTTTCAAATGATCATTGGTCAACACATGACTTTATATTATAAACAAGAACAAAAGTTCAAAATTCAGAGCTCAAAGTCTAAGCTTAATACATCAAAAACTTAGAACCCCTCACGGTTTTGTACAAACAATATTTAAAAGAAAATACTCATAACTGTCTTTGAGGAAAATTAGCTATAGGTGGTCTACACATATCACAGCAGGACTACGTTAATGTTTGATCAACTACAGGTGACTTGAATTTGAGCGAGATGTTTGCATAGAACCGTTAACATAGGTGGCTGATCCGAGTTAATGTTGCAACAGAACTGTTGGATTTATTAATTAACCATGAAAGAGTAGACAAAGAGTCCTATTGCTTCCGGGTTTCATATGTTTGACTCCACCTTTGACTATGGTCTTGAGCTTGCTTTCTTATCGATTTGAGCTGAGTGACTAGGATAGAATCCATGTGGAGACGATTCCAAAGATGCCCATGTGGCCGGTTTCTTCGTTTGACACCTAGAACCTGCCAGACCATGGAAATAGCTAAGGAATACACAGTTAGCTGCAGAATATGCTGCATTCTATAGCTAATTTGTAAAAGCTTATTGAAATATAAAAAACATAAAGATATAACATGTCAATCATTTAATTCCCTCCTTAAGACAAAATATATCATTTATCATTGATGGGGATCTATATTCTTATGGAAAAAACAAGGGAAATAAGTGAGAAAAGTTGTCAAGGAGAGAGTAATTCTAAGGTTCAACAATACTTATATTAAAACCCTCAACTGCTGTACATTTGGTTTTTTTTCTTCTTTTCATAATTATTTGTGGAAAGTGAATTAGATCATTCAAAAGAGTTAAAATATAAACATAAAATGTATCGGAATATCATTTAAGAGTTACCATTATGGATTTCTTTAGTAATTTAGATATTCTGCCACATCTTACTTTGTTATTATGTTTTTGGGCCATTAGGATGAGAGAATAGGTTTCAAAAACCCCCAAGTAAAGTAGCCTATGAGGCTATGAAACAACATCAAAATGGATAGATATTTGTGGATAGGAAGAATGATGTAGTAACATTATTTCTCATTTAAAAAGGTTTAGATGATAGAATTCTTCCCAATATTGTAGCAAAAACCAAGTCCAAGGAATCTTGGGGTGTTTTGGAGATGACATTAAGTGAAAAGAGGAGTAATATTGATCCATGAAAAGATAAGAAATAGATTTTTGAAATTAACGAAGGAAATATTGTAATAGGAGGAGATATGGAAGCCCTAAGGGTTAGCTCAATTGGTCTAGTTCCCATTGATAAAGCACCCCACTAATGGGATGTCACAAGGTCAATTCTCCTCAACACCATTGGGGTTAGGCTCTACTACTATGTCAATAGGATGTGATCCTTGCAGGTGGATTTGCCCAAATATTTCCTCGGGTGGGGTTGGGGGGAGTAGGAGGAGATGTGGAAGATCCTACTACAGCATAAAAATATATACAATACATAAAGAATGCATTTTTCTAGAACACTACAAAAAAATTTGTTGAATAAGTTGTAAAATAAAAAAGTGATTTTATATAAGATCCAAACTTTGAACATGGTGAAAACACTAAATATACAAATGTATATGATGAAATTGGACCACCTTTGTAGCAACAACAACAAATGAGAATAACCTGGTAGGGAAAGATGAATTTTATTATGAGGATGAATTAGGTTTTCTTCAAGAGTGGATTGAAAATCATATGTATGATAAAGATGAAAGTGGATATGGAAAATTGATCATAACTATAATAATAGAAGGAACAAAATAAATGAAAAAACCATTAGAGTTGTTCATGACTAGGTGATGTTAGAAGAGGAGATAAAAGAAATCTAAGATTTTATTTTTTATCCTATAGAAATTGATAGAAAATTTCAATTACTTGTAGCTAAGGTATAAGTAGATGAAAAAATAAATAAGAAGATAAATATAACATTGAATATGAAGAAATATTCAGGAAGAAGACCAAACTAAAGATAAACAACAAGAAAAATTATAAAGAATACAAAGTTTGGATAGAAAGAAAAAGAAACATAAACAAAAAATTGAAAATTAAAAACTTGTACCGAGTTGCAAACAACCTACACTAGCATGTAAAATTAAATAATTTTTTTTTACTTGATATTAAGTGTTGTAAGCTTAATTAAGAAATATACTAGTACGTAGTAGTGGTCATAATTAAGGGCAAGTATTGGAATGTGTTAGTTACTCTTAATTACTCCTACTTTGTTGGTAATTTCCAATATAATGTAAACTTAGGAACAATTATTCACACACATGTGAGCCAAAATTAGCATAGCCATGTTAAGAATTCTAGATATCATTGTAGAAAATTCTCGCTGAGTTTTTCTGTCTATTTAATCCAATATCCTCAAGGAATTCAATGAATTTTAGTTAGAGAGCAACAACTATATTATGTTGTGTGTTATTCTTGTGAGTTACTTTGTGTGTTTAAGTCTCGCATTTTCCTTTGTCCCATCACAAAATAGTGACTTGATTCTCTTTAAGGAAACATCAGCCGCATCTTCAATGGGAGTGGATCTATCAATGTATTTAGCTCCTTTTGGATCTAAAACTATTGAATTCTCTAGTTCTGATACCACTATGATGGAATGAGGAGGAAAAAAACTACTACATTAGCTAAATACACACAAATAACTCACACACAATAGTACAAAATAGAGTTGATTATTTAGAAATTTTAATTTCTTGAGAATAGGAGAATAAATAGATGGAGAATCTTATGGAGAGAAACTCTTGAGGGATTTTTAATATGCTAATAATAGCCGCATAAATTTTATCTCTTAGATGCATACAAAGCTCTTTACTAAATTTATACTCCACATGTAACACATGTAAAGAACATGAAAAATAGGAGTAATTAACACATTGAAACAAGAATGGTGATGTATCCATAATCTATATATGGCGATATTCCTAAGGAAAGTTGGTCTTCTGGACAAGAAAGATATTGATTGAGAATCATAAGTTGGTCTACATTGTGACTAAAACTATTTTCTACAATATATTTTTTCTAGGGCAATCCTCAGCTCTCCACTATTTCATTCAATATCCTCACACTTAACCCCTTAACATTGCGTTATGTGTTGAAACTACACTCATGCAAATGCACTATACACACATGAATCAAAACCTAGTGTCAACATCATTCATAGGATGACATGATCAAATTTCATAAAGGCTCACCAATAATTAGAAGGATTTGAAGGCTAGAGTGGAGTCATTTTGTTGATGAGATGATAATACTACATCAAAAAATATCTCCATTAGATAAATAAATATATTAAATGTTTGAAATTGGTGCCACACCTCACTACATTTATCATGTCTTTAGAAATAATTTTTTTCCTCTCTTTCATGGGCGACTTGAAGAACTCACATGCCAATCTCATCACTTCATTGATGAAGGATTCATCCACACGATGTTAATCACTTGCATATAATTTTAAGAAATTCTCTTTGCATCACAAGTCCATTTTAGCAAGGTTTAAATTATTTGAGTGAGTAACAAAATAACAATACCTAAACAAATCTAGCTTCTCGGTTGACATGACAAATGGCAAGTGGAGACATGAATACATATTCCAAATGAATGTTCAAGTGAAGGATTGAATGAAAAATTCATTATTGGACAATGGTTAGCAATATACTATTATTCTTGAGCCCATATTAGATACATTTGTTCTAGAAACTTGTGATCTAGTATAACCATTTTCAATGGGTTGGATTCAAGAGAAGTTTATGATGAGGATCACAATGAGATGAAAAATTAGGTTTATCATCCATGTGAATTACGTTTATGATGTAGAATGTAAATTTGAATTAATTATTGCACATGACATGATTTTTTTCATCTAATAATCATGGAAAATGGATGCCACTTCCTAGAGAAAAATAACAATTATTTAAAGGTGGTATACTGTACCATCAAAACAAAAATATGGAAAGGTAGAAAATTTCTAATAGAAATGAAATAAGGTAGGCCAACAACTTAACTAGAGTAAATAAGAAACATGTATCATTCATAATGTATGGAGTAGTATGCTTGGAAAGATGAGTGGTAACCATGTGCTTTAATCTCTTCCATGGATTGATTTTGGGACCAAAATCATCCATTAAAGAGGTGTCATCCAAAACACCCAACTGTCCTAAGAAATTTTGCATCCACAACATCTCTTTATAGGATTTCGTGGTATATATGTATTTCCTCTATTGTGGAGAGAGACAGTACTTTTTGTAATCTAGACACTCAATAAACCATTTGACATGTAAAAGTATATAAATAATCAATGGTGCAATTTTTGGTGTTCACATATCTAGCCATATTTGCTTCTATACCTTCAATCAACATTATTATTACAAATAAATAAATAATAATGACTAGTAACATTGAGATATCATAAAATCCACTCTATTACTACCTAATGTTGTTTGTATGGATCTGCAACTCTCATTATGTGTAATATTTTGTTAGGAACATACCAATGCAAACATCAAGCTTCCAAATATGAAAGAAAAATATATTTTACTAATTTTTTCATTAGTTCTTCTTATCATAACGTACAAATTGACACTATATTTGAAGTGGGATTCTAGTGTTGTGCAAACTAGTTTGTCCATCATGGAGTTACAGGGTCAGTTGATTATTAGGAGTAAAGTACACAATGATATTTTTTTCTATAAGGATATAAGCATGCCTTTTCTATTGAGATGACAAATAAAAAATCATTTGTTGAAACTACAACAATGGTATCACCTTCATTTATGTTCTTGACTTTCGATTTGTGTCAGTTGCTCTTTGTTCCTTCTATTCTTCCTTCTAGATATAGTAGTCTCTCCCACTGCAATAATGTTACAAAAGTTATTATTTCCCTTATGTACGCTACCATAATCATTGGCTTCATATGTAGAATTTTTATTTTTTTATTTTTTTTGTATTATGTAAAATTTACGATTGGAGACAAAAGTATCTTCCCTACACCTAGTGGACTAGTCTATAACAACATAAAGCAAAGAATATAGAGTTTCCCTTAGACAAATTAAAGAATGGGAAAGAGGCTTACCTGGAATATGTCTCATGCTTTACTTTCCTCTCGGCTTGTAAGCTCCAATTATAGCTCTGGTTGCTATAATTCGAACTTGCACATACGTTCACAACCAGACAAAGATCCACAAAATCTATGTAACATAATTCAATTACTTTATTCAATGGATCAATGAAGCATTGAAATACATGAATGTAAATTTAAGATAACACATAAAGTAAAATGGTATACTCTTTGTATTAATAGAAATAGGAGAGAGTTTATAACCAAGAATAGTAGCTGATCTTGTAGAGACTCCCCACGTTGACTTGTCCTTCCTTGTCAAAAATCACACCTCAATATCACCCTAATGCATGAAAATGACGACTATCTTAGATTTAAGGCAGTAGCATGACGACATGATCAGTCTCCAAAAGCCTAATGTTGTAGATGGCAATAAATTTATAGATGGAAGTCTCCAAAATCCAACCTTGTTAGGTGTTGTATCAAACAACACCCAGTGGAATTATTTCATCTGTTACCTATTTCGGAATGGAAATGGGATGTCATGACATTATATTTCATTACAGGGCTACGTAGATCAAAAGGAAAAAATGAATCAATGATGTTAGTGGTGGATAAGCTAATTAAAACCACGCATTTCATTCCAGTACAATCTACATAAAACACTGTACAAATTGCTGAAATTTCTATGAAATAAATATTTTGGTTTCATGGCATACATAAAGTAGTCATTTCTGACAGAGATGTGAAATTTAATTCTACATTTTGGGAATGCTCTTTTTGAGTGAATGGACACCCAATTTCAGTTTACTATCGATGATCATCCACAAAGTGATGGGAAGATCGAACTGGTGAACCAAGTACTAGAGAATATGTTAAGAATGTATGTTATGCAACAACCAACCAAGTGGGAAGAATATCTCCACTTGGTTGAATTTTCATACAACAATATTTATCATGACTCATTGAAAATGATCCCTTTTAAAGTACTATATGGGAGAATATTCAGAACACCTACCAACAGGAACAATATGGAGGATAGTTAATCCTAGGACCTAATATGTTAGTTGAAATGGAGCAGAAAGTAAGGAAAGTACGACATAATCTAAAAGTTTCCCAATACTGAGAAAAATCTTGTGCAAACAAGAGAAGAACTTATAGGGAATTTCACGTTGGGGACCATGTTTATGTGAGGGTCAAACCTAAGAAGAATACCTTCAGATGGACTGGTTGCACAAAACTAACTCCTTGTTACTATGGTCCATTTCATATTTTGGAAAGAATCGGACCCGTGGCATATCTACTAGCATTACCGAGTCACATACAAGTTCATAATGTATATCTACTAGCATTACCGAGTCACATACAAGTTCATAATGTATATCTACTAGCATTACCGAGTCACATACAAGTTCATAATGTATTTCATGTTTCGTTGTTAGAAAAATAGACCTTAGATATATTATTAATTGGAAAGATGTGCAGGTAAGACCTAATGATGAATTAAACTCTATCAATATGTCAACTTGTAATTTTAAATTAATAATCAATATGAACGGATGATATCCTATGATTGTAAAACAGGTCGAGTAGGATGAATAATTTCTTTTAGAACCTCTACTCATCCTCAATCAGAGAGAAATAATGTTACGGAGGCGAGCTATCACCCAAGCTAAAGTGGAATGGAAGCACTTTAGCCTAGAAGAAGCCACCTGGGAGGATGGAAGCTTTATGAAGGAGGCATATCCAGACTTGTTTTAAAGGTAAGGATAAACAATGGGGACAATGGTTTTCATAAGGGGGGGAAGATCTCCCAAGCTCTCTAAATAGTTTTCCTTTTACTTTTAAAGCACTGAGATGAGTAGTTATGAACTGGCGGAGAACCAAGAATACTTTTAAGTACTAAAAGTTATTTTAATTTTATATTTTTTGTTTTGTTAATGTATAATAAATAAGTTTTGGAAATTTCACAGAAAAGACCCTGGATGCAGTTTTCAACTACCAGAAAGTCACAGACAGTTATCTTTCTCCCTCCCTCCAGATAAAACATCTCAGTGGGAAAAAGGAGCCAAGAAAGGAAGGAGGAGAAAGTTGAAGGCATCTGAAAGAAGAAATAAAGAGGTATGGCATGACGAGGGTGTTCTTGAGTTGTACTGGGAGCTAGTGGTAGCCTTAAGCTTGGTTAAAGTTGTGAGTTCAAGGATGGAATAAGAGGTCTTGATGCCTTAGGAAATTTAACAGTAAAACATTGTCTAAGTTACTGATTTGGAAGTGAAAAGGCTATTGGGGAGATTGGATGTAATTGCTAATCTCAATATTTGGGAGTTGTGGTCTCTTATAGTCAAATTTCTGATCAGTCCAAAGAAGGAAAACATATAAGTAAATCTTCCATGACACACTTACATTTAGTAAAAACAATGGTTATAAAGTACACAATGTATTAAGGAGCATTTATGTTTCTTAAAAAAATGGAAGTGACATTAATCCATTATTTTCCTTTTAATAATGCATTGATGTTACTTCTTGAAAAGAAAGCATTATAGTTAAGTTACAGTGAGCCTTGTCAGCAGATTAGTACGAATGTTAAAAAAGAATTTACGTGTGTAAATATGGCGTAAATAAGAACGAGAATTTATTGTTCTATGTAGAGAATATTACCTAGAGGAGAGGTTGTAACTCAAAACCAAGTATTTGTTTGCTTTATTTATCTCAGAAAGTAAGATGGCGTGTGAATGTTTAACTTTTCAATATTCTCTAGTAACAGAAAATAGGGAAATTGATTTCTTAACTGGAGTCGAAGGTTGTATGGACACCAATTTAGTCCTCGGTTCGGGCTGAACTGTCCAACCACCTAGAGACCAACCTCGGTCCAAGGCAGCCTTGTAATAACATCTGGAATTGAATAACAAGATGAAAAACCCTGTATAACTTAGGGAGAAACAAATACATAAATATGAAGCTTGTAAATAAATTGCATGTCTAGCAAAGTAAAAAAAATAACATACGGACTAGTGTCAGTATGAATACAAAAACCAACTAGTAAATAAGAATAAAAATACATCTAACCATAATACATTTGAAATATCTACTTAGAACTGGTTAATTAATACAGAAACAGAAAAAAAATGTATTTCCATCAAGAAACCATATTCACAGAAATTTTAAGAGAGTAACAACAAAACCATCCATAAATTGACGTTCATTGTTTAAGAACAACGTTTTAAAAAAATAGTAATCTGATAGGCCCAACTAAGCTGGTGACGATACCATAAATACACTCTCTATCCATACAAACATAACCTCAAGACACAACAACTCCATGTTGCTCATGGTGGTGCCAGGAAAAATACATAATATAACTACAAGCTCATACGACTATTTCTGGGCTCACGGTAAATAATTTGTCTTTAACCTTTAAAGGAAAAAAAACCTAAGAAAATAATTGTTGGAACCAACTCATGGGACTAATGCGAATATGGCATAAAATTTGTGTAACTTGGAAAACAAAAATGCGTAGGAGTCAGTCGGTCGACCGTACTTTCAAATGCTCTAAGATTAAAGGGAGAGACAGGAACGATGTTGGGAAACCAACCTGTTTAATCTCCTGTCCAGAAATACACTGCATGTAAATAACCTGAAACCAAAAATAATAAAAGAAAATAGATAAAATAATAGGAGTTTGAGAGTTTGAAAATGATATCATAATGAACCTGGGCAAAATATGGCATCATGAGAGCTGACCTACCGCGAAAGGGCTAGAACAATAGTTAGTTCAAGGTAACCATAATGCACACAATGTATCAAAGAACCATATAATCTACCTTTCTCACATTTGGAAGGATTACCGGGCAGCCAATGCACTTGAGAAACCCCTTGTTTCCGTAAGTTCAACTCATCTTCGAAACCCTAGGAACAATTTTGTAAACCTTTAGCTCCTAAAGAAGATGTTATACAAAAGTTGTGTAAATTGATCAGCTAGTTATGACAAAAGAGCTGCATCAGAGTACCTGAAGATTAAGATGAAAACTTGAGCTGTAAGGGATTTTAGGAGAGCTCTTCCTCGTCACCATGTAGAGTGTGAATGATGACAACTCGGGCTAGAAAGGGGCGGTAGTTACCTAAACCATCCTGAAAAGCCAGGGGTTGTCAGATGAAGACCCTCGTAAGATCAATAGTGGAGCTATGCACATGTAATCTAACTAGGGTTTGGAAAGAATCTAAGTCAATGTGGTGGAAGGGCGAATAAAATGGGAACAACCGACAATCAATCGTATCGTTTATTCAACTGTAGCCTTTAATGCCGAGGGTGTGTCCAACACCGTTAAACCAAGTTGCAAGTAATTCTGAACACGTATACATTAACGTAGGTGTAACCGAGAAAAAACGTATGTATATGTCAAACACTAGAAGTTTCAATCTGGTACCAGTTTTTGATTAATACAAATATTTATATATATTGGTAAAACATTCGGGTACATGCATTGGGATTGATGTGATAAAATTATTAAGTCATTTTCATATGTTAGGTGAAACCTTATTGCATGGTAATTAGGTTAGTAGAAACTTTTTTTTGTGCGGGGAAAACATGTTACAAAAGAAGGTCAGGAAATTTGAAAATGACATAAAGGGAAAGGGGAGCAATATTGATCAATCACACGATGAGCTATAGAGTGTTGCAATTGATGAAAAACTATTATAATAGGAGGAGATGTGGAAGAGTATTCTAAAGCATAAAAATATATAGAAGACATGAATAGTGCAGTTGTCTTGAACATTATAGAAAAAATTGTTGAAAAAATTACAAAAGAAAAAAAGGATTACCTACAAGATCCAAAATTTGAACATGGTAAAAAAATTAAATATAAAAATGGATATGATGAAATTGGACCACCCTAAGTATGATAAAGATGAAAGTGGATATGGAAAAGTTATGATAACTACAATAGAAGAAGGAACAAAAGAAAAGTTCAATTAGCAACAATTGAGGTATAAGTAGATACAAAAAATAAGTAGATGAATATAACATTGAAGATGAAGAAATATTCATGAAGAAGATCACACTAAAGCTAAAGAACAAGAAGTATGTAGAATACAAATTTTGGAGCAAAAGAGAAAGAAATAGAAAAGAAAAGAAAAAAAAACTACATTAGTATGTAAACGTAAAACAAGTTTTTTTACTTAATCCTAAGTGTTCTAAGCTTAGGTAAGACTTAGACGAGAAAATAGTAGTGGTTATAATTAAAGTAAAGTGTTGGAATGTGTTAATAAATCCCAATTAGTCCTAGTTAGTTAGTAGTTTCTAGTAGAGTGTAAGTTTTAGAACAATTAGTCATACAAGTGTGAGTTAAAATTAGCATAACTATAATTAGCATTATGAATATTTCTTTAGACAATTCTCTATGAGTTTTTGGGTCTATTTAATTGTGTCTCCTTGAAGAATTCAATGAATTTGAGTTAGAAAGCCATAACTCTATTATATTGTGTGTGTTATTCTTATAAGTTACTTTGTATGTGTAAGTGTGGCTTCCTCCCTTGTACCATCACACACAGCGAATTGATTTTCTTTTAGAAAACATCAACCACATCTTTAATGGGAGTGGATTTATCAATTTGTTTAGCTCATTTAGCTTTAAAAGTGTTCAATTCTCTGATTCTAAAACCACTATAATGCAATAAAGAGAGAAAAACTACCACATTAACTAAATACACAGACATAACTCACACATAATAATACACAATAAAATTATTTCTTTAGGAATTTGAATTGCAATAAAATTATTTCTTTAGGAATTTGAATGGCATGAATGGCTTGAGAATAGAAAAATAAATAAACAAACAATCCTATAGACATATACTTTAGGTTTTATTAATGAAAATCAAAGCTTTTTGAGCACAAACTGAATGCATTATAACACTACTATAGGCGAGTATTATAAAGTAATCACTTAAACTATAATAATCGAGCTCTATAAATTACAAAACCATCCACTTATGAGGAGTAAACAAATTCTATAAACGAAAACCCATATTATAATAATTTATATTAACTCTTCATCTTACGAAATATAAGAAGTACATATCATCAGTCTTTCACCCATTGACCAATACTAAATATTCAACCTTTAGTAAAGCTAAAGAAACTTGTCCAAATTAAGAAACAAAAGCAGTTCTAGAATGCACTCGGTATGATTGAAAGTAATATCTGAGTCTGAAAAAGATGTCGATATCCGACAGCTAGAGGGTTTTTTCCTAAAATAAGAAGCAAAAGCAATTCTAGATGCACTCGATATCATTGAAAGTAATATCTGACGCAGATTGCCAAATACATGGTAACGAAAGATGCCGATATATGATTCATATAGAGGGTTTAGTCCTATATCCGTACTCGTCTGATTGATACAAGCAAAGAAATACGAACGAGAAAATCTGGGTGAAAGGTTTTCATCAGTTGGTGCAGTGACTAATTTAGTGTGTCTTGGCCTTCAAGTGTAATTGAATCTAGGAATTCCCTTGCTTTGTACTCCTTGGAAACCAGCAGATTCATAAACTCGGCGAAGTTCGTCTCCCTGTAAAGTGCTGGGTGGTGTTCATCAATGAGTTCGGCTGCGGGACCAATTTTCGCTTCGAAAGGCATACTCATCAAAGACGCCACCGAAATACGGGATTTCTCGGAGTTCACCACTGCTCGATGCACCACGCTCTTGTATTTTCCATTGCTCAGAATCTGAATAAATCATACAATAACATATTGTATCAGAACATTATAAAGGAATTGGTATCTTAAGCAATGGAGAAATATAATTAGAGAGGACTAGTGACTCAGTAAGTACCTCTATGTGATCACCGATGTTTACCATGAAGGAGTTGGGCAATGGTCGTACTGCCTTCCATTGGCCATCGTGCAGTAACTGAAAGCCTCCAACAGAATCCTGGGAAAGAATGGTAATGCAGCCATAATCTGAATGTGGTGGTATGCCCAAGGTAAGTTCGGGTTCCGGACAAGCAGGATAGTAATTGAGAACCATGACTTGGCTGCCCTCGTCACGAAAACCATTTTCTACAATATATTTGTTGTGGGGCAATCCCAAGCTCTCCACTATTGAGTTCATTATCCTCAAACTTAGCCACCTTACCTTTTGGCTGTATGCTGACATCACGTTCCTGCAGATTATCATGCTCATCAGAATCAGTACATACTATCAACTTCATTCATAGGATGACTTGTTCAATTTTCAAAGAAACTCACCGATAATCAGAGGGATTTGAAGGCCATAGTGGAAACATTTTGTCGAGGGGATGACAATAGTGCTTCAGAAAATCTCTCCAGCAGAACACTCCATCTTTCAGATGATTGAAACTGGTGCCGTATCTCACTGCCTTCATCATGTCCTCGGAAACAAATTTGTTCCTTTCCTCCACGGGCAGCTCGAAGAACTCAGAGGCCACTCTCATCACTTCGCTTATCAAGGATTCCTCCACACCGTGGTTAATCACCTGCAAATTAATTCTAAGCAATTTACTCTTCGTATCACAAGTCCATTCTACCAGGGTTCAAATGATTTATGCGAGTAACAAAATAACTATACCTGAAAAAACCCGGTTTCTTGGCAGGCTCGGCCAATGGAAGAGACAACTTGGAGACGGTGAGGACCCTCCAAACTCGAAATGTCGATAGCAGGGAGATCATATTGTGGTGCAGTGCTTACGACTGTATTGACATTTGGACGCTTGGTATCGGGCAAAATAAATCTACTGGGAAGTTCTTTCACGCCCACTTCACTTAGGTATTTCACCGTTTCGAATCTCATACTGCATCTTTTATCTACCACTTCATCTCCATTCTCTCTGCTCTTCGAAGAAGAGGAAAAGGCGGCCATTGAAAATTAACAACGCTGATAATTAAAATTCAGAGTGAAATGTTGAGGCGCGCAGTCGTAAGTTGGGCAAACAGAGACCAACTACTCAGCGGAGCCGACTGTCTTTCAGGGAATGGGTTTGGTTTCTCTCTCCCGCTGCTATTTATTAGCGGATCTCAGATCTCGTTTACGTCTTCCACAAAGAGAACCAAAAGACCAAAGTGGGTATTGGATCCTCCGTATGAGTTGGGTCTTGGATTCTCCGTAAGAGTTGCGATCTTCGAGTTGACAAACCATGTAGGGAGATGCTTGAGTGCTCCTTGATACGGTTGGTTTTTGATCAATGGATCGTGACGCTGGAGTTGACCAGCGGTTAAATGGATATGTGGAAGTATGCTAAAGTAGTCGGCCGCTGGCGTTGTTGATAATGGTACGTTGGGAATAACAACACACGGACACGTAACTCTCGCCAGCGAGGATTGACGTTTGCCGCGTGCACATAGAAAACCGGATGATTGGAGAAGTTACAAATGCTAAATCTGCTGAGCGTGATAGAAAAAGACCGTTGGTGCGTGCTGTCTAAATCAACATAAAACCACTAGCATACCCAGCTGCGAAAGGAACGCCGAACGGAATCTCTATTTACCGTAGCTATTGAATGAATGCAGCGATGCGATCAAGATCAAAGATAATATCTCTCCTTTACGCCGAATGGAAACTCTATTCACCATTGGTATTAAATTGAATTGAGCGATGCGAACAAGATCAAAGATGCTATCACTCTTTTATAATGAAAATGAAAAGAGATTTGATTTGATTTTATAAATGATATTTGACTTTAAAAAAAGATAAATTTGATTTTGATTTTTTTGAGATAAATTTAAAATCAAAATAAATATAATATTTAATTATTAAATATAATTATAATTATTAATTATTTTTTAATTAAAATAATTTATTAGTAATTATAATTATGATTGATTTTATTTTATTTGTTTTTTATAATATTTAACTAGACGACATTATAAGATCTTTACTATAATACGGACAAAAAACAGAGCAATAATTATTAGTATTTTTAATTACTATAGTTATTATTTATTCTGAAGTTTATATTATTTGTATTTTGCTTTTTAATAAAGCAAGAATGTCTAATTATTTTGATGAGTATATTTTTTGGTTTTTTGTTATTTGTCTAATATTTATACAGGGGATCTACTTGAAGGGATTACTATGTATAGGCTCAACCACGAAGAAGAATTGAACTCGTGATTTTTTAGTAGCAAAGTTGTTTGATGTGTATAATGTTAAAAATTAAGATTTTTTATTTTTTATTTGTTTTTTTATTTTTTTATGATTTATCAATAATAATAATAATAATATGTATTAACAACTTCATTTAGTATGTTTATTGGTTTGTAAGTATGTAGTATTTGTGCCTAGGATATAAGAGTAAATTTCGACCAAAATGTGTAAAATTATTTTTGAACTTGTGTAGATCGGATTTAGCTAGAAACAATGAATAAAAGTTGTAAAGAAAGAAAATTGGATTTAGCTAGAAACAATGAACAAAAGCTGTAAAGAAAGAAGACAGAAAATTGATAGAGGAAATAATTAATGATTATTATTCATGCACAAAAGAAGAAAGTTGTGAGAGAATATTCAATGCAATATCTTCTACATGGTCGAACTAATATAGTAGTGAGTGGAGTAGTGAATCTAGAGATATGTGAAAATGCAGTAAAAAGAACTAACATCTAGTCCTAGTTAATTGGCCATGCATTGTAAGTTATGTGTCTCATGCAAGTGGAGATAATCATAGTTAATTGGCCTTGTAGTCATATGTTATCTGTCTCATGCAAGTGGAGAGAGTCTCAATTAAGTGGCCTTGTAGTCATTAGTTAACTATCTCATGCAAGTGGATATTAGTATAACTCATGCATGCAATTATGGAGTGCCCTAGTCTTCATAATGATAATAGGGTTGTCATGCATGAATCCACTCACTAGTCTAACTCAAGTACATTTAAGTGTATGATATCTCCAACAAAAGGAATCCATACCAACATACTTCAATTAATAGCTTAGAAGATTAAATAAGCATGTTGTAACAACATCGATGCAATACCACCTTATTATTTGTTGTTGCGACACCATTGCTGCAATACCACTTTGTTATTTCATTGTTCTGATAGTGTTGTTGCAACATCACCGTATTGTTACGTTGTTACAACACCATCCTGATGTTATATTGTTGCGACATCACTCTACTGCTATGTTACTATGACATTTCTACTAGAACATTGTGCTAGTATTCTGTTGTTGTGACATTGGTATTATTATAGTGGTGCAACTCTGCTTTAATAATATTTTTTTTTGAGTATAATGATTCCACATGTCTCAAGGGACATTGTGGTGAAGTGGTGAACCACTTGTATAAAAAAATAATGATTAGCTGGGGCGTTGAACCATTATGACTAATTAAGGAGAGATTTATTGGTTCTAATAGTTTTCCAAACACATGATAAAATCTCATTTATAGTAATGGAATAGGTATAACATATAACTATAACAACCAATTACTATTGGAATAATAATGACACCTATTGTTGCACAAAAATTGTCACCTTGACATCCTGCAATCTGTGTGAGTCCATTACCACTTATACTTTCCTCCTATGCAAGTCTTAAGCCTCAGTTCTTAATATCAAGCCTTGAAAATAAGAGAAAGCCCTGAAAAGTCTATAAAACTTTGGTTCTGCACTTTCTCTTAGCATTACCTGCATACCTGGTTGTTCTGTCTCCGTGTTATGGGTGCGGACCCCCGTAAAAGTCAGAAAGGCCCAAGTATATTCTTAAAAACTCACTTTGAGTCATTTCTAAAAGCTTCTGGAAGGAATCTTGAGGGGGCAAGTTTGCTCCTTTAAGGTTCATGCATCCCATACATTGACGAACTAACCCCTTGATGTGAAGAGCTTATCCCTTTGAAGGAGGACTCTATCCCTTCATAGGTGGACCTGTAACCTCCTTCCTTTGCACTATAAAATGAAGCATTGGGTTGGTTACTGGGGGGGTTTAAAGTTGAATATTTTTGAGGTGAAATGCTGCTAGAACTTAGTCTTCTTAATTGAGCTTTTGTGAGGAGAGATTACATACCTCTCTGATATCATTTGGAAGAGTGTGAGGCTTGTCAAAGTAAAGGAGATTCGTGTTTCGGACCCTGGGAAGAGCTTGTACAACATCAGGGCACCAAAGGTTGTAAGGTTCTTCTATTTCAAAGTTAATACAAATAAGTTTTTTTTTCTCAATAAGCTGTGTTTGATGGTTTATTTTATGGATTCCTTGATCACCATAACGAACATGATTGAAGAGCTTATCCCTTTGAAGGAGGACTCTATCCCTTCATAGGTGGACTTGTAACCTCCTTCCTTTGCACTATAAAATGAAGGATTGGGCTGGTTACTGGGGGGGTTTAAAGTTGAATATTTTTGAGGTGAAATGCTGCTAGAACTTAGTCTTCTTAATTGAGCTTTTGTGAGGAGAGATTACATACCTCTCTGATATCATTTGGAAGAGTGTGAGGCTTGTCAAAGTAAAGGAGATTCGTGTTTCAGACCCTGGGAAGAGCTTGTACAACATCAGGGCACCAAAGGTTGTAAGGTTCTTCTATTTCAAAGTTAATTGAAATAAGCTTTTTTTTCTCAATAAGCTGTGTTTGATGGTTTATTTTATGGATTCCTTGATCACCATAATGAACATGATTTATGATATTAGTTGTGCTGGTGTTATTAAATTGTGTGCTTGTTTGGGATTGCAGGTTCTCAAAAGGAAACTCTTTCGAATAGTTGAAGGATGGCTGCTACAAACTAGCATTGAACTTAAGGTAGGGTCTAAACACCTATATAGTTTTTATTAATGAATCACAATATGTTTAGAGAAAGGTAGATTTGCTTGTCCTTCTTATTGCTAGATATCTTTTGATACTAGGGAGATCGGCCTTGTCCACAAGATCAATTTATCCGGCCAACAAATTGGCAACTCTGCTGGGGAACTGAATTTGGTTTTTGGTTTTCCTTTTTCTTTGACTTGAGAAACTTGTTCTTGTTTCTGGCTTTTGCTTGATGTGTGTGGGATTGGCTAGTTTTTAGGATCTGGATTATTTTTTGTTTTTTGAAGTTTTCAGAGGACCACACTTTCTTTTTACAGACAGTGCGAGCATATTTGCACTTTTCCTTTAGTACACAGAGTGGTACCGCATCTGGTTCTTCTAGAAGCTTGCGGACCCTGTGAAATTTTTTGAAAAACCTAAAATGTTTTCTTCCAGTTAAGTTTAGGTTTCATTTACGGCTTTTAGTGTCTACCCAGATCTGCATGTGTTCTGTCAAAAATCTCTTGTGAGTAAGTTCCATTGGTATTTTTGTTTTAGATGATTTTCTAGAAGTTTTGCATGCCTAGATTGGTTTTCACTTGGTCTCTATAGTGACTCAAGGATTAGAAGCCTAAGAAACCTTAGATTACCCTGGTGTTTTTCTTTTGTCTTCTTGATGAGTCTGACTGGTTTGTGAAATCTGCCTTTGGTGAGAAATAGATTTATTTTTCTCTTTGCAAATCTTTGAACGAACTTGGTTATAAGTTTTGAATTTCATTTTTATAAAAGAAAACATAGCTGGATGTTTTTTGATTGATTTGTTATTCTGAACGAATTAATCCTTAGTTTACTGAATAACTAAGTAAAATGTCCTCAAAAAGATTTGAAGCTTTTATTTCGATTAGGTTTTTAGAAGTTTTTAGATCTCAAGATTAGTTTTTGTAGTTTTGAGTGTTTTCTAGAAATTGTAGAATCTCTTTTGAAAGAATCGTTTTTTGTAGTTTTTGAGTGTTGAAAAAGAAAGGGATTTATTGTGAGCATAATTAGTAGTCTCGTTTTGAGTTTTTATTGAAAAAGACAAAAATATTTCCTTTTCATTTAGCTGTTGAAAGAAATATTTGTTTTTCAAAGAATTGCATTCTCAAACTCTTTCTTTTAGCTAGAAATTCATTGAAGAAAAAACGAATTGTTTATCATTTTAGGTGCTTTTTTAGTTTTTTGGAGTTGAGTCTTCACACCATCAAAGTTTCATTTCCATACTTATTGACTTAAGAAACAACCCATAAAAGTAACGCTTAATTAAAACTGATCTAGAAATCGTCAATACCTTGGAATCTGCATGCCATAATGGCAGGTTTCTCGCCTTCGATGACAGGTTGCATCATTGACCTTTGATCAAAGGATTCTATGACATATTCGACATCAACTCATTTATTCGCATTTCATGGATTGTACTGAGTACTTTGAGAGCCATTGACATTACTGGTGGTTTCTCTCACACTTGTTAATAGTTTGCATCATTAACTGGTAATCAAATGGTTTCTACCATGTTCGACTTCGATACATTCATTCAAATGGATAGAATTGTGCTAGTTTGGGAAGCAGAAATCAAGACCCTGGATCTAGTTTCTACCATCCAAGCTGCGAGGAATTTTGTTATTCATTATACAGTGGACTATTCATAAACAGATGGTTGCGCCCATACTGTGTCTACATATGTCTATACTCGTGATGTATTACAAAATCATTCTTGTATCAGAGCAGTTTAGTTAGTTTTCTAGTCAGTTTTGATCTGAGCATGGGAATGCCTATCTCAGCGATGATATGTTCACATATATATACTTTGTGTTGAATGTTTTTACAGGTTCTGACTGGGGTGTCCACATGATGATCCTTGAAGTGATAAAGTACTTCACTCTTCTTACATGACAAATTCTATCTTCATCTATTACAGACTTCGGACTTTAGGGGGCAATCTGTTGCACAAAAATTGTCACCTTGACATTCTACAATATGTGTGAGTCCATTACCACTCATACTTTGCTCCTTTGCAACTCTTAAGCCTCAATTCTTCATATCAAGCCTTGAAAATAAGAGAAAGCCCTCAAAATTCTATAAAACTCTGGTTTTGCACTTTCTCTTAGCATTACATGCAGTCCCGCACCTAAAGGTAATGTCCCCTGCGTACCTGACCGCTCTGTCTCCGTGTTATGGGTGCGGACCCCTATAAAAGTTAAAAAGGTGCAAGTATATTCTTAAAAACTCACTTTGAGTCATTTCTAGAAGCTTCTGGAAGGAATCTTGAGGTGGCAATTTCGCTCCTTTAAGGTTCAAGCATCCCATACCTTAAGGAACTAACCCCTTGATGTGAGGAGCTTATCCCTTTAAAGGAGGACTCTATCCCTTCATAGGTGGACCTGTAACCTCGTTCCTTTGCACTATAAAATGAAGCATTGGGCTGGTTATTGGGGGGGTTGAAAGCTGAATATTTTTGAGGTGAAATGTTCCTGGAACTTAGACTTCCTAATTGAGCTTTTGTGAGGAGAGATTACATACCTCTTTGATCTCATTTGGAAGACTGTGAGGCTTGTCAAAGTAAAGGAGATTCCTATTTCGGACCCTGGGAAGAGCTTGTACAACATCAAGGCACCAAAGGTTGTAAGGTTCTTCTATTTCAAAGTTAATACAAATAAGTTTATTTTTGTCAATAAGCTGTGTCTTATGGTTTATTTTATGGATTCCTTGATCACCATAATGAACATGATTTATGATATTAGCTATGCAGGTGTTATTTGATGTGTGCTTGTTTGTGATTGTAGGCTCTCAAAAGGAAACTTTTTCGGACAGTTGAAGGATGGTTGCTACAAACTAGCGTTGAACTTAAGGTAGGGTCTAAACACCTCTATAGTTTTTATTAATGAATCGCAATATGTTTAGAGAAATGTAGATTTGCTTGTCCTACTTGTTGCTAGATATCTTTTGATACTAGGGAGATCGGCCTTGTCCACAAGATTGATTTATCCGGCCAACACCTATGTAGTTTGAACAAACATGATCTAGAAGAATGCATTGGAAAAATACATTTCTCCCATTAACTCTAACAAAATGTGAATTTGTATGCCTGAATTGTTGGAATAGTGGAAAAAATTAAAAAGGAAAAAATTATTTTAAAAACAAAATTTACTTCAAGCAAACGCTTTGTAGTTTGTATAATGGTGGATGCTTACCTAATAGTAATAATGGTATATTATCTAACACACATAAAAATACCAAGATAAATATATACCTATGTAGCTAGAGAGTTGTTAAGGTTTTTTCTATAATATCTAAGTAAATCTTTGTCATGTTTGAATGCTTCTTTGTTAGCATGATTTGTTAATTTTGTACATATAAATTTTCTATTGCAACTTACATTGTATTACATTTTATGTGGGCTCATGTATGTGAACATGAATACTTGGGACGTGTTGTTTGATAGCCCATACTTATGGAAAATCTATGGGACTTTATATGGGAGAAAAGAAATATCATTCGGATAAAGATCATTTTGGCCCATAACATCAAAACACAAACATGGAGACGTAGAATGCCCTTAGTAACAAAGAAATAAGGAGAACCAACAATTTTAATAGATAAAACAAGAAGCAAATATCCCTCACAATTTATGGAATAATATACTTAGAAAGATGAGTAAAGTTGAACCCATATGCTTCAATCCCTTCCATGAATCAAATTTTGAAGACTAAAAACCTCCTAGTAGGGAGGTGTGATCCAAAATTAAATCCAAACAAAATTCAAATAGTTTTAGTAGCTCATTAGTGAAGAAATACTCAACCAAATAAGAATGTTGAAATTTTGGGATTGTAATCTATAAAGTTAAAAAATGTCAAAATACTATTATAATTCAACAATTGCTAAGAAAAGGGGGTTCAACAAAGTGATTAGATATTGATTTCCTATTAAGGTTTCCAAGGTACAATTTTAACTGATATGCTACTGCATGATTCAGTTGAGGTATGCTTGATTTTTATTTCATTTTAATTGGCACTTCCCCATAACTGGGACTCTATTTTTATTTAATCCCTCTGAGTAACTCATTTTCTCATTAGGTTAAAGTATAATTTCTACACTTTAATTTGTTACACAACATAGGAAGAAAGATTTATTGGTGAACATTTAAGAACAGTTAGTAAATTTCTCAAGACTCTTTGCACTACTAGATCACCCACAACTCAATTTCTATCTTGTTAGAGCGTTGACACAAGGAATGAGTTTCAATGTTGGCTATGATAGGTATTACACCATTCTATTACACTTAGATTTTATAATCAATGTGTTTGGTATTTTGAGTATTGTTTGAATTCAAATATAGGATTGATGTTAGGATAACACAATTATAAAGAGAAGTTAGAATCCTGAAGACAAGCCCCTTCAATAAATTTAACCTCACGACCATGGTAAAGTTTTGCTGCAATAGAGCAGGGTACGTGGGAGGGCTGACGACAGCCATGATCGAACCCAAGTGTCCGAAGATCAAAGTGGGGATGGAGGCAAATAGTGACAGCTCACTGATATTCGAACCTGGGCTGGAGGAGGTCATATGGCTCCGTCGAGGCAAACATCTCTTCCTCAGATTCGTTGTCGAGAAATACGATGCGGAAGCAGGGATAGGGCTTGGCCCCGTTAACTCACCTACCAAGAACCGAGGGAATGGTGTCGACAAGGCAGCCGACCTGACCTACTCAGATTTGGTTGCCTGGAAAAACATGGATACAATCGAGAAGTCTCTCATTTGGGCCGAAGGGACTGCCATCAAAGAACTGGAGAAGCCAATCAGGGCTTTGACAGATGGATGGGAGATTGTGGAGGATCAGAAGGCAGCGACATTGCTGAAGGTGATTTATGCCCATAGGATTCCGGAAGACCGAATCATCATCATGAATCTCTGGCCTATTGAGCTCTCGAATAAGGTCGGGAAATCTTTCTTGATGCAGAGGATTTCGACCAAGATGACCATACCCACTCTCTGCGAGGGTACTGGGGCAGATGCAATTGAAGAGACATTTATAGTGGGGGAATTCTCTTAGACTAGCTCCCGAACCCTGAATACCAATATCGGTTCTAATGGGACAAACCCTAATTTCTTTCAAATATTTGTAAAAACCCCCTTAAGGAAAACAACCTTGATTTGGGTCCATGCTATAGACAGTGTTATAAATCTGAAGCACAACATTTCCAATCATATTGGCTACCCAGATGGACAACAACATCTTCTATCAGGGGGCAGAATGTTACAGGATTACAGATCTATTAAGGATTACAACATCAAGCCAGGATCTACCATAATACTCAATCTGAGACTATGAGGAGGTGCAACAACCAGCAGCTCAACTAAACAAACAGAAGAAGGAAATGAGTCCAAAACAAAACATGGTCCAGAGTCACATTAGCAGTATAGAAGCGAAGGAATATCCTTCAAGCATATATTACAAGGGGGAAAATCTCCTACAATAGCTCCAAAGTAGGCCAAAATAGAACCCAGTCCATACATAGTGGAGCAACTGAACTATACACCAGAACTAAAAATAGATATATCAGAAACAGAGGAGGTATGTAATAACTATGAAAAGCAAGCCATCATTTGTCTTTTCAATGGTTTTTAGCCAAAACCCTTTGAACTATTCCATTGGATACTCACAAAATGGTCTCTAAATTGTGAGATTCATCTTTGCTCCAAAGGGTTTTTTATAGTCAAATTTCAATCAACAAAGGTAAGAGACATAGTGATACAGGAGGGACCTTGGTTCTAGGGATCTTCAAGCCTCTTTGTCACTCCATGGTTCCCAGAGTTTGATGCCAACACCTTCATAGTTTCCAAGATGATAGTATGGGTACGTCTACATAATCTCCCTATGCATTTCTGGGAACAAAAGGTTCTTGCATGCATAGGCAATACAATTGGAAGATATATTAAAATGGGCACACAAAGAGTGGATGAAAGAACTTTTACTTTCGCACAATTTTGTGTGGAAGTTGATCTCAGTAAGCGCTTACTAGATTGCATACAGCTGAAGCACAAAGATCACAACTAGATGCAGACAATAGACTATGAAAACATAGTATTCAGGTGTATAATATGTCAACAAACTGGACATCTTCAAAATGCATGCCCAGAATACAAAAAAGAAAGCCAAAGGAGGAAGAAAACTTGAAGACATCAAAAGGGCTGGAATTTCCTGCCACCAGACCCTGAAGAAGATGGATATTATGAGGAGGAAGATCCCATCCCAAATGATAACAACCAAGAAAAATATCAGAAGACGCCTCCACAAGGACCTATGGAGCCACAACCAGAAAAGCCTTTCGATACAATGGAAATCAGTGGAACCAAAAGGCAGCATACATTAGACACCTTTGACTCTGACAAGGAAAACCCACGACCAGGCAATGGAAAACCACTTCAACTTGTTCCCATGATACTGTCCCAAGGAGAGTGGCGTAAGGTCGAGAAGAAAAAGGGGAGGAAAACATGATTCCCCCCATATTGTCATCTCAATGCTCCTCGCGTGGATCACATTTTCTTGAGTTTTCTTTTTGTTCTTTTTCTTACCAACTTTTTGTCAGGCTACATTGCCTCACATATGCATATGATTTGGCATCTACAAAAATGTAATTTTCAAAATTTAATGGAAATTACGATTTTTTCTACAGGAAAAAAAACATAATTATAAAGTTAAATATTGGGGGTTTTCGCAGTGCATTATATCAAATATCATTTTTGGGGATTCAACTGCGTTAACTAAGTCATTCATCTATGACCATTTCAATGTGAGGTAGTTGTAACTGATTAATTTCTCATGATTTTTTGAATAGTCGACTCACCACTCATTGCATCGGGTGATGCTCACAGGGTTGAAGAAGTGGGATTGAAACTAGTGGAATAAATCACATCGCGTGAATCATCACTTCCAAGCCTTGCATCTGGTAATCAGGACTTCCTGGAGGTCGCCCATCCCAGTTTTCCTTTGGCTCAAGCATGCTTAACTGTGGAGCCTTCCCCACAATCAAACCCACTTAACCTGCTACCCCATAGTCGTAACAATTATAAAGTGTTGGTTCTTTATTCTTCTGGCATTTGGTTTTAATATTTTGAAAAATAAATAAATTAATAAATAAGATTTTTTTATTAAGTTTAAATGTATAAATTTTGTTGATTTTAAAATTATGTAATTATTATTTAACCATTATATTAAATTTATATAAAACACATATAAATTCTTTTAATCTAGAAATTAATTTTATTAGCATTATACAAAATTTATATGAAAACAATATAAATTTTAAATCTATAAATTACAAAACCATAATAATTTAATATAATTAGTATTAAAGCTAATGATAAAAATGGCAATGTTTGTATTAATGAAAATAAAACTCACTGGTTAGCTCTACGAAAGAGAGTCTGAACCAAGAGAGTTTGGCTCTATAGAACACTCTACATTGTTCATCAACATTACACATTAAATAGAATACATGGTTTTAGGGAAGCTAGAACAACATCCTAAGAAATAGAAACTAATTCTATCTTGAGGCTACGTGAACCAACTCCACCTATTCTAGGGTATTCTCCATTATCTTCAACACTCCCCTTTAATGGAGAATGGGTTCACATATATGCCTAACATCTCCCTAAAAATTTGAAATTTTACTTTTCCAAGGGGCTTAGTGAAAATGTCCGCAACATTATCACATGTATTACAATATTCTAGATGAATTTCTTTAGATTGCACTTTCTCCCTTACAAAATGGAATTTATTATCAATATGTTTCGTGTTTTTGTTAAACACTGGATTGTTGGCTAGCTTGATTGAACTTTGATTGTCACATCTAATTATTGTCGCGACTGTTTTTTCTTCCCAACATCCTGGGGAGGTCTCCACAACCAAACCACCTCGCATGTTGCTACACACATGGCTTGATACTCTGCTTCTACTGAGCACAAGGAGACCGTGTTCTGCTTCTTGCTACTCCAAGTGATCACCCCGAATCCAAGATTAAATGCATAACCTGTTATAGATCTGCGATCATCTACATTTCCTGCCCAATCTGAATCTACAGGTCCTACTAGTCTAACATCAAAAGAGTCAGTGTAAATAATTCCATAATCTACAGTACCTTGTAGATACCTCAAAACATTATTCGCTGCATTCCAATGACTTTCGAGTGGCTTAGACATAAATTGGCTTAACACGCTAACTGCACAAGCCAAATCAGGTCTAGTGGTGGTTAGGTAGATCAGCCTCCCAACCAGCTATCTCTGAAGTGTTGCATCTACTACTTTTGAGCCATCCTCACATTACAATTTGATATTCTGCTGCAATGGTACTGGTGTAGACTTTCACTGATCGATTCTAAACTTCTCTAATAGGCCTTTGACATACTTTGCTTGAGACAAAAATGTTTAACCTGAATCTCTCCAGATCTCAAGACCTAAATAGTATCTGAGTTCACCGAGATGCTTCATATCAAACATCTGTGACATTTGCTACTTGATTTCATCAATTAGATATATATAATCACTTTTGATTATCAAATCATCTACATATAATGAAATCAACATTATACACCCTCGTTCATCTTTCATGGTGTAAAGATTAAGGCTATTCTTACTTCTATTGTAGCCAGCTTGTAGAAAAAATGAATCAATTTTCTCATACCACGACCTGGGAGCTTGTTTTAGTCCATAGAGTGCCTTCTTCAACCTACAAACTAAATATTATTTTCCCTTCTGGACAAACCCTTCTGGTTGCACTAAATAAACCTCTTCTTTCAGTTCCCCATTCAAAAATGCAGACGTTACATCTAGTTGGTGCATCATCCAATGTTTCTTAGTAGCTAAAGAAATTAACATTCTGATGATGTTCAATTTAGCTACAAGGGTGAAGGTTTCTTCATAATATATCCCTTCTTTTTGTGTGTACCCTTTTGGAACCAACCTAGCTTTCAGTTTTTATATAGTTCCATCAACATTAATTTTCAATGTATATAACCATTTGCAACCTATGACCTATTTTCCTCTAGGGAGTTCTACCAATTTCCAGTGTTGTTTCTGATTATTGAATCATATTCATGTTCCATGGCTACTTTCCATCCATTACATTCATTTTCTTCTTTATAACTAGACAGTTCAACAACATTCATCATACTAGTTATAAATGCATTTTCCCTATATCTTGCAGGCATTTGAGCTTTCCTACCTGATCTCCTGAGTGGTGGGGTGGTGGTTTCAAACCTTATTTCTTCCTACTGCTGCTGTTGCTAATGTTGCTGCTGTTGTTGTTGTTGTTTTTGTTGTTGCTGTTGCTGATGTTCATCCTTTGCCTTTGTTTGCTGCTAATCTTGATTGTTCTCTGCATCCTCTTCTTCAAAGTACAGAATGTCCCATCCATCATAGTGTTCATTAGTTTCTTCACTATCCTACTCATGGAATTTAACATCTCTACTAACAAAGATCTTGTGAGTAGAGGGATTAAATAATCTGTATGCTTTACATGACAAACAATACCCTATAAAAGTGTATCTAATGGCTTTTGAGTCTAATTTCTTTCTATATTCCTTGGGTATGTGGGCAAATGATTTACATCCAAATATTAGTAAGTGTTTTATTGTAGGCGTATATCCAAACAAAGCTTTAAAAGGAGTTTTAAACTCAAGACTTCTTATAGGACTCCTATTTTTTAAATAAATCACAGTACTCACTGCTTCAGCCCAAAAACCATTTGAAAGATTCTTACCTTTAAGCATACTTCTAGCACAATCCACCATAGTTTTGTTCTTCCTTTTATTTACTCCATTCTTCTATGGAGTTTGGGGTACTGTAAACTGCTGCAAAATTCCATGATCTTTACAATATTTGATCAGCTCATCTTTCTTATATTCTCCCCCTTGATTAGAACGAAGAATTCTTATTTGTTTCCCTGTTTGTCTTTCAATCATATTTTTAAACTACTTAAAGTATTCGAATGTATGACTCTTCTTGTTATAGACATATTTGGGCACTTCAACCCAAATCTTATATGTCGATAAACTAGGGCTCTTTAACCCCTAAAAGAGTTGTTTCATACCCTAAAATAACATGGTCATCTGATTACATCATTCCCCAAAAGTTCTGCCTGAAAAACCATCTAGAAATGGCCTAAATTGAACCATACTGATTACTACATGGGCCAGGTGCGATGCATACTGTTTAGGCCTTCTATAGGGTGTGATGAGCAAGGATGGACAAATGTCCTTGACAGTTTTCTAAGTGGATGCTCATAGAATCTTCTAGAAACTTCCCTTCTGATACTTGCCTCTCTGAATTCGCCCAAGGATGAGTAAGAGATCTGAACTTCAGTTATCTCCCCTCTTGTGGAACCAAATGTAACAAGTGGAATGACACTAATCAAACCCTAGAGATGACTCACACCCTTGCACACATCTATAAATGGATCCCCCATTTATGAGATCCAAAGGCTAGAATTTTCTGAATTGAAAGGAAGTGTTGATAGTTTGTATTTGAGAAAGAGCATTGTATTGTTAGTGTGATCTTGCTATTTCATGAGGTGCAGAGAGCTTGATGCTGGGAGGATGATGCTGGATCAGACAACTGGGCTGTAATTCTCCCTTCTATTTAATAAAGCTCTTCGCGTTTTCTTCCATATAAATGTGAAATTGTGAATGTTATTATTCGTGAATGCCATTGTGTGTTCATTATATTTCTGATTCCATAATGATTATGATATAATAGATCAAGATACTTTGATGGTTCTTTGTTACTGTGTTCCTACAGGTACTCTCCAAGCGGGATAAGTACGGAGAGGAGTTGCAAGCTCTGTCAAGGCGGAGAGAGATCAAGCAAGGAGTTAAGCGGAAGATCTAGGTTGGTTCCTTTGTCTTTCTCTTATCTATTATACATAGAAGAAATCACAAATTGCTTTAAACTGTTGTTTCTGGGGTAGCTACCAAACCTAGAGGGCTAGTCGATTGAAAAGACACTAGTTTTCCCAGAAACAAAATGGCGACTCAACTGGGGATTGAATAGATGTTTGGTTTTTGTTATTGTTTGTTTTATAAACTATAGCTAGAGCCTAAAGTCAGCCGGGTAGCCTTCAAACTACTCTTGCTTTGCAATTGCATAGTAGATGAATGTTGCTTCAGTCAATCTCTGGTTTCGTTTATGAATTAAACATTTGACTTACAAGCATTCTAGATGCCCTTTTGGTAGCTTAGTAACCTCTCAAGATCATTCCTCTATACTTTGGTTTTTACTGCCCATCATAGCTCAGCTTAACCCACTGAAATCAGTTGCAAATTTGAGCCAAAACCCATTTCAGTTGTGCTCCCTGGCCCATCGCACCATCTGTCACTGTAAACCAGTATGTATCACACTTCTCGAGTGTAGTAGGTGTGATGCATCCCTATTTTTGTGAAGCCCAGGTGCGAAGACTCACTGAACCTATTTCCATTCTTGAAATTTAGGGTTTTTGTCCTTGTTTTTAGTTTTGTTTAGTTGATTTGCTACTTATGAATAGTGCCTCCTTACTGAAGCCTACTTGCATCACACAGATCAGCCTCCATTGATTAGGAATAGTAAATGTTTTTATGTATTTGTCCATCATTTACAATCCTTTGTCGAAAAGTTACTTAAATTGATCTGTCGTTTTGGTACAAAAAGTGTCGTAACTATTGTTTTGTGTCAAAAAGATAAGTGTCATGGAGTCTTCCTTCCCTAGATAGTCGATTGAAATTTTTTTCATGTATTTGATTTGATTTTTTGATATTTGAAGTGTCGAAAGCATTTTCTATTTGAAATTGAAAAGTGTCATTTAGTCTTCCTTTCTATTTTGAGAAAGAAATTTTCGAAATGTCACTTTGAGTGAAATATTTCAAATCTTTGTTGCATTTAGTTTTATTTTTTAGCATTTTTCACATTAAAGAGAATGAAAAACCAAATACATGCATTTGCAATTTAGGAAAATGCACTAATGTGTGCTCTTTGCTCTTTGTTTGAAAGAATTGTAATCTTCTTTCCCTAGTAGCTAGGATTTTCATTGCTCAAAATAAACAATGATTTTTTATCATTGTAGATTATATTTTTAGGAATTTCCAATCAACATCACGCGGTGAACCATTGAAAGGAAAACTTTAAACAAGATCAACTCTAAAATAAATTTCAATGAACTTAACAACGCTTTGGAACTTAACGCAACATATCGAGAGGTCTAGGCTAGAGACATGTTCCAGCATCGTAAAATCTAGTAACTATCGTTTTCATTGAAGGTTGGGTGATTCCTTCTACTTCATATGACAAGTGCTAGCACAAACTTGTGCTCCCCATACCGTCGCGTATATATTGGGAGACTAAAATAGGCTTATATCCTTTATCTTTAGGAAACCGAGTCTACCACCCTATTAATCACAATGCACTGATCACAACATTCGGGAAGATTGATTGCGGTACATAAGTCTTTGGTAATTTCTCTTTAATTTATCACCAAGGTGTATTTTGTAGTTTTGTGATTGGTTTGGTAATCCCTCTGTCTAGATTTCCAGAGTAGTCACTTTCATTCATTTTCGACTCTTTAAAAGAAAAGGTTCATCTGAGCACTTGTCACTTTAGGCTCATTAAAAATCGAAGGGGACTAGAGTCATCTTTAGCTTTCTCTCAACTCTTAAAAATTGAAAAAGCAAAGTTGTGTCAAAACGCCATTAAAATTTATTAAATTCGGAATAACATTATTTTCCCCTTAATTTTGAGTTGATCAAGTAATCCACAATCGTGGAAGAATGTCAATCAAAACCCCATCGTTCACAGAGACTAACGAGTCAACCATCTTTGACTCTGGAAATGAAGCCATTCCGAGCAAAACAATCTCGTTTAACTGAGTCCAATTCACCTGGTTTATTTGGAACTTTCGTTTCAACATCGTTAGAGACTAAAGTTACTCCAATCATTTCTGGTACATCTGCCTTTAGACAAGAAGTTCCATAGTTACAAGAGGACACTACAACTGATCCTAGTGTAATGGTAGACACTTCTATACCTGAAATAGCTCCATCTAGAGTTGATCCAGAGACTGAAGTTAATTTAACTGAACATTTGGAAGTTGAGTTCCTGAATTTAGAAGGTGTTACCCCTCCGGTATCTGTCACTGCATAAGCTATACCTT
The DNA here is from genome assembly GCA_031772625.1 of Pinus tabuliformis. Taxonomy (NCBI): domain Eukaryota; kingdom Viridiplantae; phylum Streptophyta; class Pinopsida; order Pinales; family Pinaceae; genus Pinus; species Pinus tabuliformis. The sequence continues at coordinate 149,650,608 of CM062818.1, read as the reverse complement.
CTTCGGCTCCAGAAATCTTTTACGGACCTAATGGTCTACCCCTTCCACCTAGAATAATTGCTATAGAGGAGATAGTAGAGGATTCTCCATCCAGTACCCCATTACATTTTGGAACTTCGATTCATCTATATCCTTCTACTCCTGAAGTTGGTCCTTTTAATCATCCTTCATCGCAAGTTTCTGTCGAATCGCTAGGAAATCTTTTGGATAGACTAAACATGTCTGAGCAACCATCAACATCTAGGACTGTGTCATCTGATACAGCTACAACAGAATTTCCTGCTGCCATTCCTACAATGTTTGCTGGTATACCATTTGTCCTAGCTATATATCAATCACTAGCTAGAGTGCACTCAGAGGCTATTTTGACGACATGGTCTATTCCTATTTGTTCATCTGGAGTCCCATATGGTATTTCTTATGTTGAAACTCAGCAAATTGATCCTGCATGCCAATATCAATTTGGGCAGACCAGTCTTCAAAGACCGATATATCCTTTGAACACTTGACTACTGCCATATGGAGGGCAATATCCTTTTTCATTGTTCTCTCTTGGAGAACAACCATATGAGAGTTTAAAACAAAATTCAGGTGAAACTAGAATTACATCCAATGGTTGGGTACTGATACTACCACAACAACCAAGGGTTGTATATTCAATGCAACCAACCCAACCTGTGTCGAATATTCCCACTACACCTACTATTGTGACTATGTCGCAAGTACAAGCACTACCTGTTGTGTCTCAACCTCAAGTATCTTAGGTTGCAATACAACAACCTCTTGTCTCTACAGCTCAATCACAACCTCAAGTTAGTGCTTCCTTACCTGGAATGACTCAGGCTCAAACACTTATTATCACTCCGTATCTTGGTCCAGTATTGGACAACAAAAAATGGTCCAACAACCATGGCTGGTACAATGCCAACAACTGCAATTCCAACAAACCCAACCTCAGTCTGGGCTTGGTCAATATCAAACCTACTGAGGACCTAAGCAACAAGGTTCTGAAGGTAATGGACAATCACATTTTCAAAACGGCTATCAACAACCACACTATACTGGTTATGTCAAACAACCTTATCAAAGTTACCAGCATCAGATACATTATGCTAGTATACAAATACCTATTATTATTGATGGAAACCTTGATTACAATATTTTACGAGGAAGACCATGAAATTATGCTATGGCTGTCGTTGTGTCTACATACTTTAGAAATATTGCATTTCCCTTCCAAGGTGGAATCACAATCATCAACCAACTAGCCTTTTTTCCCAACAGTTCACAAGCTACTGGAAGCATTCCATTGATCCGTGGAAGTCATCAATCACTTCAAAATGTCAGAGTAGGTCTCCTAAAAGACCCTTCCTTAATGGGTACTTTTGCCCTCCCACCTCCACATGGACTTGCGGAAGTGGCCACAGTGGAAACCTGTCATATGATATCTTCTACATCCCCTGAAATTATAAAGAACTCTAACAATTTTCATAGTGTGTATCACCACGAGGTGTTGCCACCAAGCCCCATAGAATCTTTGTAGCAATCAATTTTCTGGGCTTGGGCGGCAAACTTGAATTATCACTCAACGAGTGTTTGGATAGATAGGTCTTTAGAGTATGGTACCTCTTTCGATCCTTGGTCTCGTATACATTCTACAGACGAAGGAATCTGTCAGGCCAGGCAGTAACTCCATCAGGCAGAAATAATTTGACTGTTTTATTCCATTAGGTAGGTCTTCATTATATACATGAGGGATTGACTATTTAGTTCATCTCTTGATGACTATTCATATTTCCTATTTATTTATTTACAATAATTCACCCAATCACAAGAATTAGGTGTCAACATTCCCCCCTTAATATAAAGGGATGTTGGTGAGTCCAATCATCATTCTGAATCGTTCAAGCTTTTCTCTTCCAAGCGCTTTGGTGAAGATGTCTTTAACTTGCTCATTTGTGGAACAATGATGGAGATGGATTGTTTTGGCTTCAACATGATGTCGAATCAGAAGATATTTAGTATTGATGTGCTTCATTCGATCATGGAACTTTGGGTTCTTGGCCAACATTATTGTAGAGGTATTGTCAATCATGAGTGGAGTTGATTGTACTTGTTTTCCCTGCAAATCTTTAAGAATTTTCCTGAGCCACACAATTTCTTTTGTTGCTTCAGTTGTTGCCACGTATTCTACTTCTGTTGTGGAATCTATTGGAACTGATTGTTTGTGTGATCTCTAGGAGACAGCTCCTAATACAAGACTCATAGCATATCTTGAAGTTGATACCCCAGTTTCTTTGTCTCCATCAAAGTTTGAATCAGAGTATCCAATCAAGTTGAAGTCGTCCACCTGTGTATATTTGATTCCAAAGTCTTGAGTTCCCTTCAAGTACTTTAGAACTCTTTTCGCAGCAAACCAATGTCCCTCACAAGGCTTTTGCATAAACCTGGAGAGGATTCCAACAACAAATGAAATGTCTGGTCTGGTAGTAGTTAGGTAGTTGAGACTTCCTACAAGCTGTCTATACTTTGTTGCATCCTCAAATTCTTTTCCTTCAATAGATGTGAGCTTTAAGTTTTGTTCCATTGGAGTAGTAATAGGATTGCACTCTGTCATGACAAACCTGTTCAACAGATCTCCAATGTATTTCTTTTGAGAAAGAAATATGGACTTTGGATGTTGGGTTACTTCAATGCCAAGATAGTAATGAACATAGCCCAAATCAGTCATTTCAAAACTCTTCCCCAATTCCTTCTTTATGGATGCAATGTAGCTTCCATTGTTCCCTGTCATCAAAAGATCATCTACATATACCACAAGATATACAACTGTTTTGCCAACTTTCTTGACAAATAAAATTGCATCATCAAGATCAAAATGTTTGAAATTGAGTTTCATAAGATGCTCAGTCAGTTTTTCATACCAGGCTCGTGGTGCTTGTTTGAGGCCATACAAGGACTTCACAAGTTTGCATACTTTAGGTTCATGTCCTTTCATGACAAATCCTTCAGGCTGGGACATAAAAACATTCTCTTTTAGATCTACATTCAAGAAATCAGTTTTTACATCCATTTGATGGACTTTCCAACCGTTCTGAGCTGCTAGTGCAAAGAGTGTCTGGATGGTAGCCCATTTTGCTGTGGGGGCAAAAGTCTCCTCGTAATCGACCCCTTCCTTCTGTGCAAAACCTTTTGCCACAAGCCTAGCTTTGTGCTTGTCAAGTGAGCCATCAGCTTTATACTTGTTCTTGTAGACCCACTTGCAGCCAATTGGTTTGGTTCCTAATGGAGGATCAACCAACTTCCAAGTGTCGTTCTTTATGAGTGCATCATACTCCTTTTGCATCGCTTCTTTCCATTCATCATGAGAAGCAGCTTCTTTGAAGGAAGTTGGTTCAAAATCTGTAGACAAGTTCAATTCACAATCATAAGAAACATCCATATCAATAGGTGAATTAGAGTCATCTACATCACCTCCATTTTTCCAGTTTGAATTTCTGGTTCCTGTCTTTCCAACTTCATCAGGATGAACACTTTCAAGTGTCTTTGTCACCCACTTTGGGCGACCTTTCTGAGATGGTCCAGGTTGCTCCATTGACTGATTTGGGACTGAATCAAGATTGAGTCTCCCAATTTTATCAATTACATCACTTAAAGCATCATCCATTGTTGGAGTTTCATGCGGGGGAGAGTGTTCTTTAGAAGAAGATTCCACATGTTTATCTAGTATAGGAATCCCCCCTTCGACATGTGGAATCTGATTATCAAATTCTTAAAATGATTTTGCTTTTGTGAATCTATCCAAGCGATCAAATTGCCGCTCAACAACATTGTCAGTTTTGGATGATTCAAGAAAAATTACATCTCTAGATACAACAAATTTCTTATTTACTTCATTATAGAGGCGGTATGCTTTGGAGGTGTTTGAATATCCTAGAAAGATACACTTACGACTTCTAGCACCAAGTTTGTTTCTATGTACCTTTGGTATCAAGGCATAACAGGTGGAACCAAAGACCCTGAGATGCTTTACCGAAGGAACATGTCCATACCACATTTCATATGGAGTTTTATTTCTTATAGCATTAGATGGACATCTATTCTTTATATATGCAGCACATGGAACAGCATCAGCCCAAAACATTATCTTTACATTTTTGAAGAAGAGCATGAATTGTACCATATTTAAGATTGTCCTATTCATTCTTTTAGCTACACCATTATGTTGGGGATTATAAGGCACAGTTGTTTGATGTTTGATCCCATGTTAGCAAAGATAGTTTTCAAATTCATTTGATGTGTATTCTTTTCCATTATCAGTGCGAATAGACCCAATATGAGATTGTGCATCATTTTCAATCCATTTATGAAAATTCTTGAATGTTTGAAAAGCATTAGATTTGTTCTTCAGTAAATAAACCCAACACATTCTGGTGTAGTCATCAATAAATGTCATGATATATTTATTTCCATTTGCAGAAGGAACAGGCATTGGACCACATAAATCTGAATGAATGAGTTCAAGCTTCCTATGTTCTCTTGAATGTGAATCATGAAAAGACTATTTTCTATGCTTTCCTATAATGCAAGCATCACATTGCTTAAGTTTCCTAGGAGTTGTAGGCAAACCAGCAACACCATTTTTCTTCAATAAGAGGAGACTGTCATAGTTCAAATGTCCAAATCTAGCATGCCATAATAAACTTGATGGAAGCGTACCTTCTTCATGATGACAATTGTATGGGAAATGTTGTGCATGAGCAGAGGTTCCTTGCAGCTTGAGAAGCCTTTCTTCTTCTATTCCCCTCATGACAAGTGAGTGGTCACATGCTTTTCTTACCTCAGGCTTGCCATCAAACATATGAATGGGGTGACTTTGCTAGCAGATGTGGACCAGGGACAGCAAGTTTCTCTTGAGCTGTGGGGGATATAGAACATGATGCAGAAGAAAGTCTGGAATACCAGGCAGTTTAAGCCTGATTGTACCAAGCCCTGATGGCTTGATTTTTGATTGATCTACAAAGTATAGTGCTCCATCAACATTGTCAGTGAAATCTTCAAAAAAATCTTTTCTATGAGTCACGTGGCGGGTTGCTCCTGAATCAAGCAACCAATAATTTTTCCAAGAAGCATGTGAAGCATTAAATAAATCTTCATTTAATCCAATGTTACATTGTGCCACAACATAGTGAGCGGATTCAGGTGCTTTACCTTTTTCTGTATCATCGGTTTTACCTTTCTGTTGGTTTCTTTTCTGCTCAATTTTGTCCCATGGTAGCTTGCAGTGCAAATTTTCCCTTTTTTCTTGAGAGTGTCTGCCCCCCCCCCACCTCTGAAATATCTTTCTCTTCCTCTTGAATGCATACTGTAACAAAAAAAATACTTCTGCTGCACAAATTTTACTCTTAATGGGAAACAATATACATCTGATATGATGGGATAGCAAAGTCAACTTGTATACCACGCTTGACAAAAAAGAACTTCAACGTATGGCGAAAAAATTTCAGCGTTCAATAAGACTATTGTTATAATGCTAGGAACTTCAACACATACAAAGACAGCAGATTTAATATACCACAATACCAGCCTCTTAGAACTAAAATCTTGACAAGTATGCTCATCTCCCAGCTATAGGAATTGAGAAGTACAAGACTGAGACTGATCTCAGATCACCGAGCGTTACCATGAAAATCACGTTGCCAATTAATGAGTAGCCATTTACCGGTGCTATTCAATATACCATTCACCATAAGATATTCAATATACCATTCACCATTTTTTCTTACATTGCATTATATGACTTTTTTCTATTATAAAAGACTCAATAATGGAACATGGTCTTCATAACAATACATGTGCCTCCTTTTAAAATGACAAAAATGGAACACCATCTTCAGGCATACCATATATCACTTACGGCCATTCAGAAGTTTCCAGTTTGTTAGATTAAAAGAAAAACCTTAAGCAAGTGCATGTGAGCTACAAATCTGAGTTCAATGCTCGAACCTTTCTATTACTAAAGCGACCCGCAAAATTTTCTTGTCCGGTTGTTTATTAAATGGCTTGAGACTCCCTTCTGAATCTTATTCAATATCAATAAGAGCGGCAAGTTTTTCTTGTTAAATCAATATTGATAGAGTAGGAACCAAATAGCTACCATTATTTTAGTTCAAAGAATTGAATAAGGATTGCTTCTATCTTCGGGAAAATGCTGTGTGCATAACCTGAAAATGTCGTTGAACTCTGTGCAGTGACAAGCAGCCCGCACGCTCAATACATCATTTAACAAATGCCATGAAAAGAAGTCTCAAGAATAGCATTCACAAGGAGAAACGTTCCTCGTCAATCCCAATCAGCTCGATTTCTCAGTTGATGCCACTCGAACCCCAGCAAATCAATCAGATTGTCAATCGACTGCGAATGTATGGTAACATTGAACGGATGAATATGTTCTGCTGATTTCAAATTCACAAATTTCGTGAACAATAGACACATAACAAGAGAGAGCGGTGTCTATAATCAGTTTCTTCAACCACCTTTCTTTGCAGGCACATCGCATAGAAATGGGTGACAGCACCATGGGAACTACAAGAGAGGTTCGTGTGGTGTTGGGACTTCCAATGAAGAGCAACCACATCATTACATGCAACAGAGGTTCATGCGAGAAGCATGGGGTTTTACATGCAGCAGAGGCTCAAAATGGATATGGAAAGCTGCAGGAATGAAAAGAAGTGGTGCATCGATGTTATCAATAGTAGGATGAAAGGGTTTCAAAAATTTTAACGCATAGGTTTATGGACAATCAGACAACATGGACAGCGCTGGATAGTGGAGCAGTATGGACAGTATGGATAGTGCGGCAGCTACCGTGTCAGGAGCAGCTAATTTTATGGAGGAGAAGCTCAGCTATATGAGAGCAGGCAAGGGAGTTACAAGGGACAAGAGCTAAAAAAGGAGCTGGCTCTGATACCATGTCAGGCCATGCAGTAACTCCATCAGGCAGAAATAATTTGACTGTTCTATTCCATTAGGTAGGTCTTCATTATATACATGAGGGAGAGACTGTTCAGTTCATCTCCCAATGACTGTTCATATTTCCTATTTATTTATTTACAATAATTCATCCAATCACAAGGATTAGGTGTCAACAGAATCATCCATTCAATGATGATAGCAGAGACGTCATGGGAAGATTACCACCATTGTTCCCGCTACTCAAGGGGTTAATTCAACTGTTTATTCGGTACCCCCTCCAGGCAGTCTAGTCACTTCCTTTGATTGGAATTGACTAGCAAGATCCCACCTTTGATCTTACGTGCCTTTCCGGATCATGGTACAAGTTTACAAAATGATCGTGTCTGGTACTATCATAGGTGAAGGGGCATCAAAGAGTATTCTTTCCTCAACCACTTGGAAAGCGCTTGGTTCACCATCGCTTATGCCTGTTACACAGAGTTTGTCAGGCTTTAACAAAGGAACCAGCTGACCGTTAGGGATCCTTCCTAAGTTACCGATTACTTTGGGAAGGAAAACCATTCACCTGAATGTGATGTTAGTCCCAGGACCGTTAGATTACAATCTACTCCTTGGATGTGACTATGTTTATAACTTGGAGGCTATTGTTTCAACACTCTTCCGAGTGATGTGTTTCCCGCATGAAGGAAAAATTGTCACTATTGACCAGCTTTCATTTCCCGGTTCAAGCATAGCTCCAAGTCGATCATCATCCCTAAATGGTCCTTGTACATCAGCAGTGTCTCTCGAACCTTCATTCCATCCACCTAATTACTGCGAGTAGTCTGGTGAATGTAATGAAGCTTAGGGGGCATGCACCCTTGTCTATTTGGTAGATGAACCTAGCTGAAAAGATAAGTTTCCCTGTAGAGATAAGTTTCCCTGTAGGTAGTCTGCGGACGAAGCCAGGGAAGTGTTTTGTCTATTCTGCAGACGAAACCATCTTGCATAACCACAATAAGTTTCCATATAGCTACTGGAGACTCTCCTTTTCACCATGCTGGGGGCATGCAAACTTTTCATTTCTTTTTCAAATTTCATTTTCTAGCTTTTTAGCTTTGTCATTTTCTAGCTTTTTTAGCTTTGTTGTTTCTAGATTTTTAGTTTTGAGCTTGCGTAGAAATAGAAATTTAACTGAGCATAGTTCCCCCCATGGTTCAAGCTTGTTAAAAAATGAACCCACCTTCAGCAAATAACCTCTATTATTTCCATGCTATCAGCCTTTTGAGCGTTGGTTGTGTACCTCTCATCACGTCCATTCTTTTGGCCGATCATACGCTTCCACTTGGTTGTTTACCATTTTGAGGAACAGCTGCGATGAGTGGTCTTGTTAGCCAACCTCTTCCGAGAAATCACCCTTTTTGAGAAGTTCCAAGCTTACCCAGAACCAGTTGCTACCCTAAACACCACTCGTTCCTCAAAATCGAGTCTCCTTTAAACCATTTTTTAGACTCGTTAAATATGAAAGGATTTTCGAGCAATTGGCCTTTCCAGCTCGTTAAAGTGATTGGAAGTGCCATCCCTCCTGTTTGTTCTAATAATTTTCGGACTTGAGGGATTATCTCACGAAAAAGTTCAAGCGCTTGTCTTTTTCAACTCGTTAAAGTGATCGAAAAGTCATCCCTTCTGTATTATTTTAATCTTTTTCAGACCTAAGGGATTATTCTATGAAAAAGAACCTCTGGAGTTTCCTTTTCGCCCCTTTCCAAACTCTCCAAACATGAAAAGGACCAAGTTATCCTCGTCGTTAAACTCGTTAAAATAATAGCGACAAACTTTTCCACCCAGACAAGAACGAGTTTCACTGCCGCTAGACTCATTAAAACATAGCGACATGTTTACCCGAAGTGAAAATTATAGGACAAGCATATGTTATCCTCCTCAAGATTAACAAAAGTAAAGAGGTATTGGTCAGCAATGACTGGGGAAAGAGGGAAGAATACTTGAAAACTTTATGGTAGCAGGTCACTCTTGAACATGACACTTTTACTCCATCACCATGATTGAGTCGGGTTGGGTTATTCCGTTCACCAGTCACTTCACCATTGGTCTTTCACACAATCCATTTTTGGGGTTAATGCTACCAATCCATCTCAGTGTCGCCGATATGTTCAAGATAAGTCAGTCAGTTGAAAATTCACCATCCAGTTAATGCCTCATCCATTGCAATACCTTCAACCTCCATTTTTCATGACTGCCATTCATGAACCTTGTGTCGTAAGATCATTTTCACCTCCAGAAAATCATTTGCCTCGTTTCATGTTGTAGATGTGGGATACATTAAGGCCCTCCTACGATGAGTCACTTCTTGTCGACATCAGCTCATTATCCAAGGAGTAGACTTAGAAACAACCCTTTCAATACCTTGAAGCTTGCATGCCTCAATGGCAAGTTTCTCACTTCAGGTGACAGGTTGACATCAATGGCCTTCGATTGAAAGATTCTGCATGGTGTTTGACATCGAATCATATATTCACACCACGTGAATTGTACTGTAGTACCTTGAGGGTCAATATCATTATTGGTGATTCCTCTTGTGTCTGTTAACAACTTACATTATTGGCTGATAATCAGGCAATGTCTTTCCATGTTTGACTCCAGAACATCTCTTCACATGGATTGACTTGTACATCAAGTGAAGATTGAACGAGATTGAAGACCATGGATCTAGTTTCATCCATCCGGGCTGTGATATATTCAGGGATATAAAGACATGAAATGTACATAGGAGCTGCACAGATGGTCATCCAAGGCAAGGATGATGACTCTACATTTGAAAAATCACCAGTCTACAACTGCAAATGATTATCTGTTCCATGTACATGAAATGAATTTATAAAGCTGAGCATGGGAATGCCCGCCTTAGCTAGATCATGAAAAATTATATTTTTATGATATATTGTATTGTATCTTATACAGGTCACCTTCCAGTTTGAAACCTCGGATCCTCATGTTAAAGCATTTCACCAAACATCAAGATTTACGACTTCATGCTTTAGGGGGAAAATGTTATAGATATATTTGGGCACTTCAACTCCAATCTTATATGTCAATAAACTAGGTCTCTTTAACCCCTAATAGAGTTGTTTCATACACTAAAATAACATGGTCATCTGATTACATCATTCCCCAAAAGTTCCACCTGAAAAACCATCTAGAAATTGCCTAAACTGAACCATACTGACTGCTACACTGGCCAGGTGCAATACATACTGAGTGATACACTGCTTAGGTGTGATGCATACTATTTGGGCCTTCTATAGGGTGTGATCAGCGAGGATGGACAAATTTTCGGGACAGTTTGCTAAGTGGATGCTCATAGAATCTTCTAAAAACTTGCCTTCTAACACTTGCCTCTCTGAATTTTCCCAAGGATGAGTAAGAGATCTGAACTTCAGTTATCTCCCCTCTTGTGGAACCAACTGTAACAAGTGGAATGACACTAATCAAACCCTATAGATGACTCACACCCTTACACACATCTATAAATGGATCCCCCATCTAAGAGATCCAAAGGCTGGAATTTTGTGAATTGCAAGGAAGTGCTGATAGTTTGTATTTGAGAAAGAGCATTATATTTTTGGTGTGATCTTGCTATTTCATGAGGTGAAGAGGGCTTGGTGCTGGGAGGATGATGCTGGATCAGACAACTGGGTTGTAATTCTCCCTTCTATTTAATAAAGTTCTTCGAGTTTTCTTCGATATAACTGTGCAATTGTGAATGTTATTATTCGTGAATGCCATTGTATGTTCATTATATTTCTGATTCTATAATGATTATGATATAATAGATCAATATGCTTTGACGGTTCTTTGTTATTGAGTTCCTATAGGTACTCTCCAAGCGGGATAAGTATGGAGAGGAGTTGCAAGCTCTGTCAAGGGTGAGAGAGATCAAGCAAGGAGTTAAGTGGAAGATCCAGGTTGGTTCCTTTGTCTTTCTCTTATCTATTATACATAGAAGAAATCACGAATTGCTTTAAACTGTTGTTTTTAGGATAGCTGCCAAACCTAGAGGGTTAGTCGATCGAAAAGACACTAGTTTTCCCAGAAACACTTCTTGCTTAAGAAATACACCCAAGAAAACTTCATACAGTCATCAATAAATAATAGGAAATACGCTTCACCTCCTAATGATTTTATCTGCATGGGATCACAAAGGTCTGTGTGCCCTAACTCCAGTATATCCCTCTATTTCTTTTCTACTCTAACATGGAATTCTTCTCTATGCATTTTTCCTAATGTACAAGCATCAAAATCATTATGTTCTTGCTTTAGCATAGGAAGATCTCTTTCCATTTCTTTCCTCTGTAGTAACAGCAAATCATTGTAATTGATGTGGTCGAATCTCTGGTGCCAAAGCTCTTCTGTAGTCAGGCTCACTACTGTCAATGCTCGAACTGGTGCAGGTCTCACATCCAACTTAAATAGTCCTCCTGTTCGGATCCCTATAGAAATTGTCTTCATTCCATCTAAAAAATCCTTAATGTAACAGTTAGATTTTAAAAATTCAACTTTCAAATCTTGATCTGTAATCATTGATACAGAAATCAAGTTCTTAGTTATGCCAGGCACATACATTACATTATAAATTTGTTTGATATTACCATCAGGTAGAATAACAGAAACTTTCCCACATCCTTTGATTTGATGACTTCTATCATATCCTAGGTAAATCTATGTGCCTTCGTTGATCTCTTTAAAATCCTCCAGCCAGTGCTTGTTCCCTGTCATGTGTGTTGACGCTTCTGAATCTACACACCAGATGTTTGCATCAACATTTTCATCACGATTTGCCATGAACAATCTCAAACTCTGCACCTGATCACCATTCACGAGATGATCTGCATGTCTCTTTGGCTTCTTTTGTTCTTCATGATACTTCTTTTTCCTACACTCCGCGGCAATATGGCCCAATTTTCTGCAATAAAAACATTTAGTTTCAGAGTAGTTTTTATTTGGATGCATTACTTGAGTCAGCTTTGGCTGTTTATGTGAACTTGCTCTGTTTTGTTGTTGTGGACCTCCTTTCCCTTTGTAGAAGTTCTTCTTTGCCATCAATGCAAGATTGACACTATGGGGCTTCAAAGTCGATATCCTCTCTTCTTCCTGCATCAGTATACCTATCAGCTCTTCAAAATGCGGGATATTTTCTCTGGCATTGATTCCAGTGATGAAATTATGATAATCATCAATGACACCATCCATTGTAATGGTCACAAGATCTGTATTGTCCATTGTATGAGCAATATCTGATAATTTGGTTTTCAAATCCTTCATCCTTGCTATGAATGAAGCAATCGTTTCATTCTCCTTCATTTAAATGGACAACATCTTACTCTTGAGGAACAAAAGACAATTTGAATTTCTAATCTCGTACAGTTCCTTCAGAATTCCCCAGATCTCGTTAGCCGACTTACCTTCTCTGATATGTGGTATAATGCAGTCTTTCACTAACATCTTTAACATTGTTCTTGCTCTGCTTTCTCGTTTCTCCTAATCTAAGACCGATGCTGATCCAGCCGCGAGCCTCGGCGCATCCCCATTAATAATCTGCCAAGCACTCTGCGCTTCTAGCAAAGTCTACATCTTAAACTTTCAATTTTCATAATTGGAACCATCGAGCTTGTTATGCTTGTTCATGCATGCTTCAAATATGTTGTTATTCATCTTGGCGATTTCGAAAAAAAATTCGACAGGTAAAAAATGTTAAATTTACCCCAGATCTGTGACAGAGATAGATCACTATTGTTTGATCTTGCAACAAACGCATAGATCAACGTGGCTTTCTTCCCAACCTCCAGACAACCTCTTATTGTTAGCTACAGCCTTGTTCTTGGCTTCCCCACTCAGCTTCTCTGATAGCTACAACCTTGTTCTTGGCTCCCTTTGAAATTTCTTTGATTTACACGATCGTCGCAGATATATGCCCAATATCCATGATCGTCACAGAAATACACCAATTTTCTGATACTAGTCGCAGATATATGCCCAATATTTGAGACGGTCGCAAAAATACACCAATTTTTTGAGACCGTCGCAGCTGTACACTAAAAAAATGCGACGATCGAAAAATAAAAATTTCGAGTAATAGTGCTATTGTCGCGGCTATCCACTCAAAACCTGCGACAATTTCGGTTCAAAGAACCTCCCACCAGCCAGCGTATAGGTTCCTTAGCCATGACGTTCTGATACCATGATAAAAATGACAATGTTTGTATTAATGAAAATAAAACCCACTAGTCAGCTCTACGAAAGAGAGTCTGAACCAGAAGAGTCTGGCTCTGCAGAACGCTCTACATTATTCATCAACATTACACATTAAATAGAATATATGGTTTTAGGGAAGTTAGAACAACATCTTAAGAAATAGAAACTAATTCCTATCCCGAGGCTACGTGAACCAATTCTGCCTATTCTAGGATATTCTCCATTATCTTCAATAGCGAAAACACTAGATATCCATAAACATATCATTATACTTTAATATAATTAACATTAAAGCTAATACACTAAATACCCATAAACATACCATTACATAAACCACTAAATAAACACACAAAAAAAACTTACACTAAATTACCAGTTAACACTTCCCATCTTTGTTAATGATACTTTCTTTTCATCCTTTGAAATTATGTTAAGTAATATAGATCGATAGCGAAATAATTATAGTATCTTGCCTCTCAATAAATAATGTAGAGATCGAGAGAAAAATAAAAACAAAATATCTCACCTCTCTCTAAAAAGTTATTGTCCATTCTTTTAAAAATCTTCCTCGAGTCAAAAAGTAAAATGTCCTAAAATGCACTCGAGTCATTGAAAAAAAAAGTGATCTGACTGGTTGTGAAATACATTGTAAGGAGAGATGTCGATATTTGATTGATTGACGGTTTAGTCTTAAATTGATAAGTAGTCATCAATTAGTGCACTCAGTAGTTTCCTGTTTCGTGTCCTTGAAGTGTCACGGAGTCCAGGAACGCCCTTGCTTTGTAATCCTTGGATGCCAGCAGATTTATAAACTCGGAGATGTTTGTCTCCCCTGTAGTGCTGGGTGCTGTTCACTCCAAATTGCATCAAAAACGGCACTAGTAAAGACGAAGTTGTGGAACGTATTTTGACGATAAAATCATAGTCTGATCACATTGCAATCATCCATGATAAGCAGAGATGAACATATTATTTTCAAACCAAATATTAAGTAAAAGATGGAATGAAATATATTTTGTTTGATAATGGTTTTCAATATATTTTGATTTGATTTATGAGTGTGTAGCCTAGAAATTTATGACCTAGATTCCCCATAATACATGAAAATTGAAGAATTTCAAATCCATTGAAAATTGACTTACGTATTTATATTTTCAAGATAAAATTTTGAATATTTTGAATCTTGTGGTGTGATACATCTTTTGATATAGTATTATGGGGTTGACTTTATATGGGTTTGATTTTCCTATCATTTAAATGAACATATCTACTTTATATGTTATTAATTAATTTTTATTACCCATTCATTTGAGTATAGTTAAAGTATAGTTATTAATTTATTACACAATGTATGGAGTTCGATTTTATTTTTAAATGATTTGTTGGAGAACATTAATCACTAGCGAGTAAATCTCCAAGTTTATTTGCATTAGTAGGTTACTTATTGAACGTAACTAGATTGCATTTTCAGGAGTACTTTGAAATCTCATGGACTTTTTATTTTACTTTTGTGTTTCGATTTCAGAATATTCTTGAAATCTAAAATCCACACAAGGATGGCTAGATCATCCACACTTTTTTCTATCTAATTAGAACATCGACATCATGAATGAGTTTGAGTGTTACATATTACATGCTATATAAGATTATAAATTTAGATAAACTTTTATTCTAATTAATAGATGAAATTGCTCTTTCTTTGTGCATTTTCTTATTTATGTTTGAATTTGAGATTTTTAAGAACCGTAAATTTAATTTGTTTAAGTTATTTAATTTGCAAACCACAGTCTTAAGGAATGAGATTGAATACGCAGGGGGTTACATATTACACCCTATATAAGTTTATAAATTTAGATTAATGTTTAGCCTAATTAATAGATGAAATGACTCCCATTTTTTGTCATTTTTTAAAATCAAGATTTTTAACAATCATAAGTTTAAGCTATTTAATCTACGAAGTATAAGTTTCTTAGTGTTTTTCATTGAGTTGAATAAAAATATATTTTAAATAATAGGAAATCACAATATTTCTAGAAATTGTATTATACCCCGGATGCGGGTGAATAGGGAGGTGATCAATGTGATGGGACAGGGGTGGTGGTAGGTGGCTCAACACCTGCCCACCCTATACGTGAAGAGGTATGTAATGCAGGGGAAGGCAGCCTGGCAGGTAGACTCTCACATACTCTCGTTAAGTGCCGCAGGTTCAGTTGTAAATGCGTTGGTTCTCGCATGCTGTGAGCTGCAAGCGATGGCAGTCTTCATCAATGTGGCAGTTATGGTGTGGCTTAATCGAGGGAGGGAAGACAACTATAAGGAAGCGCATGGTAATGCAAGTGCAAGGCAGATAGGTGAAGTGTTAGGCTGGGTCCTCTCTGTCAATTCTGCGCCTAAAGCAGAGTTGGCGTGTATGGTTTATGCTATTTCTCTCTAGGACACTGGCTAGAGTTTGAGCTCTGAGCAGTGGCCTCTGTCTTTAAATCTTGGGTTCATTAGTCCTGTTTCAAGCAAAGGTTTGGGAAAGGAGGGAGAGGACTTCACAGGAAACAACCTCTCCGCTCCCGCGAGCTCAAAGAGTTTCTGTCAAGAGTCTTCTCCTGTCGCGATGGGCTTTTGAGGATACAGTGCAGTGTCTGTTGGATATCCGTCTGAGGCCTCTCCTATTATGGCCCGCCTTCGACAGAGAATGGGCTGCTGTGGTGGCCAACCCAGGCGTGCCCCCAATGAATCCAATTCGGACTCGCCGGCCACCAGCGAGCTGTTCACTGGGCGCTATCCGAGCACCTGTAGCGGACGAGGAAGGCGCCGAGCTACCAATTTGCCTCCTGGGCCACCCTCGACAACTGGGTCTGCCATTTTTACCTTCGATAGTTCGCTTCATCGGCCACGAGTCACTGCTCACATCACGGTGATGTTTTATGAAACCACGCAATTGGGAGGCACTGCTGATCATATCGGAGGTTCGGGAGCTGCTGATGGTCCTCCCCCTGCATTCTAGCTTGGCATTGGTATGGTGCCACAGCCTACACAAGCGGAACCAGGAAGAACTATTCAGGACACGGAGATGCAACCTGCCGATCCCAGTCCCTCTGCTCAGTTCAACGCTCCTGCTGAAGATGAACAGCAATTCGGATGGTTTCGAATTGTGGAGGAACAACCTGATGAGTAGCATGCCTCTGCTGGAGGTAAACCTCCTTCTTTTTGTTCCAATTTTGGATATCCTCGACTGCTTCTTAGTTATCCGGGTTCTGGGTCTCTGCCGGCTGCTGATGAACGGGTCTCCTGGTTTTGATTAGTATGTATGGGTCTCTATGGGTGGTTTTGTTTTCAGTTTTCAGTTATGGGTCTCTTCGCCTCTGGAGGGAGGCTTTGTTGGTTTTTCTTGGAATGATGGCTCTTCTTCAGAGCATTGTACTGACTTCGGTCACCCTGTAAATACTTTCTCTTCCACTTAATAGAATTAATTTTACACAGAAAAAAAAAGAAATTGTATTATCGAATTCAAATAAGAAAGATAATTTTCCCTAGGAGTTTTTTAGGGAGTTGAAATCATTTAGGAAATAAAACAAAATACATTTTAAATAATAGGAAACCACAAGCTTTCCGAAATTGTATTACCAAATTCATACAAGAAATATCATCATCATCTTAATTAAATGTTGATTAGTGTGCTCCTGTCACCATATATACTAGCAATCTTTGTAAAGGTTCCTTCAGCCACTCTTTCAATCACTCTTTGACCCACTATGACCAAATATTATTAGCATCTATATGCACAATGACCCACATACAAAAAAATGGATATATGGTTGTGCGTGGGGGTGAAAGTTGTGGCCGTAAGAAAGTTATGAATCACTTTAATAAAAATAATATTTCAACAAATTTGGTAGGAAATTATGAGTAGTTTTGTGTGTGAGGAATATATAGAAATAATGTGTCCTTCCAAATTGCAAGTATATTTATATTTTTATATTGTTATATAGCCCCATATAAGCATTTCAATGTAGAGGTTCACCATTAATACCATGTGAGTGGTTCATTCCCTAATTTTTAACACCTTCAATAGTGATAAAAAAATTGTAAAGAAATAAAATGTTGTTAGAGCTTGTTATTGCTTAGATGTGAATGGATAACTCCACATTACCTATTTTTGAACATCTTCAATAGTGATAAAAAAATCACATTGCATAGGCTACAAAATACTAAAAATAGAATATTGTTGAGCTTGTTATTGCTTAGATGTGAATAGAGTAACTCCACATACTTAATTAATTACAGAACATAATTGCTTAATATTTAACAATTATTTGAACAAATTTGAATGAAAACATATAATTGATGTTGACATAACAAAATTGTAAAATATTTGTTATTTATCATTTTTATAATAATCTAAATCTATAAATTCCAAAACCATTATACTTCAATTGTAAACATTGTGATGATGTAAAAGTATAACACATAAATCCAACATTTCAAGATCAAAAGAACTCTATAAACTAGATTTTTTATATTGAATTATCTCTTCTCACATTTCTTAATCATGTTCATATCCCTCTAAGTTATATTAGTATAGATAGTGTTAGCTCTGCTATAGGTTGCTGATGTTCAAGGGGCCTAAGCAAGCTCATTTCCTCGGTTTCTGCTCAGAAAATGTCTACACCGGTCACCTTCCTTATTCCTCTTCACCCCCGCTTATATTTTTAAACCCGCTACCTCCATTTTACATTTGAAACTCTATGTAATTCAGTGGTTACTCTGACCCCCGAGCGCTAAGTTTTAACCATCATATGACTAAGTTCACATGACCACGCACTTTCTCCAGCTTTCCTTGTCACATCAGTAAAAAATGTGCATATTCAAACCCCGTCGTCTGAGCATTTACCATGAGATCCTACGGCATATGCTTTCCCCGCTACCATAACATGATCACACTTTAACCCGTGGGGAAAGAAGTTTCCCTCCCGTCACATCCGCCACGTGTCGCACAATGACTGTGATCGCTGGCCATTGTACCTTTACCGCTCACCCACCAAAAGCGGTGTGGGGAATACCACTCATCGCCAAAACCGCCTTCCCCGCTCGCTAACGCTTGTGCACGTCCTCCGCTCGATCACCATTGGATCTTCCCATATGAGATCCAACAGCTTGTGATCGTCCCGCTCCCATATCTCCCACTAGCTCCTGCAAATTAATCTCCGTCGTCCATCCATGTGATTTGACGACTCATAATCACTCCGCCCCATGTCCTCCCAATGTCTCCCGCCGACAGATCTCTGCCATCCATCCATGTGATCCAACGGCTAACATTTATTCCCTGCCTTCCATTCATTCCCCATGTAGTTTTCGTGTCTTTGGCCTGTCTCGTGCATCCGAAGGAAGAAGGCGGCCAATATTCAACACTCTGCACAGCTGATCCTCAACCTCTGCATTCAAGAGTAGTATAGACGAAGGATGAGAAGGAAAAGAAGGACATACCTCGAGCAGATTATGGCTTTATTAGTTATGGAACTTCTTCAATAAAACACTTCACCTGCTCGAGGAGTACAACAGAGTACCAGAGAATGTCAAATTCATTCATTGAAGTAGCAGGTCATAGCAGAAGCCCATCTTAGATAGTTAAAGTGGTTGGTGGCCAATTATGACTCTCCATGCATAGAATAGCAGGGCATTTTTGTAATCAACCTCTATGTATACCCAGAAACAAGATGTGATGAGGGTTGATGGTTGTTGTTTTGATGTAAGGTTCAACTTCTGGAGATTGTAACTACTTTGATACTTGCAGTGTCTAGTCTTCATTTTTAGCTAATACAAGCTTCTCTTACTGTTAATTGCTCACTTTCCACTTCTATTATGTTCTAGGTTGTGCCTGTTATGCATTTGTTCATGTGCCCTTGATATTTAGCATTAGAGGGGCTATCATCCCAACTCTGTGTTGAAGTCTAGAATGTATCATTGAATGTGTTATGTAGGTTTTTGTTTACTTAGTGCCAGAGAGCTGTCATCTTGTCTGTGCATTAGGAAATAGATTTGCAGACCTCTTTACTAGTTGTAGCCGGCCATCACATAGTCTTGTGCATCTTCTGGGGTGGTAAGTATTCTCCATGTTCACTTAATCCTCAAACTATGAGTAATTGGTGGTCTAAAGCCTTATAGTCTAGGGTTGTTCACCCATGTCTGGAGTTAAGCATAGTAGAAGTGGTTATCTGGTTTGAATATGCATCATTCCTTCCATTCATCCATTTCCAACATTTTTTTGAGTTTGTAATGTTCCCAAGCATATTTGAGATACAACCTAGGAGAGTTTCTTGGGGTGATAAAATTAATTGGCACCGTTGCCAGGGAGAGGAGATTGAAGCTCAACTTCCCTGGGAGAACGACATAGTTCCAGATTTTGATGATAGACAAGGTCTGGGCACATTTTTGGTTGTAATCATCTATCTGGCGACTCCACCGGAGGAGGACCAACCTTTGGCAACTCCACATTATAGTCCTGGCTATGTTTGTGAGAAATACTCGAAGAAATCCTCAGAAATCACCAGTTGTTCTAGTGCCTGACCCTGAGAAGATTGTTAAACTGAAGAAAACATCACAAGAAAGGAGCATCAGGATTAGGTAAGCCTAAGAAATCTTGTGTATCTCTGCAAGAGAATATTATAGTTGAGAGTATACAATTTGAAGATATTGAGCCTAGTGTTGCTAGTGAAGAATCACTTGCAGAGATTCATTAAGCTCCTTGTCCTTGTATTTCCCCTTTGAATCTCAGTCCAAAGAGAGCTTCCCATACAGTCCATAACATCCCTTTGTCTCTGTCATCCATTTCATTGTTTCATACTGCTCAATCTGCCAGTTTCCTTCCACATATCCAAGTCATGGCAGGTCAACAAGCACCTACAAAGATGGAAAGAATTATTGCTGCTAGGCATGGACCCCTGGTTTTGCTTGCTCCTTTGAATGCTGTGCCTGTAGGAGAGTATCAAAAATATATGCCAAAATTCACTGGTACAGAGGGAGTAACAGCAGAAGAACACTTTGAATCCTTTTATAATTATGCTGATAACTTAGATATCAGTGAAGATGATGTATGGATGAGAGTTTTTGTCCAGAGCCTTGATGGTGAGGCTAGGAAGTGGTTTAGAGAATTACCCCATGGTTCCATAACAGGAATTGAAGCATTGGATGATGCATTCCTAAAATAGTGGCGAGACAGAGAAAACCTTCTCTACTACCATAAAAAGTTTGGTAACCTAAAGAGGGAGAATGGGGAATCTTTGCCTGATTTTAATAAAAGATTTAACCGTATGTATAGTAAGATACCAGCTGAGGTAAATCCTACCCCCACCTCTGCCAAACTCACCCATGACAATGCTTTTGACTCTTATTTCTGCTTATTGTTGAAAGAAAGAAGATGTGCCACTCTAGTTGATATGAAGGATGCAGCACTGGAAGTAGAATCTAATATTATGGCTGCAGAAAAGCTCAAAACACATGCTGATAGAAGGAGGCAGAGAGGCAAGACTTCTTTTTCCTCTAACTCACATTCAGAGCCTAAATTAGACAGGATGGCCAAGATGATAGAGTCATTGGCTGCTGAAATATCTAAGCTGAAGGTTGAGCAGAATTCAGGAAAGACAAGGCAGCAGAACACATTTTCTCCAAGAAATCAAAATCCATTCAGAAGAGAAAATGAACAGTTGCAAATCATTTAGGGGGGTAAAGAAACAAATGAAGAACAAAAGGTTAAAGCTCCTCTCCAGAATGTAGTCATGGAGGAGGAACAATTTGAAGAGGAGGATGAAATCCATTACATTGAAGATAAAGGCAGTGCTTTCTTTTTGATATTGGCTGCATATGAAGAATCACTCTACAAGACAGAATAAGTCAAGATTGGGAGAGAGGTAGTTCTACAAACTGAGGAGTAGCGAAGATATAATCTAAGGTCAAATGCAGAAAATGTCAAGGAGAATCCTGCCTAAAGAGATGCTATCTAGAAATTGAAAATATCTATGCCTCTGCTAGAGTTGGTAAAGAGTGAAGTATTTAGAAAACCTATCCTTGAAGCTTTTGAGCTGGAAACAAGACAAACCTCCACTCACTTTGTCAATTTGCAAGACGACAAGCCTGCAGTTGTGCTTAGCCCTATGATTGAACCTACTGATAATAATTCTCCATCATTTTATGTCTCTTTGACCATTCATGACAAAATCCTCCACAACTGCCTACTAGATACCGGGGCCAGCCACAATTTGATGCCTAAAGCTATCATGGAAGAGTTAGGTCTTGACATCACTAGACCATATCATGATTTATTCTCATTTGATTCAAGAAAGGTAAAATGCTTAGGACTGATCAAAGACCTGGCCATTACCCTAACTCAGCTTCCCATGCAGAGTATGATGATGGATATTGTGGTAGCAGATGTCCCTCCCAAGTTTGGCATGCTGTTGTCCAGAGGATGGATTAATAGACTAGGTGGGACCTTACAGAATGACTTATCTTATGCCACTGTCCCAGTCTTTGGAGGAGAAAGAAGGAGATTATACAGAGATGCACAACTGGCATACATCATCAGTGATGAAAAGAATCCATCCAATCATCCCATTTATGCTGTGGACACTGATTTTAGAGCATGTATCCTCCAAATAGAAGAATCTCAGAAGGCCTCAATGCAGATTAGGAAACCAGTGAATCAGGCTAGGGAAGAGCAAGGAAGTCAGTTTGGGAGATGTTCTTTGATGGAGCATGTTCCAGGGAGACTACAAGAGCAGGGGTGGTGCTGATATCTCCAGAACAATAAAAGCACATAACTGTCTTTTAAGCTGGATTTTCAAGTCACTAATAACACAGCAGAATACGAGGCTCTGCTATTGCGCCTTAGTGCAGCTAAGGATAGAGGAATCAAGAACATAAAGGTGTTTGGAGATGCTGATCTTATCATTCAGCAAGTAAATAAAACATTTCAGGCAAAGAACCCAAGGCTAAAAGCATACAGAGATGAGGTATGGAGACTCAAGGATTCATTTGATAATTTCTATATTTCATATATCCCTAGAGCCAAAAATTAGCATGCTGATTCCCTTGCTGTGTCTGCTAGCATGTTTATCCCTCCCATGCCTCCCATACTAGTTTATGAAGTCCAAATGAAATACAGACCATCCTTGCCCGATAATTTCTAGCATTGGAAAGTTTTTGAAGATGATGATGAAATAAATAGGTTTCTGCAAGTCATTGATGAATTTTCTGAAATGAAAATTGACCAAGAGAATGAAGCCTTGCAAGAAAGCCCCCAATCCTAGCTTAGAAACAAAATTGGAAAAGATAGCATTGTCTAGTTTCCTAGCAATTATATACCTAAGGGTTTAATTCCTTTAGAAAGACTGTTTGAAAAGAATGATGTGCCTTACAAGGCTGCCCAAAAAGAAGATTAGTCTGCAGTCTGTAAGCATGATATAAGGAGTCCAGGTCAACCTAAATACATAAATCTACATAAATCTTTCTTCTCATCTATCTGCTGACCAATGTTCTGAATACTACAAATTAATGAAGCAATTTGCTGATGTGTTTGCCCGGGAATATAGTGACCTGAAAACATATGAAAAAAATATTATCCAACATAAAATCCCTTTAGAGAAAGACACCATCCCTTTCAAGAAGAACCAGAGACCAATAAACCCTTTGCTCCTTCCTCTAATCGAAAAAGAAATCAAAAAGATGTTGGTTGCCAAAATCATAGTCCCTCTTAGATATTCAAAATGGGTAGCCAACTTGGTGGTAGTGAGGAAGAAAAGTGGAGAAATAAGACTGTGTGTTGATTTCAAGAACTTAAACAAATGCTCTAAGAAAGACAACTATCCTCTACCCAAGATGGAGCATTTGCTATAAAAAGTCTCAGGAGCCAAAGTAATGTCTTTCTTGGATGGATTTTTAGGCTTTAATTAGATTGTTGTGCATCCAGCTGACTAAGAGAAGACTGCATTCACCACTCCTTGGGGCACTTTTATGTATTCCAAGATGCCTTTTGGGTTGATGAATGTTGGAGCCACCTTTTAGGGAGCTATGGATATAGCATTTGTTGGAGAGAAGGATAAATTTGTCCTCATCTACCTAGATGATATAACAGTATACTCCAGCAGCCACCAAGACCATTTGCAGCATTTAAAGAAAGTGTTCCTGAATTGTAGAAGGTTTGGGATTTTAGTCAATCCTAAAAAATCACAATTTGCTTTAGAAGAAGGCAATTTGTTAGGACATGTTGTTTCTACTACAAGTGTCTGAATTGACCCAGAAAGAGTAAAAGCAATACAGACCCTGTCTGTCCCAAGATCAAAGAAGGAGATCTAGTCCTTTCTGGGCAAGATTAATTTTGTGAAGAGGTTTATACCAAATTTTGTAGAATTGATGAAGCATATCACCTCCATGTTGAAGAAGGGGTTGGAAATCAAGTGGACTGATTCAGCAAGAAAATCCTTTGAGTCCATTAAGAAAGCTATTATGGAGGCTCCCACTTTAATAAGTCCAGATTACAGCAAGGAGTTCCATATATTTTCATTTGCCTTTGAAGACACCATTGCAGCAGTTTTATTGCAAGCAGATGAAGAGGGTTCAGAGCATCCAGTGGCATTTTTCAGCAAAACATTAAGGGATGCTGAGCTGAGGTATGATATTATTGAGAAACAAGCATATGATCTTATCAAATGTTTGAAAGCTTTCAGAGTTTACATTATGCATTCCAACATAATTGCTTATGTACCATCTACTACAATAAAGGATGTCTTAACACAACCTGATGCTGAGGGAAGAAGGCTAAGTGGATTGCAAAGTTAACTGAATTTAATATAGAACTGAAGCCCACCAAACTTGTCAGAGGACAAGGTCTTGCCCGATTGTTAGCCGAAGAAAATTGCAGAACTTTGGACATAAATCTCATAAGCACAGATGTAGAAAATGGGCAAACAGAGGAAGAGGAAGCAGCTGAACCAGAGAGAAAGCAGTCAGTGGTAGAAAATCTAGCTTCTTGTGATTGGTATTCTGCAATAGTAAAATTCTTACTGAAGCTAGAAATCCCTCCAGGCTCAAGCACAAGTCAAGCCAGAACTATTAAGGTTAGGGCAGCTAAATATTGCATTAATAAAAATATGCTCTATTGGAGGGATCCATCTGGAATACTTTTGAGATGTCCATACGAAAAACAATCCATGGAAGTTATGTAGCAGTTTCATTCCAGCATGTGTGGAGGACACCATTATTGGAAAACCACTGCCCATAAGATCCTCAGAGCTTGGTATTATCGGCCCACCTGGTTTTCTAATATATTTTAATTTGTTAAATCTTGTGACAGGTGCCAAAGATTTGAAGGGAAATAGCAGTTGAAGTCCCTACCCTTAAAACCAATACATGCAAAAGGACCTTTTCAGTAGTGGGGCTTAGACTTCATTGGAGAAGTGAACCCACATTCCAGTGGCCAACACAGATGGATATTAGTAGCCAATGATTAATTTACTAAGTGGATTGAAGCAATCCCTACTAGGAAGGCTTATCATAATGTGGTCATCAAGTTTTTAACAAAAAATATCTTTACTAGGTTTGGATGTCCACATAAATTAGTCATAGATAATGCAGCAGCCTTCAGGGAAAAAGAATTGGTGGAAATGTGTGATTCAATGGGTATTTAACTTGCTCATTCCACCTCATATTACCCTCAAGGAAATGGTCTAGTAGAATCCTCTAACAAAATCCTGATAAGGATACTCAAAACGTTGTTGGAGGACAACAAAAAGGATTGGGATTCTAAGCTCAAGTATGCACTATGGGCTGACCGAGTGACCATTAAGAAATCCACAGGGAATTCTCCATTCAAATTGGTATATGGCATTGAAGCTGTATTCCCAATATAGTTAACTCTCCCTGTGGCAAAGTTCATGCGACCAAAACAGAATGAGGAAGAAGACATGGCAAAAAGGATCACTGATTTGGCAGAGGTACATCAAATTTGAGAACAACTGGTTGAAAAGGCTGCAGCACATCGAAAGAGGATCAACGAAGCTTTTGAAAGAAAGGCCAAATCAGACAATTTTCAGGTGGGAGACTTGGTTCTGAAGTGGGATGCACTAAAGGAAAAGAAAGGCAACCATGGGAAGTTTGATGCTTTCTCGAGAGGGCCTTTTATCATTTCTCAGATTCGAGGGAACAATACCTTCATGCTGAAAATTATGGGAGGGGACACAGTTTTTTATAGCCCAGTTAATGGGTGTTTCCTGAAAATTTACGTGATTTAAGGTATTTTGGCTTTAAAATTGTAAATATTTGATTTTATTAGTCTTAGTGTAGGTTCATTTAGACTCCATGCCCAATGGAACATGATGAATTTTGTTAATTTGTTTTTCATCAGAAAGGCATTGGTCTGTAGGTTCTTGAGACCTCATAGGGAGGATCTCATCCCCAGAAGGAGCTAGTGTTAGCTCTGCTACAGGTTGCTGATGTTCAAGGGGCCTAACCAAGCTCATTTCCTCAGTTTCTACTAAGAATAGGTCTACACTGGTCACCTTCCTTATTCCCCTTCACTCCCGCTTATATTTTCAAACCCGCTACCTCCATTTTACCTCTAAAACTCTGTGTAATTCTGTGGTTCCTCTGACTCCCGAGTGCTAAGTTTTAGCCATCATATGACTAAGTTCACATGACCGCGTGCTTTCTCCAGCTTTCCCTATCACATCAGTAAAAAACGTGCATATTCAAACCCTACCATCCGATCGTTTACTATGAGATTCAACGACATACGCTTTAGCTACTACCATAACATAACCGGAATTTAACCCACGGGGAAAGTCGTTTCCCTCCCGTCACATTCGCCACGTGTCATGCAATGACTGTGATCACTGGCCATTGTACCTTTACTACTCACCCACCAAAAGCGGTGCGGGGAATATCACTCATCGCCAAAACCGCCTTCCCCGCTCGCTAACCCTCGTGCACGTCCTTAGCCTGATCACCGTTGGATCTTCCCATCTAAGATCCAACAGCCTGTGATTGTCCCGCTCCCATATCTTCCGGTAGCTCCTGCAAATCAATCTCTGTCGTCCATCCATGTGATCCGATAGCTCATAATACTCCGCCCCACATCCTCCCAATGTCTCATGCCGACATATCTCCCCGTACATCCATGTGATCCAATGGCTAACATTTATTCCCTGCCCTCCATTCATTCCCCATGCAGTTTTCATGTCTTTAGCCTGTCCCGTGCATCTGAAGGAAGAAGGCAGCCAGTATTCAGTACTTTGCGCAGTTAATCCTCAACCTGTGCATTTAAGAGCAGTATAGACGAAGGACGAGAAGGACATACCTAAATCAGATTATGGCATTTATTAGTTATGGAACTTCTTCAATATAACACTTCACTTGCTTGAGGAGTACAATAGAGTACCAAAGAATGTCAAATTCATTCATTGAAGCAGCAGGTCATAACAGAAGCCCATTTTAGATAGTTAAAGTGGTTGGTGGCCAATTATGACCCTCCACACATAGAATAGCAGAGAATTTTTGTAATCAACCTCTATATATACCCAGAAACAAGATTTGATGAGGGTTGATGGTTGTTGTTTTGATGTAAGGTTCAACTTCTGGAGACTGTAACTACCTTGATACTTGTAGTGTTTGGTCCTCATTTTCAGCTAATACAAGCATCTTTTGCTGTTAATTGCTCACTTTCCACTTTTATTCTGTTCTAGTTTGTGCCTGTTATGCATTTGTTCATGTGCCCTTGATATTTAGCATTAGAGGGGTTGTCATCCCACCTCTGTATTGAAGTCTAGAATGTATCATTGGATGTGTTATGTAGGTTTTTGTTTATTTAGTGCCAGAGAGCTGTCATCCTATCTTTGCATTAGGAAATAGATTTGTAGACCTATTTACTGGCTGCAACTAGCCATCACATGGTCTTGCGCATCTGCTGG
The DNA here is from genome assembly GCA_031772625.1 of Pinus tabuliformis. Classification (NCBI taxonomy): domain Eukaryota; kingdom Viridiplantae; phylum Streptophyta; class Pinopsida; order Pinales; family Pinaceae; genus Pinus; species Pinus tabuliformis. Next base: position 149,623,435 of record CM062818.1, on the reverse strand, counting down.
TGTGGTCAGTATTCTCCATGTTCATTTAGTCCTCAAACTGTGAGTAATTGGTGGTTTAAATCCTTGTAGTTTGGGTGTGTTCCCCCATGTCTGGAGTTAAGCATAGTTGAAATGGTTATCTGACTTGAATATGCATCATTCCTTCCATTCATCCATTTCCAACATTTTGTTGAGTTTGTAATGTTCCCGAGCATCTCTGAGATACAACCTAGGAGAGTTTCTTGGGTTGATAACAGATAGTATGCCAAATAATTACGATGTCTCACCTATTCATAAGTACTAATTATTCAACCTTGTAAAAAACCCAAAGAAACTTTCCCAAATTAAAATACAAATGCACACAAAGTAATATTCGACTAGTGAAATACATTGTAAGAAATATGTCTATGGATAATTGAGATGGTTTAGTACTATGTGCATGTTTGTCTGGTTGATAAAAATGTAAAACCTCAAACTAGGTGAATGGTAGTTATCAATAATTAGAGGGGTTACTAATTTGGGAAGTAGAAGGATATTTCATATTTTAATAATAGTGTTACTAGTTTGGTTGATAAAAATGGAAATCCTCAATGAAAAAACGTAGGTGAATGGTAGTTATCAATGACTAGTGGAGCTACTAATTTGGTGAGTAGAAGGATATTTCATATTTTAATAACAATGTTTCTAAAATAACATGTCAATGTTATGAAATTTGGAGTAATTAATATATTTCAATACTTTTTCTTAATTATGACTACTATCATCTATTGGTCTATATCTCAGTTAAGAATATAGAATTTGGGATTAGTGAAAAAGAAATATTTTTCATTTACATGCTATAGTAGCTTGTTCTAGCTCTATGTTGTATATTTTTTCTTTCTTTTTCTCCAAAATTTATATCGGAGTCATCTACGAAGGCAGAGGAATTTCTTGAATGACCAAAAGTGGCCAGAATCCGAGTAAAAGAAATTCAAAAAAGCTTGTAGAGGTAGTGTTTGAATCATGTTTTTGATGTTGGAAATGGATTCAGCATCGTAAAAATCGTTTCAGACACCTAAAATTTTGAAATTTAACAATTGTAACTTGGATTAACAAAAATCCTTGCCGGATTTTCTCAAAATATGGCCAAAATTTCCATGACTTTCAAGGAAAAATATCAGTCTTGTTAGACTATGGCCTTTATATATTCCATAAATTTTCTATTCTTCAGCTCCAATTTTACTTTGGTTTTCTTCTTCAATATTTCCATATCTTCTTTAACTTATTCATTTTATCCATCTACTTGTACTTTAACTCCTATTGTTTGAACATTTTTTCAGCATCTCTAAGAAAAAAAAACATTAGCTGTATTTTCTTTCATATTCTCTCCCACTTGTGCAAAAGCCTCAATAATTTCCATGTCTGCCTTTCTTTCATATTCTCTTCCACTTGTGCAAAAGCTTAAATAATTGCCATGGCTGCCTTTATCTTTTTTGTCTTTTATTCTACTTTAGTATGACAATTTTTCCATACCAAGTCACTTCTCAATAAATACAAATGTAGCTTCATAATCAAATTTAAAATTCACTATCATGTTCTCACATTTTTCTATTGTTATAAATATAGCTTCAATTTCTGTCTTTTTCATGTGTACCATCATACTAGGCATGACTTCATTCACCATGCTCATACATCTAGTATCAAGTTACATTTTTTTATACAATTTCTTCAACAATATTCTATGTAGTATTCTAGTGCAATGTCCACGTCTTATTTATCTTCTTTTGTTTCGATGGACTCTTCCACATCTTCTCCTATTATTTCTACAATGACAAATATTCCATTTCTTCTTACAAAAATTACATCGTCAACTATATTGCTTCATGGATCAACTTGTTATTGATTTTTGTTACTTTACCTATATTCCATATCTACAATATACCAAGCATCTTTAGACCTTGCTGCTACAATTTTAAGAAGAATGTTGTGGTCCAATCCTTGTTGAATGAGAAACAATGCTTTCACATCATCCTTTTTACTCACTCTGAACTAATTAATCACGGCCTCATAGGATGTCTCATGGATTCCTCAAGTCCATACAACAATCTCTTATAGATAGTTTACATGTAGTTTGTTTCTCATCCTAATGACCTGGAACTTATAATTTTTACGAATAAAAATAGTCACATGGTGAGAGATAAGAAATATTATATATTAATAATGACCATTTTTAAGAGAAACACAATCACTTTCCAATACAAACAATTTAAAAATAGTTTTAACTTTCCTATTTTCCTTATCTCTCCTTACTATCTTACCTTACTTTAAATTCCAATTAATTATGTTATTTCTATGACACATTAAAACCAACTTTCAAAATGGTATTCACCCTTATACTCTAATAATAAAAAAATTTAAATCTCAACCAATTCCACTATGTGAGATTCGAATTTTGTAGCTAAGGCCAGTGACTAAACGAATTCCACTGTGGTGGCTAGGGATGGTGGCTATTCTTGGCAGAGTTGTAAACTCTCAATGAACAAGGGTAATTTTCCTTAGAAAAAGATAATGAATTGATGCTCCACCTCAACGAATAGACGGCAAGATCTTGTACCTCTTTATCAATAGCTGACTCTCCCAACTGTATCTAGGTGGCTCTATAGATCAATGGATACTCATACCTCATTCAATGGAAGTTGGTGCAAGCCTGCAAACTATTGGAATGTGTTAATTATTCTATGTCACTTCGAGTTAGTTGGAAGTTTATAGTAGAGTGTAAATTTAGGAATTATCAGTCATCTAAATTACTTCCAGTTAGCTAGAAGTTTGTATTAGAGTGTAAATTTAGGAATTACTAGTTATATGTTTGAACTAAAATTAATGTAGCCATGATTAACATTTTAAAGATAATTTTAGAGAATTGTTCCTAAGTTTGGTGTTTATTTATTTATGTATCTTCCAACAATTTAGTGAACATAGGTTCCAAACTTGTAGTTTTGTTATGTTTTAATATGTATTATTAGTTGGTGATATTTTGAGTATTTGACTGTTATAGTAGTTCAATTTCCTCCTCTACTTTGTCCTTTCCTGTCCTTCAAATTGTTATCAAAGATAGAGAAACCACACTTGAAAATAATGGATGTTTATTTAATTATGTATCTTCAAGAAATTTAATGAACATAGGTTTAAAACTTGTAGTTCTGTTATGTTTTAATATGTATTATTAGGTGGTGATATTTTGAGTATTCGACTGTTATAGTAGTTCGATTTCCTCCTCTATTCTGTACTTTCTTGTCCTTCAAATTGGTATCAAAGATAGAGAAACCACACTTGAAAATAATGGATGATGGATTCGTTTGGTAATTTTCATTATGTTTGTATTTAAGATTTAGATCTTATTTTTCAGGAATTTGTTTTGATCTCCCTAACTAAATAAATGTACTAGATATGACTTGCTTGATTGTTCATTCAATGAAAGCCAGCGCCGTGGTAGCCTCAAGGTATCCTCATGTGAGGACCACAAGTTTCATTCAATGAGTTTTTTGTCTTCCATTTTTGAGTTGGTATCAAAGCACAGTGGATATGGGCATTAGTCGAGACTGGCATTTTTTTATGCTAAAGTCTCAGGGGAAGTTATGAGTTGTCGAGTTTACGATCTGTGTGGCATAAGATGCGATTTGAGTGGTTTTTACTTCTCAGCCATTGGAGATATTATACCTAAATGGTACCAATGTGGAGTATAAACCGTTGAATGGTGTGGCCATAAGTGTGAACGGTGCATCTGATAGAGACATTGATTATGTGAAAGCACAACGCGACAGAGGCATCTCACCACAAGAGTGGGAAGAAACTTGGTATCGCTTGAAGGACCCGATAAATTGATGTTTTTTGGAATAAAATTGAACAACGTGTGGAAATAAACAGTGTTGGCCCAACAATGTGAAGCTTGAGGAAGCTCAACACAGGGAAGTAGGCTCTACCTGTTTCGAAAGTTTGGTGTGAAAACTGTCAGCAAATATATTGGTTCAAAGCCGATCATGACATCACAGAGGAAAGTGTAGAGTCTTGTGTTTAGTGGAGTGTTGGAGGCTTGGTGCAAAAGAGGCCGAGGAGAATCATGGTCAAGGAGAGGTTAATTGAGGCCAATTGTAGCTAGGATGATTTGAGCATGGAGTGCAACCGTGATTGGTGGTGAAGTCTGAGCACTATGGAAATCAAGGTTATATAGGGAGAAGCCCATTCTGTAACTGAAGAGGGGGTAGAAGAGTTCAAGTCAGAAGGATCAAGCTTAGTGTTGAACACCATCTGTTAGCATTTAGGGAGATACCACACCTTTGTTGACCCCGTAGTCTACACATTTGGTGCTCAGGAACTATCAATTTTTTTTATATGTGAACAATGCATACAGGTCTTGGGAGAAGTTCCATCGATCGAGGACGCCTTACGAAATTGAGATATCTTATAATTCATTACATTGGTCAAGAATAGAAAGGAGTAGTGGGAAGAGTTGACCATTTGATTTTCATCAATGTGCATTTTAAAAAGGAGCACCCACTATGGGTCGTTTATGCAGTATTTTTTGTACATATATAATTCTTGGAAATATTTACAATTTTTAAGTGAGCTCCATTTTTTGAAGTTATCATTCTCTTTGTTAGATCCTTTATTTAGATTTGTTTTGCATAAATATATATTTGGAGCTATTGGATATGTTCCTGAAAGGAATTATTGAATATTGGGACTCGCTATAAAGATGTTGAATCCACTTGTAGAATTCTATCTGAATGACGCCAATATGTTGGAGAAATCTAATTACGTTAATTGGAAATTTAATCTACAAACACTACTTGAAGGCTATGGAGTTTGGACCATCGCAAAGAAAAAAGAAGGAAAACCTATTGTAGGTGTGACAGTTGCATGAATTCATGACTAAGAGAAGCGGGAGAACAAAGAAAATATATTATTAAGGATGTCTATTAAAGATAACATAATCCCTCACATTCGTGACTGCAAGACATATAGTGAAAGCTGGAATACATTAAAGGAATTGTATGAAACAAAAAATACAAAACGAATCTTCTCTCTTAAAAGTAAGCTCCTATATATTAAAATGGAAGATAATGAATCTGTTAGTGCTTTTGTTTCAGGAATTAAAGACTTGAAAGATATGCTAGGAGATATAGGAGAATCAATAACTAGCATTGATCTTGTGACAATAACTTTAAATGGAATGTTAGAGGACTATCATATGTTTATTATAGGTCTTATAGCAAGGAAGAAAGCTCCCACTTTTGAGAATTCGACAGGTATAATGATGCATGAAGAGAGGCGTGGGAACTTGAAGCCTCAAAATATAGATTTAGCACTTGTGGTGAAGAAGAATTTATTCAAATGGAAATAAGAAGGAGGAAGTAAATGTGGAAGTCTATCTTGACAAAGGGCATTTCCAAAAAAAAAATCAAGGTATGCCATTTGTCAGAAATGATTCTGGACTGAAATATTTTTTATGGTAAAAGAGGGCACCTTGCTAGATATTGTTATAAGAAGAACAGTGATGAATCTAGGCATAATAAGCATAGAAGACATTCAAGACATCTTGTAGGAAATGAATGAACTTTGATCTCATAAATCTTAAGTTGTTTATGTCTAATTCTGCATTGTCTACTAAAACAGATGATGTTAATGCTTGTTTTATGGACTCTGGAGCTTCGATTCACATGACATGCGATAAGGATTGGTTTCTACTTCTCAGCCGTTGGAGATATTATACCTAAATGGTACCAATGTGGAGTATAAACCACCGAATGGTGTGGCCATAAGCGTGAACGGTGCATCTGATAGAGACGTTGATTGTGTGAAAGGACAGCGTGACAGAGGCACCTCACCACAAGAGTGGGACGAAACTTGGTATGGCTTGAAGGATCCGATAGATTAATGTTTTTTTGGAATAAAATTGAACAACGTGTGGAAATAAACAGTGTTGGCCCAACAATGGGAAACTTGAGGAAACTCAACGCAGGGAAGTAGGCTCTACCTATTTCGAAAGTTTGGCGTGAAAATTGTCAGCAAATATGTTGGTTCAGAGCCGATCATGACATCACAGAGGAAAGTGTAGAGTCTTGTGTTTAGTGGAGTGTTGGAGGCTTGGTGCAAAAGAGGCCGAGGAGAATCATGGTCAAGGAGAGGTTAATTGAGGCCAATTGTAACTAGGATGATTTGGGCATGGAGTGCAACCGTGATTGGTGGTGAAGTATGAGCACTGTGGAAATCAAGGTGATATAGGGAGAAGCCCATTTTGTAACTGAAGAGGGGGTAGAAGAGTTCGGGTTAGAAGGATTGAGCTTAGTGTTGAACACCATTTGTTAGCATTTAGGGAGATACGACACCTTCGTTGACCTGGTAGTCTACAAATTTGGTGCTTAGGAACTATCAATTTTTTTTATATGTGAACAATGCATACAGGTCCTGGAAGAAGTTCCATCGATCGAGGACACCTTACAAAATTGAGATATCTTATAAATCAGTACATTGGTCAAGAATAGAAAGGAGCAGTGGGAAGAGTTGACCATTTGATTTTCATCAATGTGCATTTTAAAAAGGAGCACCCACTGTGAGTCGTTTATGCACCTTTTTTTGTACATATATAATTTTTGGAAATGTTTACAATTTTTAAGTGAGCTTCATTTTTTTGAAGTTATCATTCTCTTTGTTAGATCCTTTATTTAGATTTGTTTTGCATAAATATATATTTGGAGCTATTGGATATGTTCCTGAAAGGCATTGTTGAATATTGGGACTCGCTATAAAGATGTCGAATCCACATGTAGAAACCTATCTGAATGGCGCCAATAAGTTGGACGAATCCAATTACGTTAATTAGAAATTTAATCTACAAAGACTACTTGAAGGATATGGAGTTTGGACTATCACAAAGAAAAAAGAAGGAAAACCTGTTGTAGGTGTGACAGTTGCATCAATTCACGACTAAGAGAAGTTGGAGAACAAAGAAAATATATTATTAAGGATGTCTATTAAAGATAACATAATGCCTCACATTTGTGATTGCAAGACATATAGTGAAAGCTGGAATACATTGAAGGAATCGTATGAAACAAAAAATACAAATCGAGTCTTCTCTCTGAAAAGTAAGCTCCTATATATTAAAATGGAAGATAATGAATTTGTTAGTGCTTTTGTTTCACGAATTAAAGACTTGAAAGATAGGCTAGGAGATATAGGAGAATCAATAACTAGTGCTGATCTTGTGACAATAACTTTAAATGGAATGTTAGAGGACTATCATATGTTTATTATAGGTGTTATAGCAAGGGAGAAAGCTCCCACTTTTGAGAATTCGACAGGTATAATGATGCATGAAGAGAGGCGTGGGAACTTGAAGCCTCAAAATATAGATTTAGCACTTGTGGCGAAGAAGAATTTATTCAAACGGAAATAAGAAGGAGGGAGTAAATGTGGAAGTCTATCTTGACAAAGGGCATTTCCAAAAAGAAATCAAGGTATGCCATCTGTCAAAAATGATTTTGGATTGAAATATTTTTATTATGGTAAAAGAGGGCACCTTGCTAGAGATTTTTATAAGAAGAACACTGATGAATCAAGGCATAATAAGCATAGAAGACATTTAGGACATCTTGCAGGAAAGGCATGAACTTTTATCTCATAAATCTTGAGTTGTTTATGTCTAATTCTGCATTGACTGCGGAAACAGATGATGTTAATGCTTGTTTTATGGACTCTCGAGCTTTGATTCACATGACATGTGATAAGGATTGGTTTTTACTTCTTAGCCATTGGAGATATTATAACTAAATGGTACCAATGTGGAGTATAAACTGCCAAATGGTGTGGCCAAAAGTGTGAATGGTGCATTTGATAGAGACGTTGATTGTGTGAAACCACAACGTGATAGAGGCACCTCACCACAAGAGTGGGAAGAAACTTGGTATCGCTTGAAGGATCCGATAAATTGACATTGTTTGGAATAAAATTGAACAACGTGTGGAAATAAAGACTGTTGGCCCAACAATGTGAAGCTTGAGGAAGCTCAACGCAGGGAAGTAGGCTCTACCTGTTTCAAAAGTTTGGCGTGAAAACTGTTAGCAAATATGTTGGTTCATAGTTGATCATGACATCACAGAGGAAAGTGTAGAGTCTTCTGTTCAGTGGAGTGTTGGAGGCTTAGTGCAAAAGAGGCCAAGGAGAATCATGGTCAAGGAGAGGTTAAATGATGCGAATTGTAACTAGGATGATTTGAGCATGGAGTGCAACCGTGATTGGTGGTGAAGTCTGAGCACTGTGGAAATCAAGGTTATATAGGGAGAAGCCCATCCTATAATTGAAGAGGGGGTAGCAGAGTTCATGTCAGAAGGACCGAGCTTAGTGTTGAACACCATTTGTTAGCATTTAGGGAGATACGACACCTTTGTTGACCTGGTAGTCTACAAATTTGGTGCTCAGGAACTATCAATTTTTTTTTATGTGAATAATGCATACAGGTCTTGGGAGAAGTTCCATCGATCGAGGACGCCTTACGAAATTGAGGTATCTTATAACTCATTACATTGGTCAAAAATAGAAAGGAGCAGTGGGAAGAGTTGACCATTTGATTTTCATCAATGTGAATTTTAAAAAGGAGCACCCACTATGAGTCGTTTATGCACATTTTTTTGTACATATATAATTTTTGAAAATATTTACAATTTTTAAGTGAGCTCCATTTTTTTGAAGTTATCATTCTCTTTGTTAGATCCTTTATTTAGATTTGTTTTGCATAAATATATATTTGGAGCTATTGGATATGTTCCTGAAAGGCATTGTTGAATATTGGGACTCGCTATAAATATGTCGAATCCACTTGTAGAAACCTATCTGAATGACACCAATAAGTTTGATGAATCCAATTACATTAATTGGAAATTTAAGCTACAAACACTACTTGAAGGCTATGGAGTTTGGACCATCACAAAGAAAAAAGAAGGAAAACCTATTGTAGGTGTGATAGTTGCATCAATTCATGACTAAGAGAAGCAGGAGAACAAAGAAAATATATTATTAAGGATGTCTATTAAAGATAACATAATCCCTCACATTCGTGATTGCAAGACATATAGTGAAAGCTGGAATACATTGAAGGAATTGTATGAAACAAAAAATAAAAATCGAATCTTCTCTCTTAAAAGTAAGCTACTATATATTAAAATGGAAGATAATGAATCTATTAGTGCTTTTGTTTCAGGAATTAAAGACTTGAAAGATAGGCTAGGAGATATAGGAGAATCAATAACTAGTACTGATCTTGTGACAATAACTTTATATGGAATGTTAGAGGACTATCATATGTTTATTATAGGTCATATAGCAAGGGAGAAAGCTCCCACTTTTGAGAATTTGACAGGTATAATGATGCATGAAGAGAGGCGTGGGAACTTGAAGCCTCAAAATATAGATTTAGCACTTACAGCGAAGAAAATTTATTCAAATGGAAATAAGAAGGAGGAAGTAAATGTGGAAGTCTATCTTAACAAAGGGCATTTCCAAAAAAAAATCAAGGTATGCCATCTGTTAGAAATGATTCTGGATTGAAATATTTTTATTATGGTAAGAGAGGGCACCTTGCTAGAGATTGTTATAAGAAGAACAATGATGAATCTAGGCATAATAAGCATAGAAGACATGCAAGACATCTTGTAGGAAAGACATGTACTTTGATCTCATAAATCTTAAGTTGTTTATGTCTAATTTTGCATTGTCTGCTAAAATAGTTGATGTTAATGCTTGTTTTATGGACTCTGGAGCTTCGATTCGCATGACATGTGATAAGGATTGGTATGAGAACTTAAAGGAAATAAGAAATGGTGGAAATATCTATCTTGGAGATGATCATGCACATTAGATCAAGATATATGGTGATATTCCAGTGACTTTACCAAATGGCAGTGTCACATGCATTCACAATGTTATGTATGCGCATGAGATCAAGAAAATATGATCTTTTTTCCCGCAATTACATATCAGAGTATGAAGGTTGAATTATTCAAAACACATTGCATAGTAAAATATCTACTGGATCAGTGCAAACTTGTTACTTCAAGAGTCAGAGTTGGAGGATTGTACAAGCTTCATGTCATGAGCAAGAGTCATCAAGCACTAACTTCTAAAACTATGACAATTGAAAGTCTTTGATATCAGGGGTATGGTGATATCAATTATCATGATTTGTTGTTGTTGCGAAAACAAAGAATGGTTGAAGGAATCCCTATGTTAAAGAATGAGTTTGCTACTTGTGCATTAGGAAAAAATCATAGAGATGAATTCCCCTCTAATTCTTAAATGAGAAGAAGAGATGTATTATAAATTGTGCATTCCGATGTTTATTGACCAATGCATACCAAATCCCTAGGAGACACTTTTTCTTTTCTATTGTTTATTCATGATTACATAAGGCCCACTTAGGTGCACATTCTTAGGAGAAAGAGCGATGTTTTTTGTATTTTAAAGAATTCAGAAAAATGGCATAGAAGCATACAAGGAAGTTCATAAAGATCCTTCATTCAGACCAAAGGGAGAATATAGGTTGGGGAAGTTCGTCAAATATTGCAAGGACCATGGAATAGTGCAACAATTTATAGTACCCAACACTTCGCAACAGAACGTTGTTATAGAAAGGAAAAACATAATGTTGATGGAGTGTGAACAAAGTGTGATCAAAGGTAATAACATCTTAAATTCTAAGTATTGATTTCCTTTTTTGTGGATGATTTAATTATTACAGGAAATTCAGTTAAACTAATTAGATGAAGATGTCACAAGTATTTGAGATGAATGATTTTGGTGAATTACATTATTGTTTAGGTCTTGTAGTGTGCAGAGATGTTGGTCAAACATTTTCCTCTCAGGATAAGTATGTCAGAGAATATCTTAAAAATTTTAAGATGGATCAGTGCAAAGCTGCTTTTGTTCCAATGCACCAAAATATAAAATTTCATTTTGATGATGACTCAAAGGAGGTTGATGGTATAGTGTATAGACAACTAGTGGGAAGCTTGAATTATCTCACTACAAATAGACCTGACATAACATACTCTATTATTGTGTTAAGTTAGTTTATGGAAAGACCTCTAGAAAGCCATTGGAGATCAATGAAAGATGTACTTAAGTATCTTAAAGGAACTATTGATTTTGGTCTTAAGTGTACTGATTCATTTGATGTTGAACTGATAGGTTACTAAGATTCATATTGGGCTGGTAATATGGATGATAGGAGATTTGCTACATGTTATTCCCTTAACATTGGATCCAGGACTGTTTCATGGAGCAAAAATAAGTAGACAACTATATCATTGTCATCTTTTTGGCTAAATTTAAAAGTGCAGTGTGAAACAACTTGTGAAGCTTTTTCGTTGAGGAGAATCCATCAAGATGTTGGAGAAGAACAAAAGAAGGCTACAGTGACCAAATGTGACAACCAGAGCTCAATCAAGTTAGAAAATAATCCAATATATCATTCAAGAACAAAGCATGTTGATTCTCAATTTCATTTTATTAGAGAGAAGATGTGGTGCAAAGGATTTTTTCTTGAATATTGTAATACTTGTGAAAACATTGTTGACATTTTCAGTAGCCCCTTGGGAAGATAAAATTTGAGTTTTTTTAGGGAGATATTAGGTGTGGAAATAGATCCTTTTTCCATTAAGGGCAAAACATGAAAATAATGGAGAATGGATTCGTTAGGTAGTTTTTTATTGTGTTTGTATTTAGTATTGAGATCATATTTCTCGGTAATTTATTTTGACCTCCCTAACTAAATGTACTCCTATAAGATATGTATTGTTCGATTTCTCATTTAAACAAAGCCAATGTTGTGGAAGCTTCAGGGCTCCTCACCTTAGGACTGCATGTTTCATTCAATTAGTTTTTTGTCTTCCATGTTTTAGTAGCATGTTATCAAAGCAAAGGTTCATGAAGTAAGTAACTAGCCACTGATTTGCAGAGCCACTGCCATATCCACAAGAAGATGCATGGTTTTCAAGGTTTTCAATCCTACGACCATCCTCATCCATTAGCCTGTGTCTTTCCAAAATATCTAACTATTATTCTTTATTTTATAGGAGCCACCATTTCAAGAAGCCCACAATCCATGAAGTGTCATTGAGAGGAATTGGTTGAGTCACAATGCTATTATTTCAATGTATTAAATAATGTGCATTGTAAGTTGCATCAGTAAAAATAATATGTTTTGAACATTAGCAAGGTGGTGAATCTAAATAGTTTTCGATGAAATTCAACACTTAGAAAATTCACACTAATCATTAGTAACCCATTAAAATCAACTCTAAGGGTAAAAGGTTTACTACAAATAATTACAGTTACATTCATTTTTTTAACAAATATTTTAAAAATTGTTAGCCATATCCTTAAATATATTGGGATAAGAGAATATATCATAAATTTACATGAGGTAATGGTCCTAAAGTGTTAGTCCTCAAACCCTAAACTTGGTTGGACCAAGATTTCTTCCAATGTGACTTGATTCTTCACATTAATTGTATATGTTGTTTCATGAATTCATTTATATTTATTTGAATTGCAATTATTATCACGTCATTATTTAAGGATCCTTTATACAATATTAATTCATCATAGTTATTTTTGTGGGTGATTTCTTTTAGTGATATTCCTTTGGAATTTCCAACCAATGGCTATAGAATCCTTTACACAATTTCAATGGATTTTGAGTTTTGGTGTCTTTGTGATAGATCCAACTCACACATGCATTGTCCTTAAAAGGCTTGGATACAAAACACTTTCATAGATGGTTACAATTTTTTCTTTAATTTTGACCCAATGCATTTAATGATTTTTTTTCCAAGTGAAATTTCATCCATTTGATTAAAACTAAAGTTTTTGAAGAAATTAAGGCTAAATATTTTCATAATTTTATTAAAGAAAAAATTGCAACTTAATTTATGATTAGACAAATGCATATGCTTGTATTATTTTATTTAGATATATAAAGGTTTTACATAGACATATAATAGGTTTTCTTATATTTTCACCGAATTAAATTAATTGGATCCCAAATTTTTAGAACTAATGGTTGAATATGAATAATTAGTTAGTATAAGCCACTCGTTAGAAGACAATCAAATTTTAATTCAAAAAATGTAAATTTATATAATAAAAGGAAAAATTACTTACTAATTCTATTCTTTTTTTTCACTTCATCCACCATTTTGTAAATTACTATAAGCCACTCAAGGAAAAAACCATAATTTTTCAATCCATATATTGTAAATTTATGTAAGGTATAAAATGTATCAAAGGCTTTTATTATTTTTTTCACTATTTCCAAAATGTAGACAACATATTATGTCGTATATTAATGTGTAATGTGTATTCAAAAAAACATAAATGACAATTGAAAATATCAAATAATATACTAATATACAATATGTTGTAACATGCGTATGTTAGATATTTTTTATTTATAAAGCTACATTATAAAATAAATACACATTAATATTTAAGATATGTTGCCTACATGTTGGAAAAAGAAAAAAAGAAAAAAATAATATTTGATATATTTTCTATCTTACATAAATTTACAATATTTAAATGTCAATCCAGCCTGACATAAATTTGTTTCTCCTCGAGAGGTGAAATTTATTTATCAACAAATGGTCATCTACTTCAATGCACACAAAGGGTTGTCTTCACTCAAAAAGGATAACTCTATATGTTGCATTCTTTCTCAATTGTCCCTTTGAGTTAAGGTCTAAGTATTACATGTATAAGCTAGACACTAACACCATCTCATGTTTATCCATTTATTTTCGCATGCAAATCTCACCATAAATAAGTGTAATCTAAATTTTCTTACCCTACATGTAAAATTAATGATGATAAATTTATGTAGTTTAACACTTATAAGTCTTGAAATCTTCATAATACCAGTTATTTCATTTTCTAACATAATTAACTAAAGGATGTGTCGTAGTTAGCCTCTCTTAATCAATTACATGAACTATACCCTTGTGTCCATGTCATCACCAATTAAACAAAACAAGTGACCCATAAAAGAACTGTACCTATGCAGAAATATTATTCCAGTATATATATATATATAGAGAGCATACTGCACTACTTTGAGAACCTATGGGCTTTTGTCCAGACTTAATTGTCCACATAAACTACCTAATTTCAATATTAAATAATGAATTTATTATTTTTGAGCCGTTCCACATCTAGCCTTTGTTGAAATGATTACAAATTTACATACAACTAAAATATTACATAAATGAAAATTTATCTCAAAGGTAGAAAACCTTTGGGCCAACACACATGTTCATGTCTCCAACTTAAACAATGGATTAATTATTTCAATGAATAGAAGATAACCGTAAATTATAATTTTCTTTCACCATATGGTGACCAAATATGTATTTAAAAGATTGATTGCTTGATTTGTTGGTTTAAGTGTAATTCAACCGAAGCCCTTTCATAGCAGAAATTCAAGTGTAATTATCTCCAACTGTGGAATAATCAATGTGTATTTTCAGGGTGTATGAATTTAAACTGAAATTGCAATTTTGAATAGTCACACGTTCAGTTTCATAGCTTCCCATAATTAAAGAGAGTTTGTGTAATTTAAAGATGGCATGTTGGTTACACTACATCCTTTAAAACAATCCTTTAGTATAAAGAGCAATTACCAGGCCTTTGGAAACTTCAAGGCTATAAATAGGTAAATGAAGAGAATTAAGAAGAAATCAAACTGGGCATGGCATATTATAGGTCAAGAAATAAACATCCATAAAATTCATGATCTCCCTATATGGGGTCCCGATGTTCGAATAGAATTCTTCATTACAAAGAGCCAACAAGAAAAATTCTCCTTCACTAAATTGGCTCACGAAGGGAAGCCTTAACCAACAAGTACTTGCAACTCATTGACGGGAAATAAAAAGTTGACTCACCAAAAATCTCACACCAATATTCTATAAACGAGGCAAGTATTTTCTCGATCCAAGCGAAACTCCTGACCCATTCGCCTCAGTAAGTAATTTTCCAATAACAATATTATGAGAAGGCTTTAATTATTATATCATAAAGTAAAACCACATCAAGAAGCTCGATTATGTTGAGGTTTTAAATGGAAAATGCACAAGATTGAAATACATTTTTACATTATATTGTAGCTTTCCATTACTAATAAAATCCCAAAGGTAAATTCATCCCAAAAAAAAGTAAATTCATCCCAAAAAAACAAAGGGAACCAAAACATACAATTTTAGTTTTTATTCGTTGTTTTTTTCAGTACGAAAAAACAAGGTTTTTATTAATATGAGGAATGTTTACATGATAAGAGTGATATCATAATCCAGAACATGATAGATAGCTAAATGATAATAAACGATCATGTCCAAAATTGTCCTTCATACAAGCATAGAAACTGCAACTCTCAGGAGCATGATTCAGATCACTAAGATAGACAGATATAAAGGGTACAAAATACACAAAATTGTACGAGATCTATCACCCGACAAAAACATGGGAAAGACTACATACCTCTGTGAGAGAAAAAGATGATAGGAAATATGAGAAAAGTAGATCCAGCTGAGAACTAGGTCCCTGGTATGGAGAAATCCTCTATCAGAAAAATAGAATTTTGCATTTGAACCTCCAATTTCCATATACCAGGGTCTATAGTAAGTCCCTTCTTTGATAAATCATCTGCCACTGTATTCAGAGACCTATCCACATGGCTAATAGTATATGACTGATGACTGTTCCATAATAATTTTATCCTATTAATCCATCCTGACAATGATGGGGTCTTGTTTGTCAACTTCCCTGTGGCCAGACTAATTGTATTTTTTGAATCCCCATAGATCTACAACAATTGGATATCAAGGAAGGAGGAAAATTGGAGAAGACCCACTAAAGCCATTGCCTCAGCCTTATTGTTAGAACCACGTCCAACATGCCAATATATAGAATAGTGTAAATCTTCCAACATCGAAAGAAAAACACCACATGTACACATGCCTCTTTGAGCAGCGCCATTGAAAAATGCCCATGGATAACCCATTGACTGCATAGTATGGATGCCAGAACTGTGAGATTTGCCTGAAGACCCTTTTCTTGGAATGGAAAGATACATCGAAATGATCTGATCGAACAGAGGCCAGTGATAATTTTGCCCCTCTCGGAATATGGCATTGTTCCTTTTCTTCTAGACTGCCCAAAAAAGCAAAAGAGGAATAGATCTAAAAGCACGTTTCTGCTAAATCCACCAGCATAAATCCGTATTGACATCTGAATGATGCATTAGATGAAAACCAAAATAATCTGCAAGTCCCTTCCACAACTGGATGGAAAAATGGATTATTTTGTTGGGAGCGCCAAATTTCTAGAAAGTGGCAAGAAAGATGAATTGAACAGGACTCAGAATTTATCTTGTCAGAACAAGATAGATGTCTTTGACCATTAATTCATCAAAAGACTTAACACCTCTCCATGTAAGATAATCCTTACCATCAGAATTGAAAATACCAGAGCCCCTTATGGAAATCATAATACTATCCCACTGCTGTGCATGAGCTTGATTAAGGCCCAGAGAAAGAAAACTCTTCCATATAGGAAAATTCCCTTGCTAGTCTTCAATAAGTTTATTCCAGTAAAAGATCCAAAATCTATGTAGAGACATGGTGATAGAATGAGGGAAGAAAAAATCCTCTCCCAGACCTATAATATGATCATGGCCAATGAGCACATCTTTCCCATTTTGAATATTCCATTGTAGATTCTTCAGAAAGAAATCTTGTATTCTGCGGAAGCTCTTCCAAATGGCTGATCCCTGAATTTTCCCAATAGATCCTTCATGGTACCAAAAAGTGAGATATTTATTCTCCATATACTTCCTTCTAATAGTAGCACTCCAAAAACTATCCCAATTAATACATATCCATAAATATCTACATAAAAGGGCATTACTAAAATTCCTTATATTCATAATACCCCATCCTCCCAGAATCTTAGGAAGGGAGATTTTTTGGAGACTAGTTAGATGAAATTTTCTTTTTTGTTTACCTCCACCCTATATAAAATTTTCCATGAGCCTATTCAACTTAGATATGATACTAGAGGGAAAATAGAATAAGTGGGCCCAATAGATAGTGATCTGGGCTAGTACAGATTGGGCCAACACCGCCCTACCCGCAATGGAAAGGCATTTGAACTCCCATCCTTCAATTCTCTTATAAAACCTATCTGATAACCACATCCAATAAGAATTTTTGTAACCTGCAGGTCTGAGATGAAAGCCCAAATATTTAGCGCCCTCCTTTAAAGGCTTGGAAGCAATATTAAATAGATCCAATAGGAAATCCAAAGTTTCCTTATCAGCCACATCAGAAAAGAATGATGATTTTCCTTCATTTATATAGATACCTGAGGCTAATTGAAAATTTCTTAGAATATCATGAATGCATTTCCAAGATAGTCTACATAACATACCAAAAATCATGATATCATCAACAAAAAGGCTGTGGGAAATATAGGAACCACGACATATCCTAATAGGTTTGTATTTATTATCTTTTACCGCCCCATTAATGTGAAGACTGAGAGAATCCATAGCTAGGATAAACAGAAGTGGGGACAGGGAACAACCCTGACGAAGACCTCTGGCAGCAACAAAAAAGTTGGTGGGGAGGCCATTAATAAGGACAACAAAGTTTACATTCTCCACACATGCCATAATCCATTCAATGCAGTCATATTTTAGGCCAATCTTACAAAGAATACATCTTAGGAAACCCCAATCTAGGCTATCATATGCTTTCTTCAGATCCAACTGCAAAATGGTCACGCCCATCTTTTTGTGATGGAGAGAATGTAAACACTCTTGTGTATTTGTCACAGCCTCAATAATATTCCTGTTTCTGAGAAATCTGTGTTGTTCTAAGGAGATATTATCTGATAGGATGCTTCTGATTCTATTGGCAATAATCTTGGAGGAAATTTTATAGATTCCATTGCAGAGGGAGATCGGTCTAAAATCTGAAAAGGTATTTGCTTTCTTCTTTTTAGGAATAAGGGCAATGTATGTCGACGTGAAATGAGGATGAAAAAATCCCCTCAAACGCGATTCCTCCACCATAGCTAGGATGTCTTTCTTAAGAAGGTGAAAGAAATGAAGATAAAATTTGATAGTCCAGCCATCAGGGCCAGGACTTTTATCCTTTTTGAATGAATTCATAACCTGAAAAAGTTCATTTTCAGAAACAGGCTGGAAGAAGGAATTGTTTTGTTCATCATCAAACATGGAAGGAAAAGGAGCAATTCCCCATAAGATATTCTCATTGTGAATATTTTCATTCCTTTTATAGAAGTTTTTGAAGTATGAGACTGCTTCCATTGAAATTTCCTCTTGAGAGAAAAATTTGTTCTCACTGTCATTCTGAATTTCCCAAATAGAGTTAATATCTCTTCTATAATTCGCAAATCTATGGAAAAACTTTGTATTCCTGTCACCCTCCACCAGCGACAACGCCCTGCTTTTCAATCTCCAAGAAGATTCCTCTATTGCTAGTAATTTGTGCCTTTTCTTTTCCAGTTCATGAATCTTATTACGGACCAAAAAGGAAATATTACCTCCTTTTAGATAACCAGCTAAACCATCCAGACAATCTTGAATCTCTTTCAAAGCAGCTCTATTAGCTAATTTCTTTTTTCTCTGCCATTCCTTGACTTTAACCTTTAATTCCCTCAGATTATCCAAGAGATGTTGTGAAGGGGAAATAATCTCATTTGAAGAGATAGCAGACCAAATTTTTTTGACAAGTTCATTAAACTCCTCATCCTCGAGCCAGACTCTATTAAATTTAAAAGGATGACCTTTCTTATATCTCCTATTACCCCATTATAATGAAATTGGCCTGTGATCTGAAATGAAGCAGTTTATAATATGGGAAGTGGGCCTACCCATACAAACCAACAAGTTATCTGAAATAAAAAAACCTATCCAATATTTTAGCCACATAACATGATCCAGTTCTACCATTATCCCATGTAGGTCCCATGGATTGGGGAAATATGTTTGTCAAGTTGTGATGAAGGAAAGCTTCTTTAAGACATTTAGCTAAAGGATCCACCTTTCTACCACTACCCCATACCTCATCTCCATATAAGGTACAGTTTAAGTCCCCACCAATGAGAAGATATTCTCCAAACACTCCAAAGATAGAAACCTATTCCAGAAGGGACGACGGTCTTTATAAGGGGCATAAATATTTAAGATATGAATAGTATTAGAGAAACCCTTGATATTTGCAAGTAAAAGGATTCCAGCAAAGCATTTGAAAGCTTTTGCCGCTATCCATATAGGATTCCATAGGATTACAAGTCCCCCAGAGAGACCATTAGCATCAGTAGCAACTATATGCCATTGAGAGAACATACGTCGGAAATATCTGATTGAAACCTCAGCAGAATGCATTGTTTCTTGTATTAATATAATATTAGGTTGGTTAATAGAAAGAATCTTCTTTAGGGAAAGGAATTTCTAGTCCGCCCCCAGACCCCTAATATTCATTGATATGATACTAGTCATGTCTGATGATCGATGGCCTTACATGCTCCAAGGGGCCCATTTTCAGATAATTCGATAATAGGAATGTCAATCAGAGAATGATCCAGGCTTCTGGAAGTGGCATCAGACCTATTCACCAAATATATGCAATATCTTAAACCCATCAAGTTGTTGGAAATACTTCATTAAATTCCAATAGTTTCAAAGAATGCTAAGTCTACGACTAATACTACAAAGTTTTCAATTATGTCATCTCTACATCAAGAATCCATAGAGTTCAAAACATGCGAGAATTATTGTGGTGCATGCATTGCAGTGACATGATTACCATTTTATCAAGTCTATTGTTCCTTTTACCATGAAAATCTTGTTTCAACTGAAGGTGTTTGCCTAATTCCCTCCCCCTACTTGTAGTTGGCGGGTATGAGGGAGTTGAAGAGGTAGATGTTTTGGGACTTGGTTCAAAGATATTTCAGCTAAGACATCCATGACATTGGTATTCCCAACAGCACTAACAACAATCAATGTTGTAAGAACATTTTGGAGCAATTGAAGTTTTTCCTTTGTCACTCGTTGATCCTTCATTTCCTAAAAAAATATAAACTTTTCAACCAAATTTTGCAGGTAAGAGAAGCCACAAAAGTTTTGAGTATATAAATCACATAATAGACCAGTCTCAGGGTTCAAATTAATATTTGGGGTGTTTCATCAAAGTAATTGACATCTTCAAAAGACACGGCTAATGCTTGGAATGCAAGAATCATTCCTCGCTTTAGAGGAACTCTCGTTGTAGCCTCCAAACTCAATTGATTATTACCCTCTAGATTAGTTGATTGGTTTCTCATTCCTCTTATTTGCATATCAACTAAATAACCAAGCAATGAAGAATTTATTATAGAACTCAAAATCATGGAGTTCAAGCTCTATCTATTCCCCTTTATCTGTTAACAAAACTCTGAAGCAAACTAGGTTAATAGTTGTCTTACAGGCATTATGTTCCTCTGTAGACCCTCTCCTTGATCTTGATGATTTTTTATTACGTCCTTAGTTAGTACCATTCTCTTGGACTTTTCATTTTTTTAGTTTCTTCCTCAAAATGATAGCTTGAGATTTCCTAAGAGCTATGCACAAACAAATCCCACATTATTTCATTTGAAATAGTTTGGTTAAAAAAAATGAGAGGAAAGAGAGTAACATATATTTTTCTAGAGAAGCAATTCACATTTTAGGTATGCAAGAGTCAAAGTAAAAATCACTTTGAAGAGGAATGAAAATCACAATGGAGCAACAACTCCAATCCAATACCAATATGTTTGTGGGAAGATGTTACGACTCTTGAGGGGAGAAACACCCAAATTTGTGGTTTTCTCTGCACTCTAAGGCCAACACGGTTTCATGACACCGAAAAGAAAAAGAGCTATGCCATTAGAGGCTATGGCCTCCAAGGGCCAGCAAAAAACTTTGAATCAGAAATATAACTTGCAACAAAAAGAAAAATAAGTTTAAATAACAACAAAATACTTAAAATCTTCCCGAATTCAAATTTTATTCTATAAGAATATGTTAACAAAAGAGTGCTAACCAAAAGAAAACAATGAAGGATACCAATTAGAAAGTGATATAGAAATTCGAAAAACCCTCAAAGTAAACAAGAAAAGAAGAAAAATGAATTACCTTAATTTTACCTCGTAAAGACCTCCTTGCTCTTCGAAACTTCCAAGACGTGATGGAAGACAATTTTTATAAATATTGTGTGCATTGCGTTAAATCAAAATTTGTAAACCTTGATTTTTTGGTGTAATTTCTAACTACATAAGAAACTTGACATTACTTGTGACTCAGGTCAACTCGGGGACAATAATTAATTCGGGTAAGGAAACCTACCTAAAACAAGAAGTAATATTGGTATTGATTAATGATGAGTTGGGGTTTTTCTTTAATTTTTTTATTAAGAAATAAAACCCTAGTAGTGACATTTTGCCTGTAAACTCTCGCTGCCGAAACGTGTAACTATAATTAGGGATAAGAGTTTCATCAAATCCCCAAAATGCGACAAGACATTAGGAAGCGAAAAATTGATCTAAAGAAAATACCAGAGAATGAATCATCGGATAAGAGTTTCATCAAATCCCCAAAATGCGACAAGACATTAGGAAGCGAAAAATTGATCTAAAGAAAATGCCAGAGAATGAATCATCTTTAGACTACTAAATTTAGTCTAGACATTTGTTAAAAATAGGACCAAAGAGAAAAATGCCGGTAGCCCCAAAATTGATCTGAAACTTACCGAAAGGGTCTAAATTTAGTAGTATTGTAGTGAATGAAGAGAAATATAATATTTTTCAATGCAGATACAGTATGCATGCTCTTCCTTGATTGCTTCACCTCCATCTGTGCAAAATTTCGACAGGCGGTTTCTTGAGTTCCATCCCATTATGTTCCTATATTAGACTTCCAGGTTGAGGAGACACATCTCAAATATGGTTATCAACGGAAGTAATGCCCTCCCTTTCTGCTGCACAACACATGACCCACCATTTTGTGCTTCTAGGTCGACGATACACAACTTAGCTCATCACATCAGCAGAAGTATTATCTACCATTTCTTCCACACTCCAACATAACACCCACCATTTTGCTCACAACTGAAATGCCTTTCGTCGTAACTGAAGAGACACATGTCAATTTAGGAGAAAAAAGAAGGCTAGAAAGATGTCACTCTAATTCACTCAATATATATCGACAACATATGAAAATAGTAGATAGAAATGCCTAATGAACAAATTCACAATGTAACGCCTCATAGCATAAATATCGATAGGTTCATCCAAGATTTAAGGGTTTTTAAAAAGTATCTCAAATTATTGAATTCACTAATATTTATATTAATTCATTTTATTGATTTATAATTTATTAAAAAATAGATATCCGCATTGTTCTTTATGCATAATGAAAATATGCATTCTTATGGAGAAATTTGTTATTAGATATTCTTGAAAGTTGTTATTTATTTATTTTTTAAATAATTTTTGAGGACTTAAAAAAAGGAAAAAGAGTGTACGAGAAATAAGGGAAAAATAGTATATTTTTGTTTTTTTCTCTTTCCATAATTATTTTTGGAAAGTGAAATAGCTCCTGCAAAAGAGTTAAAATATAAACGTAAAAATATCAAAATATTATTTAAGAGTTATCAATATGGATTTCTTAGTGATTTCTATATTTCACTACCTCTTACTTTCTTATTATGTTTTTTGTGCCATTAAGATTAGAGAACATGTTTGAAAAAACCCCAAGTCAAGTAGCCTATGAGGCTATGAAACACCATGAAAAGGAATAGATATTTGTGGATAGGAAGAATGATACAGTAGCTTTATTTCCCATTCAAAAAGGTTTGGATGATAGAATTCTACCCAAGATTGTAGCAGCAACCAAGTCCAAAGAATCTTACAATGTTTGTGATAGGACTAAGTGAAACGAGGAGAAATATTGATCAATGAAAAGATGGGCCATAAGTTTTTGAAATTGATGAAGGATCTTTTTTAATAGGAAGAGAGATTGAAGCCCTAAGGGTTATCTCAGCCAATTGAGTTCCCGTCGATAAATCACCCACTAATGGGAGGTCACGAGGTCAATTCTCCTCAACACCCTTGTGGTTAGGCTCTACAAATAAGTCGACAAGATGTGATCCCTTCGGGTGGATTGGCCTAGATATTTCCTCAAGGGGTGGGGGGAAAGTAGGAGATGTGGAAGAGCCTACAAAAGCATAAAAATATATACAATACATAAAGAGTGCATTTGCCTAAAACACTACGATTTTTTTTTAATAAATTGTAAAAGAAAAAAGTGATTATGCATAAGTTCCAAACTTTGAACATGGTGAAAACACTAAATATAGAAATGAAGATGATGAAATTGTACCACCTTTGTAGCAACAACAACAAATGAGAAGAACGTGGTAGGGAAATATGGACTTGATTATGAGGATGAATTAGCTTTTCTTCAAGAGTGGATTGAAAATAATATGTATGATAAAGATGAAAGTGGATATGAAAAAGTTATCATAAATACAATAAAATAAGGAACAAAAGAAATGAAAAAACCATCACAGGTGTTCATGACTAAGTGATGGTAGAAGAGGAGATGAAAGAAATCTAAAATTTTATTTTTGGTCATATAGAAATTGATAGAAAATTTCAATTACTTGCACTTAAGGTATAAGTAGATGCGAAAAGAAATAAGAAGATAAATATAACATTGAAGATGAATAAATATTCAAGAAGAAGACCAGACTAAGATAATGAACAAGAAAACGTATATAGAAAACAAAGTTTGGAGACAAAGAAAAAGAAACATAAATAAAAAATTAAAAATTAAAAACTCGTACAGAGTTGCAAACAACCTACACTAACATTTAAAATTAAATCAAGTTTTTTTATTTGATATTAAGTGTTGTAAGCTTAATTAAGACTTATACCAGTAGGTAGTAGTGGTCATAATTAAGGGCGGGTGTTGAAATGTGTTAATTACTCTCAATTACTCTACTTTGTTGGTAGTTTCTAGTAGAGTGTAAATTTAGGAACAATGATTCATACATGTGTGAGCTAAAATTAGGATAGCCATGATTAGCATTATAGATATCATTCTAGAAAATTCTCCATCAGTTTTTGGGTCTATTTAATCATATATCCTCAAGAAATTCAATGAATTTGAGTTAGAAAGCCACAACTTTATTATGTTGTGTGTGTTGTTCTTTGGAGTTACTTTGTGTGTTTAAGTCTCTTTTCCTCCTTTGTCCCATAGAAAAATAGTGACTTGATTCTCTTTTAGGAAACATCAATCACATCTTCAATGGGAGTGAATCTATCAATGTATTTAGCTCCTTTGGCTCTAAAATAATGAATTCTATAGTTCTTACACCACTATGATGGAATGAGGAGGAAAAAAACTACGACATTAGCGAAATACACACAAATAAATCACACACAATAGTACATAATAGAGTTGTTGATTTAGGAATTTTAATTTCTTGAGAATAGGAGAATAAATAGATGGAGAATCTTATGGAGAGAACCTCTTGAGGGATTCTTAGTATGCTAATAATAGCCACATAAATTTTAACTCTTACATGCATGCAAATATCTTTACTAAATTTATACTCCACATGTAACACATGTAAATAACATGAAAAAAAGGAGTAATTAACACATTCCAACAAGAATGGTAATGTATCCATAATATATATATGATGATATTCCTAAGGAAAGCTGGGGTTTTGGACAAGCAAGATATTAATTGATAATCATAATTCGGTCTACATTGTCACTAAAACGGTTTTCTACAATATATTTGTTCTGGAACATCCTCAGCTCTCCACTATTTCATTCAATATCCTCACACTCAACCCCTCAACATTGCGTTGTGTGTTGAAAATACACTCATTAAAATGTATTATACACATATGAATCAAAACATAGTGTCAACATCCTTCATAGGATGACATGATCAATTTTCATAAAGGCTCAACAATAATTAGAAGGATTTGAAGGCTAGAGTGGAATACTACTTCAAAACATATCTCCATTATAGAAATCAATCTCTTAAATGATTGAAATTTGTGCCATATCTCACTACCTTTTTTATGTCTTTAGAAATAAATTTGTTCCTCTCTTTCATGAGCGACGTGAATAACTCACATGCCAATCTCATCACTTCACTAATCAAGGATTACTCCACACCATGTTAATCACATTCATATTAGTTTTAAGAAATTAGCTCTTTGTATCACAAGTCCATTTTACCGAGGTTTAAATGATTCGAGTGAGTAATAAAATAATAATACATAAAAAAAAATCTAGTTTCTTTGTTAAAGAGACAAATGGCAAGTGGAGACATGAATACATATTCCAAATCAATGTTGAAGTGAAGGATTGAATGAAAAATTCATTATTGGACAATGGTTAGCAATATACTATTATTCTTGAATCCATAGTTGATACATTTTGTCTAGAAATTTGTGATCTAGTATAAACATTTTCAATGGGTTGGATTCAAGAGAATTTTATCATGGGGATCACTAAGAGATCGAAAATTAGGTTTATCATCCATGTCGATTCTGTTTGTGATGTAGAATGTCAATTTTCATGAATGGATGCATGTGACATGATGTTTTTCATCTAATAATTATGGAAAATGGATGCCACTTCCTAGAGAAAAATAACAATTATTTAAAGGTGGTATAATGTAACATCAAATCACAAATATGTAAAGGTAGAACATTTCTAGTAAAAATGAAATAGGGTAGGCCAATAACTTGACTAGAGTGAATAAGAAACATGTATGATTCATAATTTATGTAGTAGTATGCTTATAAAGATGAGTGGTAGCCTTGTGCTTCAAGCTCCTCCATGGATTGATTTTGGGACTAAAATCCTCCATTGAAGAGGTGTCATCCAAAAAACCCAACAATCCTAAGAAATGTTGCATCGATAACATCTCTTTGTAGGATTCCTTGGTAGATATGTATTTCCTATGTTGTGGAGAGAGCCAGTACTTTTTGTAGTCTAGACATTCAATAAACCATTCTATGTCTAAAAGTATATAAATAATCAATGATGAAATTTTTGGTTTTCACATATCTAGCCATATTTACATCTATATAACCTTCAATTAACATTATTCTTTCCAAAAAATAAACAATAATGACTAGTAACATTGAAATATCTTAAATTCCACTCTATTGCTACCTGATGTCGTCTGTATGGATCTACAAGGAATGTGGTTACTACTCTCATTATATGTGTAATATTTGGTTAGTAACATACCAATGCGTACATCAAGCTTCCAACTATGAAAGCATAATGTATTTTACCTGTTTTCTCATTTTTCCTTCTAATGACAATGTGCAAATTAACACTATATTTGGAGTGGGATTCTAGGGGTGTGCAAACTAGTTTGGCATTCTTCATGTTGAACCTTCTTAACACGCTCACAATAATTTTGTATTGTGAAGACCACAACATTTTTTTATTTATATCACATATGATATTTATGCACAATATTTATTTCGATGGACCCAAGTCATTCATTGCAAATTGATTTCCCAAATATTTATTCAACTTATCGGCCATGTTCTTAACATGTCTAACAATTAACATGTCATCCATATATAACAGTGCTATAATACACTTTTCTTGTTCATTACTCCTAATGTAGACACAATGATCAAACTTTAGTATTTTAAAAACATGCTCCAACATAAATGAATCAAATTTCTTTTACCATGAGCAGGGTTCCTATTTAATCCCAGAGAGGCTCTTCTTCAAACTACAAACGAGTTTACCTTTTCTTTTCACTCTAAAATATTCAAGTTTCTCCATATAAATATCATCCTTCAATTGTGAATGAAGCGAGGTTGTCTTTACATCTAACTAAACATTCAAATTTCAAATCTAAAGCAACAAGCAGACCAATAATAATTCTTATGGATAACATCTTAACCATAGGTGATAAAATTTCAATAAAGTCAATACCTTCTTTTTCGAAAATATCTTCACTACTATTCTTTCATTGTATTTTTCCTTCTTCATGTCACCTGCATGTTTAATCTTGTATACCCATTTTCTTTGTATAGAATATTTTTTCTTTTGGAAGCTTTACTCACTATGAAGATTTGTTTCTAATAGGGAATCCATTTATTCCTTCATTGATTTCTTCCACTCTTTGTTAGTATACATAGCACAAGCCTCTTAAAAAAAAAGAGGTTCACCTTCATTAGTTAACAAAATATAATTTGAGAGTGGATAGTGAGAGATTATGAGGCTTAGTAAACTTGTGAACCAATTGTGGTGGTGCGTTCTTCATATTCATCTCTCGTAATGACTCCTACAATGTTTCTTCTTATTGTTGTCCAGATTGATCCACTTGTTGTCCATCATGTTCTTGAATTGGCTACCCAGTTTCTTCCAATGGTGTGATATTTTCTTATTGTTCTAGAAAACCTTTCAAAAAATTTATTAGCATCCATATAAATTATAGGAATTTTATACACTTGTAATTCATTAAATATAACATCCCTAGTTCTAAAAAAATTATGTTTAACTAAATCCCAAAGAGGGTAGCTAAACTCACCATCTACATATCTTATAAAAATGCATTTCATGGATATATCATCTAACTTTGTTCTATAAACTTTGGGAATATACATAAATTCTTCACATCCAAAACTTTTCAAGTGAGAATATATTATCTTCATGTAGGTCCAATATTCTTTAGGAATGACACCATTCAAGGTTTTAATAGGTCATCAATTGATAAGGAAAAAAGTTGTCCTTACTACTTCTTCCTAAAAATTATTTTTCAATTTCTAATTTGACAATATACTCTTCACCTTATCCATGATACTATGATTCATCCTTTATGAAATACCATTTTGTGGAGAAGTACTAGGGACATTGTCCTCATTTTTTATACCAAAACCTATTACAATAATCCTTGAATATATTGGAGCAATACTTTCCAATGTTATTTGTCCAAAAACACATTTGTTAGCCTCCATTTCAACAACGACATGGATTTTTTGAAATGAATTAAACACATCACCTTTGGTTTTCATGGGGTTGTTCCAAACCTTCATGGATGCATTATCTATGAATGTGAAAAAATATGAGGCTTCTCCTAGAGACTTAACATTGACTATCCCAAACAAATCAAAGTTTATCAATTCTAAGAGATTTATTTTCCTTTGATGATTACCTCTCATAAATGAAATAGTTTGTTTCCTACCATATATACAGTGCTAAAAAAGCTCAATTTCATAAGATTTCAAACTTGGAAGTAGTTTTTTTTCTAGTAAGTATTTTTAGAACTTTTTTTCCTCTTGTGACTGAAGTCATTTTGTCATAAAGCTATCGAGTTTATTTCGTTCGAAAGAAAATCCACATCTAATGATTGTTTCATTTTTTCAATGTATAAAAGGTTCCTTTGTTGAATCCTCTAGTTATGACCACTAGCCCTTTACTAATTTTCTAACCACCTTTACCAAAGATTTTGGAGTAGCCTTCATCTTCTAATTGTTCCTTAGAGATCAAGCTCATACACATCTCTACAATATTCCTAACATTTTTTGACTAAGATATCTAATCCATCCTTTGTTTTGATTCAGACATCACGCACTCCAGTAATGTTATAAAAGTGATTATTTACGAGATTTATTTTACCATGATAACCTGTTTCATATGTAAGAAATTTGTTTCTGCATGGAGTTACAGGGTGATTTGATGCTTTGGAGTCAAATACACAACCAATGTTGTTTCTAGAAGTATATAAGAATACCTCTTCTATTAAGATGGTAAATAAAAA
The DNA here is from genome assembly GCA_031772625.1 of Pinus tabuliformis. NCBI lineage: Eukaryota > Viridiplantae > Streptophyta > Pinopsida > Pinales > Pinaceae > Pinus > Pinus tabuliformis. Next base: position 149,594,505 of record CM062818.1, on the reverse strand, counting down.
ATTAGTTGTTGAAACTACAACAATGGTATCACCTTCATTTCTATGCTTGACTTTTGATTTGTGCTGGTTTCTCTTTGTTCCTTCTATTCTTTCTTCTAGATCTAGTAGTCTATCCCACTCCAATAATGTTACAAAAGTTATTATTTCCGATATGTATGCTACCATAATTATTAGCTTCATATGTATATTTTTTTTATTTTTATTTTTGTGTGATGCAAAATTTACAATTGTGGACAAAAGTATCCTCCCTAGACGAAGTGGACTTGTCTAGAAAAACATAAGGCAAAGAATATAGAGTTTCCCTTAGAGAAATTTAAGAATGGGAAAGAGGATTGCTTGGAATCTATCACACACTTTACTTTCCTCTCTGGTTCTAAGATCCAATCAGAGCTTTGGTTGCTATAATTAGAACCTATACATACATTCAAAGCAAGCCAAAGATCCACAATATCTATGTAGCATAATTCAATTACTATATTCAATGGATCAAAGAAGCATTGAAATACATGAATGTAAATGTAACATAACACATATGGGAAAATTTTATACTCTATGTACTAATAGAAATAGGACAGAGCTTACAACCAAGAATAGTATCTGATCTTGTAGAGAAGTCCCCAAGTTGACTTGTCCTTCCTTGACAAAAAGCATACCTCAATGTCACCCTAATGCATGAAAATGATGACTCCCTTAGATTCAAGTTAGTAGCATGAGGGTATGACCAGTCTCCAAAAGCCAACCCTCATGTTGTATATGGAAGTAAATTTATAGGAGAGAGGTGGTAGTTTAGGAATTCTTATCCATTTACCAATCTAGGCTTGAGATAAAATGGGAGGATGAGCCGAAGGGATAAGAGGTGAAGTATTCAAAGTAAGATCAGATAGGATTCAGACTTCTTATCCAATGTAAATGGTTAAAAAAATTCCTACAAGCTTCTATAAGGGGAAACTTCAAGGTCCTTTTTAATTTTCCCGAATTTCTAAAATCAATGCACCCCAATAAGGAGCAAGTTGTTGTTGATCAACGCTTGTACAGAAAGGAGCAACTTGTTATTGAATGCAAGTCTCTAAAAGGGTAGGGTGCACTGAGCCTTATACAAAAAATAATTAGTATTTTTATATATATGTGTGTGTGTGTGTATATATATTATTTTACTTTAATTTTTTAACACGCACACACACACACACACACATATATATATATAGATATACATATAGATATCTATCTATATATATATATATATATATATATATATATATATATATATATATATATAGATATACATATACATACATACATATATATATATATATATATATATATATATATATATATATATATATATATATATATATATATATATCTATATATGTATATCTATATGTATATGTATATGTATATATATAGATATATATATAGATATATATATATATATATATATATATATATATATCGCAGCCTGAGAGCGAGTGCTACCACCTCGGTCACCTCCGAGGCAACTCCGCATACGGTGACGAACCATCGCATTGCGGAGGGAGAGAAGCTTAGGAGAATTGGGGGCCTAGAAGGAAAACAGAGAATGCATAGAGGGCTCCTGGATAGGGTTCAAAGGGCAGTGCTTGGAATGGGAATAATGGATCCCATTGCCAAATGTAAGACATCAGAGAAGCCAACAATGTTTTCCTGTAACAGTTCTGCTGCAGGGGTTTCCTACTTGGAGTGGGCAAATGCTGAAGGATGGAGGGCAAACAGATGGGTTGGTGGGTGCCATGTTAAATTGAACATCCTTCATTTCTCAGCTGGAGCGAACATTAAAGATTTCCCAAGTTGGCCTGATCTCACCTGAAGTGAGTCTGCAAGTGCCATAACTGAGCCTGGGATGGTGCGCTAGCCACCATCTGGCCAGGCAGAGCACCGTCAATCCATCGCCTCACCATTAATTTTCTGGAAATTCACCCGCATCCGGGTGTGCTTCGCCTCCCTGTTTCATTTCATTCTTTACAATATTCTGGTATTCCATTGATTGGTCTTCAGAGGCCAACATAGAGAGTGAACCTATATGTAGATCCATCCCACTCCACTAATATATTAGCTAATAAATCAGCCACTTTATTTCCTTCCCGACTTATGTGCTTGGGAATGATCGCTTTGTGAGAAGAGAGCCATATTTCAATAAGTTCAAGCCTATTTGCCATTCTCCAGCTGTTTCTCACTTTGCTTGAAGTTGTTCCTTGCATAATTTTGTTGACCATATTTATGAGGATCTGAGAGTCACCTTCTATAATAAGCTGAAAATAGGCATCTTTTTGAGCTACAATGAGTCCCTACCATAGTCCTTCAAGTTTAGCCGAGTTATTTGTGTCCCATCCATTTGAACCTAAGAAGATTAGAAGGGGAGCTCCCTTATGATCTCTGAAAATTCCTCCAAAACCTGCTTTGCCTGGATTTCCTTTCGAGGCTCCATCAAAGTTTAGCTGGAACATATGAATGGGAGGAGGGAGCCACTTTTCAGGAGTCCTGCTCTTTACTGGAGTTTTTCCTTTGATTATCAATTCTTGATTCCATTGAAGGTTCTAGTTTGCCCATATATTTTGTTCCTGAGGGAGAGAAGGAAAGTCCTCCTCATGCCAGGTTTGGAGAAGTAAGGTTTCCTTGATATTTTGACAGAACATGTTCCATAGAGTTTCCAGGGGCGAGGAGTGATCCTTGAAGATTCTCTGGTTTCTCTCCTTCCATATCGTCCACATGAGAAAGCCCAGAATGAGCTTCCATAAGAAATTTAAAATCTTTCTTTTAAATGGATTTTGATCCCAATTGTGAACAGTGGCTATGATGTCTCCTTGGACTCGTCCTTCCTTTTGGCATCAAAAGCTAACTTTTTCTTAGAGCTTGCGTGCTAGCTAACAAGAGTGCATAAGATGCTTAGTGGATTCCTCTTCTTGCTTGCAGTTGGGACACAGGGAGGGCCCGTGATAGTTTCTCTTCCTAAGATTGTCCCACGTGAGGATTTTGTTTTGACATAAAAGCCATAAAAAGGTTGAGACTTTCGGCCATATAGTTGGGTCCCAGACTTTGTTCCAGAGAGGATCTTTGACAATATGTTCTTTGATAATGATGTTATAAGCCTCCTGAGTAGTGAAAGTGCCTTTTTCTTCATAGCCCCATCTAAGAATATCCCTTTCATCTGAATGTTGTATTTTCCTCTTCATTAATTCTGTATCAAGAATCTGTTGAGCTTGTTCTGTTCCATGTCTTAATATGTGATCCACACTAAGCCATTGCCTATTTCCCTGTGTTGTAGAAGGGTTCCAGAAGAGCTTGACTTTGTCATAAGTCTACATATCCTGCTCCAGAAATTGAAGAGGTAAGATTAGGTCCTTCAACTTGGGTTGTTGCTGCCACGAATCTTCCCAGAACCGAGCTGTATTACCATCCTTAACCTCCCAAAAACTGTGTTGCTGAATTAGGATTCTGTGTTGCTTGGCTGCATTCCATATTAGAGAGCCCAGGCTAACTTCTGAAATTCGTATTAGTTCTTCTGTAGGGCGATTACTGGCATATTTTTCCGTCCAGAGGGTTTCCCAGGGGGTAAATGGCGCAGTGAGCCATTTCCACTAGATGCGAGCACCCATGACCTCATTGCTATGATATGGATCTCGCAATCCAGTTCCACCTGCACATTTTGGACGGCACACTGTGTCCCATTTGACTAGAGCCCATTTACGGAGTTGACCTGAATTGCCCCACAAGAAGGATCGTTGGATATGTTTGATTTCTTTGAGAACCCATTTGGGAGTAGCCAAGATCAAGAAGAGGTACAATGGCATTGATTGGAGGACAACTTTAATTAAGACAAGATGACTTGCCATATTGAGGGTCCTGTGAGTCCAGGAGGTAAGGCGAGCCTCCAGCTTTTCTAAAAGAATCCTCCAAGATGAGTGCTTCAAGGCCGAGTCAGTCATGGGTGCTCCTAGATATTTGGAAGGGAGGACAGCAATGGAGAATCCAAGAATGCGGCCTATGGAAGCTTGGGTAATAGCAGGGGTATGAAAAAAGAAAATTTGGGATTTGGCTTTATTTATTCTTGCACCAGAGGCTTCTGAAAAATCCGTCAGTAATGATTTGAATTGACGAGCTTCCTGGACTGAAGGATGACCAAAAAGCATGTTGTCATCCACAAACTGCTGGTGGGTGAAAGCAGGGGTGTTATGAAAGGACAATCCTCTTAGATGCTGGGATTGCTGGGCTTTTTTAATGTTGCGGCCAAGACCTTCTGCCATAATAACGAAGAGGAAGGGGGAGAGAGGGTCTCCCTATCTGATTCCTCGGGAGGGATGGAAAGGGGAGGATGGAATACCATTGATCAGAACAGAGAAGAAGGAGGAAGAAATGAGACTCATGACCCATCTTACCTAGGGGTGAGTGAAACCAAAAGCAATTAGAGTTTTTTGAATATACAGCCAGCTTAAGCTATCAAATGCTTTTGAAAGATCTACTTTAAGGAGCATACTTGACTTTTTGGTATTCTGTTGGGTCCCCATAATACTAGTGATTACCCCATTACTATTGTAGTTATACCCCTTATTTATATTGTTGTGCCCCTATTACCCCCATATTTTTATTTCTGTGCCCCATAGAATCCCTCTATTGTTATTTTTGTGCCTTTATATTATTATTGTTAGGATGGCTGGATTATATTGTGACTCCTTAGACTCCTATATATAGAAACGAGGTTTTGTCATTTGTATCATCCAAGAATTGTTCATTTATGTAATGTAAAGGAGGTTGCCCCCTCGAAGAGGTTGAATTCTAAGGCGTTGATCTATCTTTTCTATCTTTTTTTGAGCCGGTTTCATAACATTTGGTATCAGAGCTTTGGATTCTAGGGTTTCACTGCTCCAAACAGGTCATCGTGGAATTTTCACTATAACTGTTTTTCTGTGACGTTTCAGAAGTTGCAAAAAAAACCCATTTGAGAAGAGATCGCGGTGAACCTTGGGTCCGAATTTTAGAGCTTTTCGCGTGATATTTGCGGAGATATGATCTGAGGAAGTTGGTCTTTTTGTAGACTCCTGAATTACATTGAAAACAGGTGACCTGGGGAAAATCGTCATAACTTTCTCTCTGGGAATCAGATTGAAATTTCGTAAGAAGGTACAGAAAGAGAACGGACTGTAGTTTCTTTTCTATCTTGTTTAGAACCAAAGATCAAAAATTGTACACGTGGCACTTCATACAAGTTCGCTCTTTTGGAAAGGTCTATAATCAAGTCATCTTGGGAGATTGTGCATAACTCTTTCTTGGAGAATCCAATTTGGATCAAACTAGTGGCATTGGAAAGAGGACACAAAGAGCTATTACAGGTCACAAATTCAGAACTGGATGATTGGAAAGTATAGAGATACATCAGAGGCAATATCAAGCTCCTACAAAGTGAAAAAAGGTGTGTATATTTTTTTAAATTTTTGCTTAAGCTTGGTTTGAAAATTTATTTTGAAGGAATTCAAAGGGCATAGTAGAGCATTATTATCGGTAACTGATGCCCCGAGGAAAGAAAATTCAAACACCTAGTAAGGAACCTGAAAGCTCTAGCATGACTCATGAAGAAGAGGAAGAAATGCTACAAGATATATCAAAATTACAAGAACAAGTGCAACAAATGTCATGCTCACAAAAGTTAACAGAAGCTAAGATAAATGGTGTGGAAGCTAAGATGAATGGCATGGAAGCTAAGATGGACAATTTGAAGATAGACTTGAAGACAAATTTGAAGACAGGCATGGCAGATTTGAAGATAGATTTGACAAATTTTCTACAAGAAATACTTACTAATGGTGAAAAGGTAGTAAAGGAAACTCATGATGAGAACAAAAGAAATGTTAATCATGATTCCATAGATGCTAATGTTGGATCGAAGAATCATCATATTCCAAAAATCGATATGAGGAAGTTTGATGGCAAGGATCCCGCCACATGGATATTACAAATGGAGCAATTCTCGATCTCAATAATGTGCAAAACACACAAAAGGTACGTATGGCAACTGTATATTTGGAACCAAATCAGTTTGTATGGTATCAATGGCTTTGTTCTCTTAAACAATTTATCACTTGGGCAATTTTTACGGAAGAATTGATAGCACATTATGAGGATACAAAAAGCAACACTTTTTTTAGCCAATTGATAAGTCTCAAACAAAAGGGTTCAATAATGGAGCACATTGAGGAGTTCCAAAAATTGAACATAAGGGTAAAAGATATTCCAGATGAGCATAGGATTGATGTGTTCATACGGTCTTTAAAGGATAATATCTGACATGATGTTCGTTTTTGGGAACCTGATTCATTAGAGAAGGCATTCAGGTTAGCAAGAAAAATGGAAAGCAAAATTATGGAAACTAGGAAGCATAACATTCACAACTATAAAGACGGAAGTGTTGTTGTCCCTAATCTTCCACAACCTACAAGGTTGACACCACAACAATTGGAAGAAAATAGAGCAAAAGGGCTTTGTTACAATTGTGATAGCAAATACACAAAAGGGCATAAGTGTGTTGAGAAGAAATTATTCTACATAGATTGTGAAGAGGAAAAAGAAAAGGAGCAAGAAAGGTCAAAAGAAGAGGATATACTCCAGGAACAAAGCCTATATGAAGAACAAATAAATCCGATCATATCTTGTAATGCATTAGTGGGAATTACCACTCCTCAAACCATCAAGATAGAAGGACAAATCAAGAAGAAAAAGGTAATAGTGTTGATTGATTCAAGAAGCACCCACAATTTTATTCATTGTAGGGTAGCAAAAGAATTGAATTGCTTCCTATATCCAGCACCAGAGTGTCAAGTGATGATTGAAAATGGAAGAACAATAAATTTCTCTGGAAAGTGCCATAATATCAAGCTATCCATGGGAGAATATGTATTGACTAGCCCAATGCTTTCCATTCCAATGGGAGGTGATGATGTTGTACTAGGAGTCCAATGGCTACAATCCTTGGGTACAATAGCTTTTAATTTTCAAGAACTTTTCATCAAATTTTCTACGGAAGGAAAGGAAGTTGAATTAAGGGGTATTGCAGGGAAACCAGGAAAGATAATCAGCTCTAATGGCATGACAAAGCTTCTAAAAAAGGAGCAAAGAGGTGTAATTGCACAATTATGTTCGCAAGATGTTTCCACATTGGAATCATCTATTTCTCCAGATCTCCAAAAATTCTTGGACAATCATTCCAAGGTATTTGAGACTCCCAAAGGTCTCCCACCTATGTGTGATCATGATCATGCTATTCATCTGATTCCCGAAAGTGTTCGTCCAAACATCAGGCTGTACAGATATCCCTATGTCCAAAAAAGTGAAATTGAACGTATGGTTGCAGAAATGCTAGAGGCTGGTATAGTTCAACCGAGTCAAAGTTCTTTCTCAGCTCCAGTAGTATTGGTGCACAAGAAGGATGGATCATGGCGCATGTGTCCAGATTATAGGGAGCTCAACAAGCTCACTATTAAAGATAAGTTCCCCATTCCTATCATTGATGAATTACTGGATGAATTGCATGGATCAATTTAATTCACCAAGTTGGATCTTCATTCGGGATATCATCAAATCAGAATGAAGATTGAAGACATTCTGAAAACGGAATTTAGAACTCATGAGGGTCATTATGAATTTTTGGTCATGCCTTTTGGCCTTACCAATGCACCTTCAACATTTCAAGGTTTGATGAATTCAATTTTCAAACCATTCCTTAGAAAATTTGTGTTAGTATTTTTTGATGATATACTAATCTACAACAAGTCTTGGAAGGATCATGTTGAACATGTTGACAGGGTGCTGCAACTATTGGAGGAGAAACAATTATATGCAAAAAGATCCAAATGTTTCTTTGGAGTCCAGGAGGTGGAATATTCGGGTCATATTGTATCTCATGAAGGAGTTAAGGTAGACCCTAGCAAAATTAAAGCCATTAAGGAATGGAAAATCCCCACATCCATAAAGCATCTACGAGGATTTCTTGGGTTGACAGGGTATTATCGCAAGTTTGTTAAGAATTATGGGAGAATAGCAGCACCTCTAACAACATTATTGAAGAAAGATTCATTTTCATGAACTCCGGAAGCAACAAAGGCCTTTGAACATCTTAAAGAGGCAATGTGCCAAGCACCGGTATTAGCTACATCGGACTTCACAAAAACCTTTATTGTGGAATGTGATGCTTCAGGAAATGGAATTGGTGCTGTTCTAATGCAAGATGAAAGACCCATTGCTTTTGAAAGTCATCCAATCAAGGGAAAGTTTTTAAGCAAAGCTATTTATGAGAAGGAAATGTTGGCAATACTCCATGCACTTAAGAAATGGTGACCTGTTGAAGCCCCGAAAATCGGGTCGACAACAAGGGGGATACCCACCCGCTCCGGACCTTGGTTGGCAGCTCCTTATCTGTTTGGTATAGCGGGTCCGACTGGGGATAATGGGACCAGTTTCCCAATCTAAGGGTGTATGTGTGTGTGTGCAGAGTTGGATGTTGCTGATCTAAGAATACTTAAAGCTAATTTAATTCAAACTTTTAAATTAAATCTATGCTATTGTAATCTAATGAGGAACAACACATCTAATCTACGCTAACCCGGGGTGTATTTATTGTATTATGCGATCTAAAGAGATTTCAAACAATAACTAGTAATAAAGATCATTCAGCTATCATAAGAATAGAAATCAATTAGGATAAACCACTTTGCATAAGAAGTTAGGCAAAACAGTTGTGAACAGCATATCGCATAATAAGTTATTCATATATCAGACATAAATAAATGGCTCCACCGTACAGAAGTGCCAAATGGTAACTCATACATTCATGCAATAACATATAACAACTGAAAATTGTATATCACTTTAAGAATATAAGCAGAAATGGCCAAGAGATAAAAGTACCATTTATGACTAGTCCTACTCATAAAATTCAAGCAAAAACGATTTATCTCTACTTGTTCTAACATCTACTAAGAGTACAAAAGTGCAACATCAGTAGTAGACATCAAATGCAAACATTAATAAATCTCGATCCATCCATTCATCAAAACCTCCTCTGAGGGTGCAGAAGTGCATGTTCCAAGGACAAGTTTTTGACAAATTTCTGAACCCTTCTCTAAATGCATGAGAAGGGTTAAAATACTACTTCCTAATTCTAATAATAGTGTATTTACAAAATTTAGGATGCAGTTTTCAAATGACCGTCCTTTTTCTAATCTAATTTTAAAGGAAAAAAACAACATTCTAAAATAAGGCTACTTCTGAATTTGGTCTTTAAAGCTGCAAGTGTTCATCATGGGCTTGAGGAGAGTTGGCTGGCTGACTTCTGCGCTGAGCTGGGCTGCGAAAAAAGAATCTATGAGAGCTGGCACTACTTTTTCGGCCGCGTTTATGATGCATTTCACAGTCATCCATTGACTATGCGGCTTGACTAAGTATGCCCAGTAACACTCCCAATTCAACCTGTTTAATGCTTGGATCGCTTTTCCCTTTTCCTGCGCCTTATGCTTCTATTCTGCTTCTAGTAGTAGTTTATTTGGTAGCTACCCCGGGGTGGTCTCTTCATCATACATCATTCTATACAAGGGTAAGATAAGCCCGTGACAAATCTGGTAGAAGTGTGGGATGAACTGCGAATCCCATAACATCTTATGATAAACATGGATAGGTAATGAGTCATGGGTAGTCCATTTCCAACCCATAGTGGGAAATTTAGACACATAACAAATAGAATCCATAACATATGCGGACAGATAAAAAGGAGGATAGACCCTTTGAGGCAAGGATCTTTTAGACCAGTAATTGATAATAGCCGTGTATAGATTGTCAAAAAAGATCTTGGCCCAATCCATAATATCGGCATTTGTGGCAGCATCTATTAATGGTAGCCATTCAAACGAAAACTTATTGATATCCGGCATCCCAAATAATTTACAAAGCATGGCCGCAGCAAAACAATATGGAGAGGTGAGGGAACCAGTGATGTACATACCGTTTTTGTCTTTTTTGAGCCACTCCTCTTTTCTGGAGCAAACTTTGGTGGTCTCTGCTAGGTTTAGGTTCTCTGCCACAAATTTCTTAACGAATTGTGCATTGTAAGTCGCCTGCGGTTCAGGAAGATGATACATAAGATTTAAATCTTGCGCAACGAATGATCCGATGATCCCATGTCCTTGAACCTTGAATTGTCTGTTGTTCATCTCTGCATTGTCAAGTATCCACTTGATCATATCCGTGTATGGTAGAATTTTGGGCCTTGCTGCTATCCGGTGAAGAAATGAACATGCTAGCTCCTCTAAGGACGCCTCGGAAGAGCGTTGTGAGCCGGCGACAACAGCAACCTTCATTATTCTGGGATTCTCTTCTTCAAGCAGTCTGTACATGCTTTCCCATGTCGATATCCCTGCGTCTCTGTGACAGGCTGTGTCTGTATACAAAGGCGCCATCTCCTTCATCTTTTCCTTCGCCTCAGAGCCTTGAGCTTTACTTTTCTTTCCCATTTGTTCCTGCGTTTGGCTTTGAATCGTCTTTAGCTCTTCGTTCCTGTAGATTACGAGTGAAATGGAAATGACTGATCAAGAAAGGTGATGGGAGAGTTTTAAATGCAACAGATATATCAAATATGCCACCTTACGTGAAGTAATTCTTTACAAAAGCACGCGTCTTCATTTCATTTAATAGCTGACAACTAATTCCTTTACTATCATTAAAAGCGCATGATCTTGAGTCAGATTATGGTAAGTGGCTTTTCTTTGAATGGCGTGCCCGAAGGATTTGTGATGAAGTGATTTATGATTTGCTTACGTAACATCGTAGATCACGCCATCGCAAATCTCACCATCGCAGATCGCGCGAATATAATATCATAGCGATCACAACATCGCAGGTCGCAAAAGTTTAATGTTTGCTGAATCTTGCGAGCTCATTTCTGTGATATGCGATCTTGCGATCGGTGTTATCGCAGATCGGTAAATCTTGAAGTTTTTCCTTATGAGTATTACTTTATTGCGATGCGATATTATGCTTAACACGAGAGTCTTGCGCATACCGATATTATAGAGAAATGGAGGCATTTCCTATCTTTGTTGCAATGCGGCTTTGAAGATATTTCCCTTATCGTAGACTTAGGTTAAAAATATTCAAAAGACCTTTCTAAGCTTAAGATGGTAACCTTATTTTGAAGAAAGGAAACTCTTGCTTTTTTTCCTAAAATTTAACTAAGGGTCCCCATTCATTTAGTATTTTGGACAACACTTAAATGAACAAGGGGGGGGGTGTTGCTGGCCACAACAATTGGCGATTCACTTGGGAGAACCAGTTATCTCTGATCTTCTATTGACGTTTTCAAACATCCGAAACAAAAATTTTTCTCAGAAAACTTAAACTTTATTATAAAAAGATAAAGCATATTATACTTCAAACCATCAATGATATGTTGTTTCAACCTCTTTCTATTTTAATTACTTGCATCCTCAGCTTGTCCTTGCATTTACATCAGCCATTACTTGGTCTTGTTAAAAAAAAAAAAAAAAAGTCTTCCCTGTGTAGCAGCCTTTTAAATATGCTCCTTTGTTGCAGGTAGAGCCTCTGCTGCCAGCAGGCGTCCATAGCCTCGACAGGGTTACCTATTACCCAGTAATGATCCTTTATCCTGCTTAAGGCGATCTACAACGCTCGAAGAAAAACCCAGATTGACACTTTTTCCTTTTTTTATTCTCTAAAGAACAATGTCTTGGTTTGGTGGCCAAATTATGACACAGTCATTCACTTGATTTACACTTTTGCTGAACAAGCTGGCTCGTGATGAGACCCCTTGTCTTTTGATTGCAACAATCTTGAGTCGTTGCCCTGTTTTGGTGGACAGTATTGGCAAAGTCAGCAAGTTATAATATCTGTGATCATGATAAGCCGGCTCGTGATGAGACCTCTTATTCTTTGAGATATAGTGTATCCTTGGGTCTTTTTCTAAATGCTGCGATTTTCTTTAGCAGGGAGGAAGTCAAATTTTCTTTCCTTAAGAAAGTTCTGGACAACAATAATAGAGTTTTTTTTGGAAATGGTTGTTTTTATAGGGAATCCTTATTTCGTTATTGATGCCTTTCATTGTACTGACATAAAACAATTTCTTCACTAAGATTGCTTTCTTCAAATTTCTTGGAAGTTGAAACTAGTATCATATCTGGTTTAAAGTTTTTAACTATATCTATTAATAATAAAGATCAAGTTTCTAAAAGATTTGCTATTTACACAAGCAGAAGTTCGAAATCTGATAGAGAAAAGGTGTCTTTAGTAAATGTCAAATGCTGTTAACCATAGCAAATTTTATTATGGAGAAAAATATTTAACGAAATGAGAGGTAGACATTCCCTAGGATTATGTACAGAATAGGGATAATCTCTTCTCTTATTTTGCCTACCAACTATTAAAAGTAAATTATAAACCTAATAACCTAGCTAAATTACTCCTACTCCTATTCTAACTATATACAGAAAATTAACTAGGTGAAATGATATTTCCAGTGGAAACATCTTTTCATTTTTATTCCTACACGTATGTAACTTTCAAACATCAGTGTTAAGAACAAAACTTTTCTTGGAGTGTTAATGTTGGATGTGGAATAAGAATGTGTAACTTCAGTTGGAATTCTGTCTGAAATTTCTTTCTTATGAAAACTTCTTTCCAACTGGATACCTATTGGATCATAAAAATCAGAATGAATTTCTATTATGGATCGATGATCTCGTAATAGAAAAGATGACAAGCCAGGTTGCGAATATGATTTTTTAGTTTTAATGGCCTGTAACCTACTGTGCGTTAAAGTCAAGCTTTTAGCAATTTCTTGTAAAAGGAAAGTTTCCATATATAAATCACTAAATAAATCAATGAAGAATAGATGGAAATTTCTGGAAAGAGATTTATCAATTGGCGCGAATTGTCGACAAGTTTCGAAAGGCACTTTCCTTCATTGATGGTGTTTTGGATGCCAAAGAAGTTTTTTAAGGAAGTCTGATATTGATTGATCTTGGAATTGAAAAAGTTCTATACTTCCTTGACACAGTTTAGTTTTCCAAAATGGTAGCACATCTTTCGAATGTTCTTTGATAAGGTGCTCAACATACCATAGTAATCTATAAAAAGTCTGAAAATTTAAAACACAATCCGATTTTGTACAAAATGAGTGCAAGTGAGAAAGAAAGAAATGATTATTTGTACAAATAATGTTACAGCACAACTAGGATTGACTTGGAATATCTTGTTTTTCACAAGAACTGGCCAGAATTATGGAATCCGAGCAATTTCGAATTCCGTCTTGTGAATCAGAAGTCAAGTTATGATTGTGAACAGGCATGGTGGTTTCCTCATGATATGAATCATAGATCGGGGTATTGTCTTGGATAGTAAAATCATGCAAATGATCTTCTACTTTGAAATGAGGATTGACTGATATGATTCTTGAATTAGAATATCTCTCATTATCTGGGCTTTGTTGAGTTACTTGGGATAAATCAACAACATCATCGTTGTCAAAGTAGCTATCATAAATGATTTTACAGGTTTTCCTAGATTCCTCTTTTTCGTCATATATTTTCAGACAAGGAAGGTCAAGTGGTTCTTGTTTGAAAATGATCAAAGGATGTTCTATAGCTGTCTTTTTATCTTGAAAACCTAATGATGACTCATTTGAATAATCCTCTGTACTTTTTGAGATATCTTTAATATTGAGAGGGGAAAAATTATCATCACTAAAAACATCAGGATAAAGAGAAAAATGCGATTCTGGAACAATGCATTTGAAAATATCATCATGGAAAAATATTTGTTCATCAGATTCATCATAGACATCGGGCTTTAGATCATACCTTTGTGTACTGATACTTTTTGAAAGAGAAATAGTTTGCTGTTCTAACCTTGGCATCTGCATTTGTTGATTTGTAACGATATTATCTGACCTTGTATCAAAGTCATCTCCTGGTTCCAAGGCAGGCTTTCCTCCAGCATTCTCGCTTTTGTCTTCTCGCATTAGAGCATGCATGTCTCCTAGGCTTTGGGAACTTTCTTCATCATGGGTGATTTGTATATTCAAATTGGAATTCTCATTCACATTAGAAGAAAATGAGACAAAGCTTGGACTAATTTTTGCTTGATCAGACATAGGAGGCAGGGAATGCTTAGCATATTTTGAAGATTCTTCATCTATGAGTTCACTTTCAAGATCATACTTTAGACAATTAAGATGAAATCGCATATTAAAATCCCTAACAGATTCATCTTGTTTCCGTAGATAATCAATTTCATCATATACCTGGTCATAGTCATAACAATCAAATTCACAAATGAAAGTCTTGGCGAATTGGTCCCAACTGTGAATTGAGGCAACTGGGAGGGTTCTGCACCATTTTCTAGCTTCTGCTGTGAATGTAAGAGTAAAAATTCTGCATAAAATGCCCTCATCAATTCTTTGAACATCCGAACTTGAAACTTTTTGAATAAATTGAAGAGCTTGATTAAAAGCAGAAGAATTATTCTTACCATTGAATTTTACCTGAGACAAGAGTCTTACCACTTCAGGTGAAGTGTTGGAAGAGGTAGGAACATGGATGCAACTCCAAATGGGAAGTTTGTGAGCAGCCATCCTGATTCAAATGTTACAATTGAAAAATCATTCCAACAGACACTATGTTCAGGCCCTCCTTCTAGTGCCAAATATGTTGAAGCCCCGAAAATTGGGTCGACAACAAGGGGGATACCCACCCGGTCCGGACCTTGGTTGGCAGCTCCTTATCCGTTTGGTATAGCAAGTCCGACTCGGGATAATGGGACCAGTTTCCCAATCTAAGGGTGTATGTGTGTGTGTGCAGAGTTGGATGTTGCTGATCTAAGAATACTTAAAGCTAATTTAATTCAAACTTTTAAATTAACTCTATGCTATTGTAATCTAATGAGGAACAACACATCTAATCTACGCTAACCCGGGGTGTATTTCTTCTATTATGCGATCTAAAGAGATTTCAAACAATAACTGGTAATAAAGATCATTCAGCTATCATAAGAATAGAAATCAATTAGGATAAACCACTTTGCATAAGAAGTTAGGCAAAACAGTTGTGAACAGCATATCGCATAATAAGTTATTCATATATCAGACATAAATAAATGGCTCCACCATACAGAAGTGCCAAATGGTAACTCATACATTCATGCAATAACATATAAACAACTGAAAACTGTATATCACTTTAAGAATATAAGCAGAAATGGCCAAGAGATAAAAGTACCATTTATGACTAGTCCTACTCATAAACTTCAAGCAAAAATGATTTATCTCTACTTGTTCTAACATCTACTAAGAGTACAAAAGTGCGACATCAGTAATAGACATCAAATGCAAACATTAATAAATCTCAATCCATCCATTCATCAAAACCTCCTCTGAGGGTACAAAAGTGCATGTTCCGAGGACAAGTTTTTGACAAATTTCTGGACCCTTCTCTAAATGCATGAGAAGGGTTAAAATACTACTTCCTAATTCTAATAATAGTGTATTTACAAAATTTAGGATGCGGTTTTCAAATGACCGTCCTTTTTATAATCTAATTTTAAAGGAAAAAAACAACATTCTAAAATAAGACTACTTCTAAATTTGGTCTTTAAAGCTGCAAGTGTTCATCATGGGCTTGAGGAGAGTCGGCTGGCTGACTTCTGCGCTGAGCTGGGCTGCAAAAACAGAATCTATGAGAGCTGGCACTACTTTTTCGGCCGCGTTTATGATGCATTTCACAGTCATCCATTGACTATGTGGCTTGACTAAGTATGCCCAGTAACACTCCCAATTCAACCTGTTTAATGCTTGGAACGCTTTTCCCTTTTCCTGCGCCTTCTGCTTCCATTCTGCTTCCAGTCGTAGTTTATTTGGTAGGTACCCCGGGGTGGTCTCTTCATCATACATCATTCTATACAAGGGTAAGATAAGCCCGTGACAAATCTGGTAGAAGTGTGGGACGAACTGAGAATCCCATAACATCTTATGATAAACATGGATAGGTAATGGGTCGTGGGTAGTCCATTTCCAACCCATAGTGGGAAATTTAGACACATAACAAATAGAATCCATAACATATGCGGACAGATAAAAAGGAGGATAGACCCTTTGAGACAAGGATCTTTTAGACCGGTAATTGATAATAGCCATGTATATATTGTCAGAAAAGATCTTGGCCCAATCCATAATATCGGCATTTGTGGCAACATCTTTTAATGGTAGCCATTCAGACGAAAACTTACTGATATCCGGCATCCCAAATAATCTACAAAGCATGGCCGCAGCAAAACAATACGGAGAGGTGAGGGAACCAGTGCTGTACATATCGTTTTTGTCTTCTTTGAGCAGCTCCTCTTTTCTGGACCAATCTTTGGTGGTCTC
This sequence comes from Pinus tabuliformis, assembly GCA_031772625.1. NCBI lineage: Eukaryota > Viridiplantae > Streptophyta > Pinopsida > Pinales > Pinaceae > Pinus > Pinus tabuliformis. The sequence continues at coordinate 149,578,055 of CM062818.1, read as the reverse complement.
TACTAGGTTTGGGTTCTCTGCCACAAATTTCTTAACGAATTGTGCATTGTAAGTCGCCTGCGGTTCAGGAAGATGATACATAAGCTTTAAATCTTGCGCAGCGAATGATCCGATGAGCCCATGTCTTTGAACCTTGAATTGTTTGTTGTTCATCTCTGCATTGTCAAGTATCCACTTGATCATATCCGTATATGGTAGAATTTTGGGCCTTGCTGCTATCCGGTGAAGAAATGAACATGCTAGCTCCTCTAAGGATGCCTCGGAAGAGCGTTGTGAGCCCGCGACAGCAGCAACCTTCATTATTCTGGGATTCTCTTCTTCAAGCAGTCTGTACATGCTTTCCCATGTCGATATCCTTGCGTCTCTGTTACAGGCTGTGTCTGTATACAAAGGCGCCATCTCCTTCATCTTTTCCTTCGCCTCAGAGCCTTGAGCTTTATTTTTCTTTCCCATTTCTTCCTGCGTTTGGCTTTGAATCGTCTTTAGCTCTTCGTTCCTGCAGATTACGAGTGAAATGGAAATGACTGATCAAGAAAGGTGATGGGAGAGTTTTAAATGCAACAGATATATCAAATATGCCACCTTACGTGAAGTAATTCTTTACAAAAGCACGCGTCTTCATTTCATTTAATAGCTGACAACTAATTCCTTTACTATCATTAAAAGTGCATGATCTTGAGTCAGATTATGGTAAGTGGCTTTTCTTTGAATGGCGTGCCCGAAGGATTCGTGATGAAGTGATTTATGATTTGCTTACGTAACATCGCAGATCGCACCATCACAAATCGCACCATTGCAGATCGTGCGAATATAATATCGCAGAGATCGCAACATCGCAGGTTGCAGAAGTTTAATGTTTGTCGAATCTTGCCAGCTCATTTCTGCGATATGCGATCTTGCGATCGGTGTTATCGCAGATTGGTAAATCTTGAAGTTTTTCCTTATGAGTATTACTTTATTGCGATGCGATATTATGCTTAACACGAAAGTCTTGCGCATACCGATATTATAGAGAAATGGAGGCATTTCCTATCTTTTTTGCAACGTGGCTTTGAAGATATTTCCCTTATCGTAGACTTAGGTTAAAAATATTCAAAAGACCTTTATAAGCTTAGGATGGTAACCTTATTTTGAAGAAAGGAAACTCTTGCTTTTTTTCCTAAAATTTAACTAAGGGTCCCCATTCATTTAGTATTTTGGACAACATTTAAATGAACAAGGGGGGGGTGTTGCTGGCCACAACATGACCCTACCTAATGGGAAGACACTTCAAGGTAAAAACGGATCATGATAGCCTTAAATACTTTTTAGAACAAAGATTATCCTCTGAAGAGCAACAAAAGTGGGTCACAAAGATGTTGGGTTATGACTTTGAAATCATCTACAAAAAAGGGAAGAAAAATGTGGTGGCAGATGCACTCTCAAGAAAGAATGAGGATGTGGAAGCATTGTTGTGTGCCATTTCTATTATCCAACTAGATTGGATAAACGAAGCAAGGGAGGAATGGAAGAATGACGAAGAAGTGTGGGCACTTATTCAAAAGCTACAACAAGATTCCAGTACTTCTGATACATTTAGCTGGAAAAATGATTCATTATGGTACAAAGATCACTTATACCTCTGTAAGAATTCCCAGCTAAAACAAAAGATTCTTATGGAATTGCACACTTCTCCCTTAGGAGGGCACTCACGATTTTTAAAAACTTACCAGAGGGTTAAGAAGGAATTTTTTTGGGATGGCCTTAAATCAGATATTCAAAAGTTTGTGGCAGAATGTTTAGTTTGCCAACAAAATAAAGTTGAAACATTTGAATCATTGACCGGAGAATCCACAGTTTTAACATTTTTGTACCAACATTTCAAATCCCAAATGGGATCCATCTTCAGGATAAGAGAATGATGGATCCCATTTGGGATTTGAAACGTTGGTACAAAAATGTTAAAACTGTGGATTCTCCGGTCAATGATTCAAAAGATTCAAGCCACAGATCTCTGAAATCCATAAAGTTGAAACAATTAAGACACTGGGTCTATTACAACCTTTATCCATTCCAAGCCAATGTTGGGAGGAGGTTTCAATGGATTTTATCACAGGTTTACCCAAGTCTGAGGGAAAGAGTGTCATCATGGTGGTAGTTGACGGACTTACCAAGTATGCACACTTTTGTGCATTATCACATCCATTTAAAGCTAGTACAGTTTCTACTGCATTTATGGAAATAGTGCAAAAGCTACATGGAAACCTAAAGATTATTGTAAGTGACAGAGATCCCATTTTCACTGGAAATTTTTGGACAAAATTATTTTCTTGTCTTAGTACTCAGTTAGCTCATAGCTCATCTTATCATCCTCAATCTGATGGGCAAACTGAGATAGTAAACAAATGTTTGGAAGGATATCTTCATTGCTTTGTATCTGATAAACAGACACAATGGGTCAAATGGTTGCCTCTGGCTGAATGGTGGTATAACACTTCCTTCCATACAACAACAAAAATGACCCCATTTATGGCACTTTATGGGTATCAACCACCATCCATCACATCATATTTAAGAGAAAATTCTAAGGTTCAGGCAATGGAACATCACATTGAACATCAACAACAAGTCCTCCAACTCTTAAAGGATAACCTCGTGTTGGCACAAAATAGAATGAAACAACACTTAGATCAACATCGCAGTGAAAGAAGTTTTGATGTAGGTGATTGGGTATTCCTACGGCTACAACCATATAAGCAAATGTCCCTAAATAAAGCTAAGAAGGATAATAAATTATCACCAAAGTATTATGGTCTGTACAAGGTGTTTCAAAAGATTGGTACTATGGCATACAAATTGGAGCTTCCTGCAGCTTCTCGATTGCGCCCAGTTTTCCATGTTTCATGTTTAAAGAAGGTTATAAGCGACAAGCTCCCAATTCAAACAATATTTCTAGAACTTGACGAGGAATGAAAAATTATATTGGAATCGGAAGCATTCACAGAAACAAGAACTCGACAGCTACGAAATCGATCAATTTCAGAGTATCTTATCAAGTGAAAGAACTTATCTGCTGAAGATTCCACATGAGAGGATGAGAATTTTATGAAGAAGTATCCAGAACTACTCAAGCGTTGAGGACAACACTTTTTTGAAGGAGAGGGGCATGTTGGGTCCCTATAATACTAGTGATTACCCCATTACTATTGTATTTATACCCCTTATTTATATTGTTGTGCCCCTATTACCCCCATATTGTTATTTCTGTGCCCCATAGAATCCCTCTATTGTTATTTTTGTGGCTTTATATTATTATTGTTAGGACGGCTGGATCATATTGTGACTCCTTAGACTCCTATATATATAAAGGAGGTTTTTTCATTTGTATCATCCAAGAATTGTTCATTTATGTAATGTAAAGGAGGTTGCCCCCTCGAAGAGGCTGAATTCTAAGGCATTGATCTATATTTTCTATCTTTTCTTGCGCTGTTTTCATAACATATTCTTTGGGGAGTGGATAATTTCATGAGTAAGGATGATGCCATCCATAATCTGCTTGCCTTCCACATATTCAGATTGCTCAGGCGAGATGAGAAGTGGGAGCAACAATTTCAGTCTAGAAGCAATGATTTTGGAGAAAATCTTGTAGATTACATTGCATAGGGCAATGGGCCGATATTTAGGGGTATTGGGTTGAGCTTCCTTAATAATAGGGGCAATCAATGTGGCATTCATGGCTGGAAGCATCCATCTCAAAGTCCTTGATTCCTCAACTACTTGCAAGACTTCCATTTTTATCAGCTTCCAGAAATTGTGGAAAAAATTTGATGTGAAACCATCAGGACGAGTTGCCTTCCCCTCTTTCAATTGACGAACTGTAGTTTCCACCTCCTATAAGTTGACCGGCCTGAGAAGGAGTTGGTTATTCTCCTCTACAATAACTTTTGGAATATTCCTAGTAATTTTTTCTATGGCTTGCAATCTGCCAATTTGTGGCTCTTGATGAGCCTACTTGAAGTAGTTTAGAAGTTCATGCTCGATGTCTTCATTTGTTTCCACCTTTACCGCTTGCTCACTTTTGAATATGAGTGATATTGTTATTAATTCTTCATTCGATCATAGTCCGGTGAAATTTTTTTGTGTTTTTTCCTCCTTCTTTAAGCCATCTTATTCTTGATTTTTGCCTCCAGAGCATTTCCTCCTGATTTGCCCTCTTTGAAATCTGAGACTCAAGATACTTTTCCTGTTCTAAAAATTCATCTGATCTACCTTCTGTAATGATTCATTGCTGCAGTTGTTTCATGTCTTGATCGAGGGCACTTTGAGCCTGGAAAATGTTGCCAAAAGAAGAATGGTTCCATTATTTGATCTTGCTTTTGAGGTGTTCGAGCTTCTGCTGAAATTGGAACATTTTTGTGCCATTTGGAGGAGAAAATTTATTCCATTATGAGTTTATTAGGTTGTTGAAATTTGGATGTGACATCCAAAAAGCCTCAAAGCGAAATGGCCTTCGGGTGGTGTTGCTAGGATGAGACCATTGGAGAGAGATTGTCCCGTGATCTATTCCTGCCTCCCCTTTTTTCTTCTAGCTTGGTTATCATATTGAAGTCACCCCATGTGAACCATAGTGGATGCGCTCTTTCAGTATTGATTTCAGAAAGTGTGTACAAAATTTCTATCTTGTACATAGCCTCCTGGGGAAAATACACATTGGTTAAATGACCATGTATATTAGTCCCTATAATTTGAAAAGTGGCTTGAATAAAATTCCTCTTAGCATGGATGTTATTGAGCATAATGGTTCGAGCGTCCCAAATGATTGCTAGGCCTCCCAAAGCACCAGTGGCATCTAATGCTGTTGTGAGATATCCTAGCCAGGCCTTTGCTAGAGTTCATTCCAGAGAGGTTGAATTGCATTTGGTTTCTTGCAAGAATACGATTTGTGGCTTCTCTTGTTGTATCATATTTTTAATCAGTCTACCTTTCCTGGGGCTATTGAGCCCTCTGATATTCCATGATATTAGCTTCATTGAGGAATGTTGGGGAGGGAGTTGTAGTACTTTGTAAGCTTGGAGTATCTTCTTGATTCCACCAGCATTTCCCCAATGCAGATTTTTTGTTGGAGATCTATTTTCCTTCCACGCCTTTTGTTATCTTTGGTGATGTGCTTCCCATCCCAAAGGCCTCCAGTTTGAATGCCTAGGGATTTCTGCCTTTGTGCTCGTGAGAGAATCACTTCCAGATTCTCTAGTTGTCGCTCTGGGATTTTGTCATAATTTTTTGTTTTGCATGCCTCCTCAAGGCCAAGAATGTCCAGATCCCCAATATCTATGCTTTCTGGTTCCTCTTCCATGTGCTGAGATTCATTTAATCCTTCAGTTGTTTCTATTGCTATTATAGAATCAGGCTGCATGTTATCTACCTCCATTCCTTGAATGTTCCAGGCTGAGACCTTGTGCAGGGTGGAGGGGGATAGATCTATGGGCAGGGGATCTTTTTGGTTTTTCTTGGAATCTACATGGGTAGCTTGTTTGTCCTTCTCGGTCTCCCTCTCTGAGGGACCGAGGTTTTCCAGGTTTTGGTCAACTTGTTGGGCTAATGCTTCAAAGCTATTGCTCGTAGAGGGCTTGGAGGAGCTGGCTTGAGGCATTTTAGGATTTGAAGCCAGTTTCTTGTGGTTTTTCCTACGATTGGTGACTTTAGTGAAGCCATCTGAATCAGGCTTATCAGGTGCTGATGGATTTGAGGGTTTCTGATTTAAAGGACAGTCCCTAAATAAGTGGCCCAAGGCATGGCATCTTCTGCATCTAAACGGAACATGTTCATAGTCTATTAACTGAACCCATTCAACATCGTCATGGTAGAGACTTACCGCATCTGGAAGTGCCTTGCTGAGGTGCATATAGACACAAATTCGGGCATAGGAGGTGTATCTTCAGAGCTTTGTTTCCTCTGCAACTTTGATAAATTCTCCAAGACCATTCCCAATGTCTTGTAGAGAAGCTTCATCTTAGTATTCCAGTGGAAGAGAGTAGAGACGAATCTAGACTGGGGCCCAGATGAGGTCTTCTTTATCTGGATTGAAGCGCTTGATCCAGTCCCTAAGATACAGGCCGACTGCATTGAAGAAATATGGCCCTCCATCTAGGACCCTGTTTCGGTCCTCTAAGCAGTTGAAGATGGCTGTGAAGAACCCTTTAGGTCCTAGTTGTAGGGTGATGTATCCTTTCAGCTTCCATTTGGTTGCTATCCAGCCATGCAGATCTTTCTTTATTAGCCACAATCCTATAAACTTGCCTATCAGAGCATGGTCTCTCATGTAATGTATCTGAGTGTTGATTCGGTGACTTGGGAGTTCTATCTTCGGACATTCAGCATCTACTAGCTTGCAGGTGGTCGAGGTGACTTTGGGATGATCTTTGTCAGCTGTCTTGGCTTGTTGTGGATTCATATCCATGCTGTCTCCATTTTGTTCCTCTAGTTTGGCCCCTTCCTCATTCTTTTGTCGGGTTTCATTTTCATTGGGAGGAGGCTCTGCGTCCTCCCCCTGGGGGGATTCATGATATGCGTGACTTTTCTGTTGTGTATGGAAAGTCGTAATACTGGCGTCGTAGACAGGATTGCAGAGGTCTGTGAAGTTCTGTCATTGCAGTCTCTGCAGAAACCCTAGAACGTTGTTCCTCTGCGTGCCTTTCCTTGGCTAAAACCGACCTCGAATCTAGTTTTTCTAATCAAAATATTTTATTAATAATTATAATTATGATTTATTTTATTTTTTTTAATAATGTTTAAAAAATATTACTAGATTTCTACGATAATACTAACCAAGAAAACAACAATTATTAGTATTTTTAATTACTATAGTTATTATTTATTTTGAACTTTATATTATTTGCAATTTTTTTAAGAAAGGAAGAATGTCCAATTACTTTGATGACTATAATGTTTTTGTCTTTTTGTTATTTGTTTAATATTTCTTTGGCAATCTACCCAAAGGGATCATTTCCTATCAGTTCAACCCCCCGAGGGTGTCTAGAGAATGGAACTCGTGATCTCTTAGTAGCAAAATTGTTTGATGAGTATAATGTTAAAAGTTAATAGGTGTTTTTTTATGATTTACAAATAATAACAATAATAATAAAATGTATTTAAAAAATTTATGTAGTAGTTTTAATGGTTAGTTTACATAGTATTTGTGTCTAGGATATATGAGTACTTTTCAGCCAAAATGTGTAAAATTGTAGCTGAACTTGCATAGATTAGATTTAGCTAGAAACAATAAACAAATTTCGTAAAGAAAGAAGAAATAAAATTGATAGAGAAAATAATTAATGATTCCTATTAATGTGCAAAAGAAGAAATTATGAAGAATATAATTCAATGCAATATCTTCTACATGGTTGAACTAATAAAGTAGTCAGTACAATAGTGAATATGGAGATATGTGAAAATGCAGTAAAAAGAGCTTGCATCAAGGCCTAGTTAACTGACCATGCATCCTTAGTTAAATGTCTCATGCAAGTGGTCATAATCTTAGTTAATTGGCCTTGTATTTATTTGTTATCTACCTCATGCAAGTGGAGAGAGTCTTCGTTAATTGACCTTGTAGTCATTAGTTAACTATCTCACGCAAGTGGATATTAGTATAACTCATGCATGCAATTGTGGAGTGCCCTCTTGATGATGATAATAGGGTTTTCATTCATGACTCCACTCACTAGTCTAGCTCAAGTAAAATTAAGTGTATGATATCTCCAACAAAAGGAATCCATACCAACATATTTCAATTAATATCTTAGAAGGTGAAATAAGCATGTTGCAACACCATTGATGCAATAACACCTTATTATTTGTTGTTGTGACACCATTGCTGCAATATCACTTTTCTATTTCATTGTTCTGACAATGTTGTTGCAACACCACCCTATTCTTACAGTTTTACAACATCACCCTGATGTTATGTTGTTGTGACATCGCTCTGCTGCTATCTTTCTATGACATTGTTGCTACAACTTTGTGTTAGTATTACGTTGTTGTGACATTGATACTATTATAGTGGTACAATCTCCTGTAATAATAAATATTTTTTACTATAATGATAACACATATCTCAAGGGACATTGTGGTGAAGTGGTGGACCACTTGTATAAAGAAATAATCATTAGCCAAGGCGTCGAACCATTGTGACTAATCATGGAGAGATTTATTGGTTATAATAATTTTCCAAACACATGATAAAATCTCATATTTATAGCAATGGGATAGGTATAACATATAAGTATAACAACCAATTACTATTGGAATAATAATGACACCTATGTAGTTCAACTCACACTTATTGAAACAACACTATCTAGAAGAGTGCATTGTAACAATACATTTCTCCCATTAATTCTAACAAAACATGAAGTTGTATGTGCGAATTGTTGGAATAGTGGAAAAAGCTAAAAGAAAAAATTTATTTTAAAAACAAGATTTACTTCAAGAAAATTCTTTGTAGTTTTTATAATGATGGATGCTTACAAAATAGTAGTAGTGATATATCATCTAATGCACATAACAATACCAAGATAAATATATATCTATGTAGCTAAAGAGTTATGTAGGTTTTTTCTATACGCTCTAAGTAAATCTTTGTCTCGTTCGAATGCTTCTTTGTTATCAGGGTTTGTTACTTTTCTACATATAAATTTTCTATTGCAACTTACACTGTATTACATTTTATGTGCGCTCATATATGCGAACATGAACACTTGAGACGTGTTCTTTGATAGCCCATACTTATGGAAAATGTATGGGGCTTTGTATGGGAGAAAAAAAATATCATTTGGCTAAAGATGGTTTTGGCCAACAACATAAAAACACAAACATGGAGAGGTAAAATGCCCTTAGTAACAAAGGAATAAGGAAAACCAACAATTTTAATAGAGAAAATAAGAAGCAAATATCCTTCACAATCTATTGAGCAATAGACTTAGAAAGATGACTAAAGTTGAACCCATATGCTTCAATCCCTTCCATGAATCAAATTTTGAAGACTAAAAACCTCATATTAGGGAGGTGTGATCGAAAGCTAAATCTAAACAAATGTCAAATAATTTTAGTAGTTCATTAGTGAAGAAAAACTCAACCAAATAAGAATGTTGGAATTTTGGGATTGTAATCTATAAAGTTCAAAAATGTCAAAAACATTATTATAATTCAACAATTGCTAAGAAAATGGGGTTCAACAAAGTGATTATATATTGATTTCCTATTTAGGTTTCCAAGGTAACATTCAAATTCATACATTATTGTCTGATTGAGTTGAGGCATGCTTGATTTTTATTTTGTTTAATTGGAACTGCCCCAAAACTCCTTCGCGTCACCAACTCTATTTTTGGTTAATCCCTTTGAGTAACTGATTTTCTCATTGGGTTAAAGTATAATTTATACACTTTAATTTGCTACACGACACAAGAAGAATGATTCATTTGTTCATTAATTCATTGGTGAACATTTCCTCAGCGTTAGTAAATTTGTCAAGACTCTTTGTATTGCTAGATCACCCACAATTCAATTTCTATCTGGTTGGAGTGTTGACACAAGGAATGAGTTTCAATGTTGTCTAGGATATGTATTACACTATGTATATGGTCATAAATTTCATATTAATGTTTTATTAATTATGGATAGGGTCTCTTATATGTTGGCATTAAGTTTCTTTCAACCAACCTTGGACCCACTCCAACCCAAGTGCATTAGAATCTATCTATAAATCGATCTATGCGTGCACATGCATGTCATGAAAAGAGAAGTGCCATGGATCACTTAAATAGGATTAATTTTTAGGCAAATGTGATATGAAATTATGAATACAGTGTTGGGTTTGGAATATCATGAAATTATGAATATAGTGGTGCTATGGATCACTTAAATAAGTGTAATGTTTAGGCAAATGTGATATGAAATTATGAATATAGTGTTGGGTTTGGAATATCTTGAAATTATGAAAATAGTGTTGGGTTGGAATATATTGAAATTAAGGCGTCCTTATAAGTTGCATATATGATCACCTATTTGTGTTGTTTCAACCCCTTATAAGCATTTCAAAGTTGAAATTTACTCTCAATACCAGGTGAGTGATTATTTACCTTTAGCCATGAGCATATATAGTCATTAAAATGACATTACATCAGTTTGCACAAGGAAACACTATGAAAAATGAATGTTATTCCTCTTGTTATTGCTTGGATATGAATGGACTAGCTCCATATAATTAATCAACTGTTGGGTTGAATGATGTGTTTTGTATCTTGAGTATTGTTTAAATAAATATCATAATGCAAATATATGGTTGAGGTTTGTTTAATAGAATTGTAAATGTATTTTCTTTATGATTTTGGCATTTGCTAAAAAGCAACCATTTACAGTTCAAACAAACTCTACAAACTAAAAATCTTGTATGAAATTAAGTTCTTTCATCTTTTTAACTTATATTAAGTAGTGTAGATGGAGATGCAATAATCATCCTATTGCACTTCGTTTTTATAATCAAAAGTGTTTGGTGTTTTGAGTATTGTTTGAATTCAAATATAAGATTGATGTCACTATAATACAATTATAAAATGTTGATTCTTTATTCTTTTGCCATTGACTTTAATATTTTGAAAAAATAATAACTTAATAATTAAGAATTTTTATATTAAATTTAAATGTATAAATTTTATTAATTTAAAAATTAGATAATCATTATTTTAATTAATTTTATATGAAACAAATATAAATTGTTTTAATTTATAAATAAATATAATTTTATAAGCATAAAAAAATTTAGATATAAATTACAAAATCATAATACTTTAATAGAATCGGTATTGAAGCTAAGACACTAGACACCTCTAAACACACTATTAGATAAACAACCAAATGAACTAAAAACTCATACTAAATTACCAATTAACACTTTCCATCTTTCCCTTTCACCTTTTCGAATTAGGTTAAGTAATACCGATCAATTATGTTAAGTAATATAGATCGATAGCGAAATAATTATAGTATCTTTCCTCTCAATAAATAAATGCATAGATCGGGAGACAAATAAAAACAAAATATCTCACCTCTTTATAAAAAGGAATTGTTCATGCTTTAAAAAACCTTCCCGGAGTTAAAAATCAAAATGGAGTTCTAAAATGCACTCGATATGATTGAAAACAAAGTGATCTGACATTGTAGGGAGAGATGTCGATATTTGATTGATTGACGGTAGTCTCGAATGCGCAGTCATCTAATTGATACCAGAGAAGAAAAATCAGCGAGAAAATCCGGGTGATAAGTAGTCATCAATTGGTGCACTTACTAGTTTCCTGTTTCATGTCCTTGACGTGTCACAGAATCCAGCAACGCCCTTCCTTTGTAATCGTTGGATGCCAGCAGATTCATAAACTCGGAGATGTTTGTCTCCCTGTAGTGCTGGGTGCTGTTAACTCCAAATTGCATCAAAAGTGACCCTAGTTAAGAAAGGGGCAAATGTAATCATAAAATCGGAATACGCAGATGTGGAACACATTTTGACGTGGATACAATCATAATCTGATCACATTGCAATCATCCATGATAAGTAGAGATGAATATATTATTTCAAATCAAATTTTAAGTGAAAGATGGAATGACGGACATTTTGTTTCCTAATTCAATATATTTTGATTTGATCTATGAGTCTGTAGCCTAGACATTTATAACCTAGATTCCCCACAAAACATGAAAATTGAACAATTTCAAATCTATTGAAAATTTAGTTTTTATTTGGATTTTCAAGATAAAATTTTGAATCTTGTGGGGTGATACATATTTGATACATATTTTGATATAGTATTATGTGGTTAAGTTTATATGTGTTTGATTTTTTTAACATTTAGGTATAATTATTAATTTATTATATAATATATGGAGTTTTATTTCATTCTTAATTGAGTTGCTGGAGAATATTTGCTACTAGTGAGTAAATCCCCAAGCCTATTTACATTAATAAGTCATTTATTGAATTTAACTGGATTGCATATTCCAAGAGTATTTGGAAATCTGATGGACAAGAGTGAGGCCATTTTTTTTTACCACTCTTTTGTGTTCACGTTTCAAAATATTGTTGAAATCTACAATCCACGTAAGGATGGTTTAGATGAAATGACTCTTTCTTTGTGCATTTTGTTATTTTTGTTTGAATTTGAGATATTTAAGAATCACAAGTTTAATTTGTTTAAGTTGTTTAATTTTCAAAGCACCAGCTTAAGGAATGTGCTTGAATGCTCAATCGGTTACATATTACACCCTATATAAGGTCACAAATTTAGGTAAATGTTTAGACTAATTAATAGATGAAATGACTCTCATTTTTGTCAATATTGTTTAAAATCCATATTTTTAATGATCATAACTTTAAGTTATTTAACCTACCCACTATAAGTTTCCTAGGGTTTTTCATGGAGTTGAATAATTTAGGCGTTCAAAAAGAAATTTTATTATCAAATTCAAATAAGAAAGATCATTTTCCCTAGGAGTTTTTAAGGGAGTTGCAATAATTTAAGAAATAAAATAAAATACATTTTAAATAATAGGAAATCACAATCTTTCCATAAAATGTATTATCAAAACATTATCATCATTTCATTTATTAGGTAGACTAAACCTTAATTAAATGTTTATTAGTGGCCTCTTGTCACCATATATACTAGCAAACTTTGTAGAGGTTATTTCAGCCACCTTGTGACCCACACTCACCAAATATTATTAGCATCTATATGCACAATGACCCACATTTTAAAAATTAGATATATTCTTGTGTGTGTGGGTGGAAGTTGTGAAAGTGATGAAAGTAAGAAAGTTATGAATCATTTCAAATTTGGTAGGAAACTGTGAATAGTTTTGTGTGTTAGGAATATATAGAAATAAAGTATCTTTCCAAGTTACAAGTACAATGCTCCTTTTGTGTTGTTATATAGATCCATATAAGCATTTCAAAGTAGAGATTCACCCTCAATACCAAGTGAATACCAAGTGATGGTTCGTTACCTAATTTTTAACATGTTCAATAGTGATAAAAAATGACATTGCATGGGCTAGAAAATTCTAAAAATAGAATGTTGTTGAGCTTGTTATTTCTTAGATGTGAATTGGGTAACTCACATTACCATCTTCAATAGTGATAAAATTGGCATTGCATGGGCTGGAAAATACTAAAAAGAGAATGTTGTTTGGCTTGTTATTGCTTAGATGTAAATAAAGTGATTCCACCTAATTAATTAATTGCTAGATGGTAGAACATAATTACTTGGTATTTAACAATTGTTTAAACATGTTTGAATGCAAATATATAATTAGTATTGGCATAAAAAAATTGTAAAATATTTGTTATTTATAATTTTAATAATTTAGAAAATCAAATTAATAAACTAATTTAAATCTATAAATTGAATACTTTAATATTTAATAGTAAACACCGTGATGATTGAGAAATTACACACATAAATCCAACATTTAAAAATCAAAATTACTTTATAAACATATATTGGATTAACTCTTCTCATATCCCTCTAAATTATATTAGTATAAATACTACCCTAAATAATTACAATGTCTGACATATATTGGATTAACTCTTCTCATATCCCTCTAAATTATATTATTATAAATAGTAGCCCAAATAATTACAATGTCTGACCTATTCATAAGTACAATTATTCAACCTTTTAGCTTTTCTAAAGAAACTTTCCCAAATTAAAATACAAATGCACACAAAGTAACATCCTACCCTGGTAGTGAAATACATTGTAAGAAAGATGTCTATGTATGATTGATGGATGGTTTAGTGCTATGTGCGTACTCATCTGGTTGATAAAAGTGGAAAAGCTCAACGAAAAAATGTGGGTGAATGCCAGTTATCAATAATTTGGTGTGTCGTGGAATCTACGTACGCCCTTGCTTCGTAAACCTTGCCAGCAGGAAGATTCATGAATCCGGGGAAATTTGTCGTTTCCCGTTACGGTGCTGGTCGGTGATTCATAAGTTCGGGTGCGTGACAATTTGTTTGCCTCGAAGGCCATCCTCATCAAAAAGACCGCCACCGAAGTGCGTTAAATCTCTGAGTTCATCACTGTTCGATATTATACCACTGTCTTGTAAGTACCTCCATGTGATCATCTACGTGATCATGATGTTAAGCATGGAGGAGTTGGGAAATAGTAATACTGCCTTCCACTGGCCATTGTTCATAACGAAAAATCTAATTCGCGGAAAAAAATAATGGATAGAGGAGGGAACAGAACGTAAGTTTACAAATCACACAGACCATACTATACATAACCTAAATTTACAGATAACATAGACGATACTAAACGGAACCTAAATTTACAAATAACATAGACGATACTACACAACATAGATAGAAATTTAAATTAAATGAAGTGTTTGAGAATTGAAAGATAAATGGTAAGAAAATTGTATAGATATTCCCTATAAGGATATTTCATATTTTAATAATAGTGCTACTAATTTAGCTCTTGCAGACATGTAAATTTTTTATATGTAAATTATAGGTTAATTTTATGAAATTGAGAGTAATTAATATATTTTAATATTTCCTTTTACTTATGACCATTACTACTTATTGGTGTATATGTCAGCTAAGTATATAGCATTTGATATTATTTAAAAAGAAATGTTCTATTTTTACATGCTATATAGTAGCTTGTTCTAGCTTTATGTTGTACAAGTTTTTTCTTTATTCTGCCACAAACTATATCTTCCATAATTTTTATATTCTTCACTTCCAATATTACTTTGGTCTTCTCTTTCAATATTTCCTTATCTTCTTTATGTTATTCTTTTTCTCCATCTACTTGTAATTTAACTACTATTGTTTGAACATTTTGTCAACATCTCTAAGATAAAAAAACATCATCTTCATTTTCTTTCATATTTTATTCCACTTGTGCAAAACCTTCAATAATTGCCGTAATTGACTTGGTTGCCTTTATCTTTTTTGTATTTTCTTCTACTTTAGTATGACAATTTTTAGTGTGTAGGTTCATAATCAAATTCAAAATTCACTATCATGTTCTCCTCTCATTTTTCTATTATTATAAATATAGTTTCAATTTCTATCTTCTCAGTGTGTACCTTCATAGTGGGCTTCACTTAGTTCACCATGTTGATGCTCTACATCTAGTATAAAGTTACATTTTTTCAAAGAAATTCTATCTAGTCTTCAAGTACAATCTTCATGTTTTATTTATCTTCTTTTGTTTCCATGGGCTCTTCTACATCTTCTCCTATTATTTCTGCAATGTCAAAATCTTTCATTTCTCTGTACAAAAATTACATCATCAACTATAATGCGTTGTGAATCAACTTATTATTGATTTGTGTTACTTTCCGTGTATGCCATATCTAAAATATCCCAAGCATCTTTAAACTTGGTTGCCACTACAATTTTAAGAAGAATGTTGTCATATAAACCTTGTTGAATAAGAAACAGTGTTGTTGCATCATCCTTTTTATTTACTATAAAATAATCCTTCTCTTAAATCATAGGCTCATAAACTGCTTCATGGATTTCTCAAACCCATCCAACAATATCTTATAGATATTTTGCATGTAGATTGATTCTTGTGCCAATGACCTACAAGTTATAATTTTTACCAATAAAAATAGTCACATGGTGAAAATAAGAAATATTGTATACCTACAACTTGGAAAATTTACCAATAAAAATAGTTACATGGTGAGAGATAAGAAATAATTTAAAAATAATTTTATCTTTTCATTTTCCTTCTCTCCTTATTATCTTACCTTACTTCAATTTTCAAACATTTATTTTATTTCTATGACAGACTAAAACCAACTTTCAAAATGGTCTTCACCCTTATGCTCTAATATTAAAAAAAATGAAAGCTCAAACAACTCCAATCGGCCAAATTCGAATATTGTAGCTAGGGCTAACAGCTTGGCGAATTCCATTGTAGTGGTTAGGGATGGTGGCTATTGTTGGGAGAGTTTGAAACTCTCAATGAACAAGGGTAGTTTTCCTTAGAAAAATACAATGAATGGATACTCTACCTCAACGAATAGCAAAATGGGGGGCTAGATCTGGGAAACAGATAGCTAGAGCTTGTGCCTCTTTATCAATACACGATTCTCCCAATTATAACTAGGTGGGTCTGCAGATTAATGGCTACTAATACCTCATTCAATGGAAGTTGGTGCAAAAATATAAACTATTGGAATATGTTGATTATTATATGTCACTTCTATTAGCTGGAAGTTAATAGTAGAGTGTAAATCTAAGAGATATATATATATATATATATATTTTTTTAGGAATCGGCAACTGCGGTGGTATCGTACTCGCGTTACACGGGGTCGAATCCCATCGGCTACCTCTATAACCTCTAGGAGGGTCCGCCCAGGCCGCCTTAAACGTCCCTCGGGTTTTCTTGGGGTTTGAACTCGTGACCTGCATAGCTGCACGAACGACTTAGCAAATCGTTTGCTTGCCACTAGACCAAACCCCCAGGGCCAAATCTAAGAGATATTACTTGTATATGTGAACTAGAATTAACGTAGCCATAATTAACATTTTAAAGATACTTTTAGAGAATTATTCGAGAGTTTTGTGTTTTTCTAATTATGTATTTTCAAGAAAATTAATTAATCTAAATTCAAAACTTCCAGTTTATTGCTATGTAGAGATATTTTGAGTATTTGACTGTTATAGTATTCTAATTTCCTCCTCTACTCTGTTCTTCCCTGGTCTTTTAAATTGGTATCAAATATAAAGAAACCAAACTTGAAAATAATGAAGAACGGATTCGTTTTGTAGTTTTTTTTATTGTGTTTGTATTTAGGATTTAAATCTTATTTTCCAGAAATTTTGTTTTGATCTCCCCGACTAAATATACTCCTATAAGATTTGTATTGTTTGATTATCCATTTAATGAAAGCCAACATTGTGGCAGCCTCAGGAGGACTACAAGTTTCATTCATTTAGATTTTTGTCTTCCATTTTTTAGTTGGCATCAGAGCGTAGTGGATATCGGCGCTAGTCAAGACTGATATTTTTGTATGCTAAAGTCTCAGGGGAAGTTATGAGCTGTCGTATTTATGATCTGTGTGGCGTAAAAGATCATAAAAGGTGATTCGTGTGGCATAAGAGCCGATTTTGTGGTTTTTCCTTTCCATCCATCGGAGATCTTGTACTTAAACGGTACCTATGTGGAGTATAAGTCGTCGACTGGTGTGGCCATGTGTGTGAAAGAGACGTTGACTGGGTAAAAGTCCAACACGACAGAGACACCTCACCAGAAGAGTGGGAAGCAGCTTGGCATCGCTTGAAAGATCGGATCAATTAGCTTTGTTTGGAAAAATGTTGAGGAGAAATATGTGGAAACCAACAGTGTTGAGCCAATAGTGTGAAGCTTGAGGAAGCTCGGTGTAGGGAAGCAGGCTCTGCCCATTTGAAAACTCTGGCGTAAAGACTGTCAACAAATCTGTTGGTGTGGAGCCGATCTTGATAACGCGAAGGAATGTGTGGAGTGTTGTGTTGAGTTGAGTGCTAGAGGCCTGGAGCAGATGGGGCCGAGGAGAAGCACGATGAAGGAGAGGGCGATTGAGGCAGATTGTGACGAGGCTTATTTGAGCATGGAGTGCAGGTGTGATTGTTGGTGGAGTCTGACCGCTATGGAAATTGAGGTTGTATAAGAAGGATCCCATTCTATAACTAAAGAGGAGGCAACAAATTTTGGGTTAGAAGGACCAAGCTGAGTATTGAACATCATTGGTTAGCATTAAGGGAAATACGACACCTTTGTTGACCAGGTAGTCTGGACGCTCAGTGCTCAGGAACTGTCAGCCTTTTTTATGTAAGCAGTGCATACAAGTCCCGAGAGAAGGTGCGTCGATGGAGGTCACCTTACAAAATTGAGATATATTGTAATGCTGCGCATTGGTTAACAATTGAAAGGAGCGGTGACAAGCATTGACCATTTTATTTTGATCAACATGCATTTTAAAAAGGAGTTCATACTGTGAGTCGTTTATGAACATTTTTTTTTGTACATATATAATGTTTGGATATATATGCCATTTTTAATTGAGATCCATTTTTTTGAAGTTATCGTGCTCTTTGTTAGAGCCTTTATCTAGATTTGTTTTGCATAAATATATATTTTGAGCAATTGGAGGTGTTCTTGAAAGGCGATGTTGAAGATTGGGACTCCCTACCAAGACGTCAAATCCAATTGCAAAACGTCAAATCCAATTGCAAAGACATATATTAATGAGGAAAATAAATTGGACGGATCCAAGTATGTTAATTGGAGGTGTTCTTGAAAGGCGATGTTGGAGATTGGGACTCCCTACCAAGACGTCAAATCCAATTGCAAAACGTTAAATCCAATTGCAAAGACATGTATTAATGAGGAAAATAAATTGGACGGATCCAAGTATGTTAATTGGAGATTCAAGTTGCAAACACTACTGAAAGGTTATGGAGTTTGGACCATCATAAAGTGAAAAGAACAAAACCTATGTAGGCAGGAAAATTGCATCAATCAAGACTAGGGATAACAAAGAAAATATATTATTAAGGATATCTGTCAAAGATAATGTAATCCCTCACATTCGTGATTGCAAGACATCTAATCAAAACTTAGATACAATGAAGGAATTGTATGAAACCAAAAATACAAATCGAGTCTTCTTTATGAAAAGTAATATCCTATATATTAAAATGGAAAAGAATGAATATGTTAGTGCTTATTAAAGACTTGAATGATAAACTCGAAGATATAGGAGAATCAATAACTAATACTAATCTTGTCATAATCAATTTAAATGTAATGTCAGAAGATTATCAGATGTTTATTATAGGTCTTGTACCAAGCGAGAAAGCTCCAACTTTTGAGGAATTGACAGGTATACTGATGTAGGAAGAAGAGAGGTGTAGGAACTTCAAGCCTCAGAATCCAAATTTAGCACTTGTCGCGAAGAAGAAGTTCTTCAAAGGGAAACAAGGAGGAGGAAGTAAAGGTGGAAGTCTATCTCAAAAAAGGCCATTTCCAAAACCAAATCAAGGTATGTCATCTGTCAGAAATAATTCTAGATTGAAATGTTTTTATTTTGGTAAAAGTGGGCACCTTTCTAGAGATAGTTATAAGAAGAAAATTGATGAAGCTATGCATAATAAGCACACAAGACATTCATGACAGTTTGCGGGAGAAAGCTTGAACTTTGATCTCAGAAATCTCAAGTTATTTATGTTTAATGCCACATTGTCTACTGAAACGGATGATGTTAATGCTTGGCTTGTGGACTTTGGAGCTTCAATTCACATGACATGCAATAAGGACTAGTATGAGAATATCAAGGAAATAATAAATGTTGGAAAGATCTATCGCAAAGATGATCATGCACATCAGATCAAGGGATATGGCGATATTTCAGTGACTTTGCTAAATTGTAGTATCAGGCGTAGTCCCAATGCTATGAATGTGCCCCGGATCAAGAAAAATATGATCTTTGTGTCCACAATCACATATCATAATCTGAAGGTTGAATTCTTCAAAACACATAGCATAGAAAAATATTTGTTGGATCACTACAAACTTGTTACTTCAGGAGTTAGAGTTGAAGGATTGTACAAGCCTATGTCACTAGCAAAAGTAATCAAGCACTGACTTCTACAACTATGACAACTGAATGTCCTTAGCATCATAGTTATGGTCATCTCAATTATCATGATTTTTTGTTGTTATAAAAACAAATAATGGTTGAAGGACTCCCTATGTTAAAGAATGATTATGCTTCTTGTGAAGGTTGTGCATTAGGAAAATTTCACAAAGATGAATTCCCCTATAATTTAGATACAAGAAGAAGAGATGTATTAGAACTTGTGCACTATGATGTTTGTGGACCAATGAAAACCAGATCCCTAGGATGCACTTATTATTTTCTATTGTTTATTGGTGTTTGTACAAGGCACACTTGGGTGTACATTCTTACGAGAAAGAGTGATGTTTTTTAGTATTTCAAAGAATTCAAAAAAATGGTAGAGAAGCAAACAGGGGAGTGCATAAATATCCTTCGTTTAGGTGAAGGGGAATAATATAGGTTGGGGAACTTCATCAAGTACTACAAGGATCATGGAATAATGCAGCAATTTATAGTACCCTACAATTTGGAGGAGAATGTTGTTGTAGAAAGGAAAAACAGAACATTGGTGGAGTGTGCACGGAGTATGATCGAAGGTAAGAACCTGACAAATTCTTATTAATGACTTCCTTGTATGTTGATGATTAAATTATTACAGGAAATTCAGTTAAACTAATTAATGGAATTAAGCCCCGTGAGGTATTAAAATAATAAAATGCCCACGTATGAATGCACAAGTTTGAAATCTTTCTCGTTCCAAATATTTAAAGAAGTCATATTGTTCGCTTGACTTTTTTTAACTGCATGAGTGTGTTTTTGAAAGGTTCCTTATTATATAAAAAGAATCAAAGATTTTGTTTAAATAAGGGTTTGTCAAAAGTCATTTTTAGTTTGGTTAAAAGCCTTAAAGGAGGTTTATAAAAGTTTTTTGTTTTGTTTTTTAAAAAACTTTTATAAAATTAAAAATGAGGGTTTATAAATTTCTCTAGCGAAAGAGGGTTTTATTATTTGAAGAGAATATACTTTTTAAAGGAGGTTTTTTTTAAGATGGTTGCATCTAGTTTCCAGCCACTATTTACATCGTTTACAGGGAAGTATTATGATGTGTGGGCTATTAATATGGAGACCACATTAAATTATCATGATGTTTGGGACTATGTCATGAATTGATTTCCAAATCCTAAGAATGAAGTAGAAGAACAAGCCCTATTAATGCAGAGAGGGAACAATGAAAGAAAGACAAAAATAAGAATGCACAAGCATTGCAGATTATCTAGCAAAAAGTGGACCGAGCGGTGTTCTAGAAAATTATGATCATGTCTTCAACAAACACAACATGAGAGACTTTGGTGACAAGCTATAAAGGCATGGCCAAAGTCAATATAGTTAAGTTGTAAAATACTAGAAGAGATTTTGAAAGTTTATAGATGAAGGAAACAAAGGACAACAATTCATTCATGAATGAAGTCTTGCCTATCATAAATCAGTTAAGAATTTATGGTGATGATATAAAAGATAAAATGGTGGTTGAGAAGGTCCTCAGATCTTTGTCTACCAAATTTGATATTTCAGTTGTAGCCATAGAAGAAGCCAATGATTTGGAAATGCTAACAGTTGATGGGATCACTTCTATCCCATGAGGCAAGTGTTTCCTCCTCCCACATCTACCCAAATAATCTGCCAACCTGGGTAAACATGTGATGAAAAGTTACTATGATACAATTTGACTCCCTATGTGTTAGTTTTTTTTATAACTGAAATGGTTAATTTTTATTGATAAAAAGCTGGTCAGGCATAGCTTGAACGACCATTACAATTTCCAATAATGACTAAAGCACTCTTTCCACTGGAATGATTGCCTTGATCGGAGATTCTACATTTATGATGATCATTCCTTCTTGTAGAGAGCATCCAATATTTGCCAATCTGTCCGTGTCTTTGTTTAGTCCTCTGAGAATGTGGCATATTTGAACTGAATGGAAGTCTTTCAGAATTCTGTTTACTCTTGCTAGATATTTATTCAGTGCTGGATCCTTGAGTATTTTCTTTTTTACCATTGTTTTTATCAGCAATTCTGAGTCACCTATGATTAGAATTTCGTTTGGGTTTTCTTTTCTGGCAATTTGGCAGGCTTTCCAGAGACTGAGAATTTCAGCTTGATTGTTAGTTTTCAGTCTAAGGCCCCAACTGAATTTGTCTTTTTTCCCATTCTGAAAGAAGATCACACCTCCTGCTCTTGACCTCCCTGAGTTGCCTTTTGATGCTCCATCAAAGAAAATGGTACACTTGTCCTAGGATTTCCACCACTTGTGGAAATTGTCCTCAGATTCACGGATCTGCCTTCTTTCCTTGTGAATTGGGCACTTATTTGCTGAATGTCTGGCATTTCCTGTGTAATCTTCCAACCACGCTCTTTCTTCGCTTCTTAGGGAGTTGTCTTCCTTTTATGTAGAGTGATTAAGAGTTTTTAAGAGGAGCTTCTTTGCCTGTTCCACCACTATTGTTGTGGGCAGCTCAGTGTTATTGAAAATAATCTCGTTCCGGGCTAACCAGATTTTCTAGCAAACATATTTTGGAGCAGCTATCCACACTTTGTTCCATATTGATTTGCTGACAGTACAGTGGGGATAACTGGCATTCCAGGATGTAAACATGGAGGCTATCGTGCTTTGAGTTGGGGGGCTCACATTCAGCCTAGAGACGAAGATGGACCATACCTCCTTCGCAAAATCACACACTATGAACATATGACTTGCAGTTTCTAGATCTATTTTGCAGAGGGTGCATTTGTGTGGCCCTGCTATACTCCTTTTGAACAGATTTTCTCCCGTAAGGATTTTGTTGTGAAATAATGTCCAAAAAAAGAAGTTGATTTTAGGGATGCTGAAGCTGTCCCAAATCTGCTTCCACACGGTTTCCTGGTATGGCGAATCTTGTTTACTTTGCATTTGATAGTATCCTTGACTTGCTGTGTACACTCCGTTCTTGCCCTAGCCTCAAATGTCTTCATCATCAATGTGAACTGGGGCAACGTCAGAGATTGAGTCGTTGAGGGTGGCCAACTGAGCGTTTAATTGTTCTGGAATTCTGGGGAGATTCCATCTCTGCCAATTGCCATTACTGTCCCATTCTAATATATCCTCGATTTTCCTGATGCCTTTTTCTCGGAGCTAGTCTCTGATCTCAACGATCTCCATGTTTTCGATAAGATGGTGGTGTCCCGTTATACAATCTTTCCATAGCTTGGTTTTTTTCGCATTTCCAGGAATGCAATACAGATTGCTTCTGAAAAACTCTATACCTTTGATGCACAATTTCAAGGCCTGCATGCCTTTTGGATTTTTCTTTGGCTTGAAGGTCATGCTAGTCTGATTTTTGAGGTATTTCTGCTTGAATATCTGGCTTATTGGATGATTAGGCTCAGTGCAGAGCTACCATAACAACTTGCAACCTAGAGCCAAGTTTGCGTGCACGGGATCGCGGATTTGAAGACCTCCTTCATCCATCGGTCTTTTCACAGTTTCCCAACAGATTAGGTGGAATCTATTGGTGTTCCCGCATCCATTATTCCACAGAAAGTTGTGCATGAATCTAGAAATTTGTTCTGAAATGAATTTAGGAGCCAGCATAAGAGAAGCTTGAACTATGGGCAAAGCCGAGAGAACAGATTTAATAAGCGTGAGTTTACCGCCTGTAGATAGCCAGAAGCCTCCCCACGCTCCTATCTTCTTTTTGAATTTTGAGATTAACTCCTCCCACAGGTGATTTCTATTGGAGCCCAGCGTTATAGGGAGACCCAAGTATTTGATTTTTTCCCATTCTGCGTGCCCTGTATATCCCAGGTCTTCTGGAATTTTCCCAATTATATGTTGGTCTGTATTCCAACCATAGACCGTGCTTTTCTTCTCACTTACCAGTGCACTTGGGATGCTGTAGAATTTCTGTAAAATGGTTCTGAAGGTATTTGCTATTCTTGAAGAGGCCCCCCTCAGCAAGAGTGAGTCGTCAGCAAAAAGTGCATGATTCACTAGTTCTATACCTTTCTCGATTCTGATCCCTGGTATACTGCGCTTTTGTCTTTCCAAAGTCAACCTTCTACTTAAAGAATTTTCCATCAGGATGTAGAGAAAGGGTGAGAGGGGACAACCCTGCCTCAAGCCCCTGGTGGCTAAGAAGAAATTTGCAGGTTTGCCATTTATCATTGGTGCTATCCATATCTTCTCCATGCATGCTTTGATTAAATTGATGAAGTCCTGGCTGAAACCAAAAGATAATAGAACCTTGTACAAAAAAGAACGATTAACTCTATCAAAGGAATTACACATGTCCAGTTTGATAAGCATACCTTGTTCTTTTCGCAACTGACTGGAGTGCAGAGCTTCCTGTACTTGGATGAGATTATCCAGAATGTGTCTCCCTTTCACAAAACCACCTTGAGTAGGAGAAATTAATTTTTGTAGTAATGGTTTGATTCTATTTGCCAACAACTTGGCCACAATCTTGTAGGATAAGTTACATAATGAGATAGGTCTGTATCTATCGAATGAACCTAGGTTTACTTCCTTTAGAATTAAGGCAAGAAAGTTGAATTTATGCCACCTCCGACCTTTGCCTTCCTCATGAAACCTTGAACCATTCTTATAAGATCAGATTTGATTACCTCATAGCATATTCTATAAAAGTGAATTGAAAATCCATCGGGCCTGGGAGCTTTATCTCGCTCCATGGACCAGACTATGTTTGATATTTCTTCTTCCGAGACTAGGCTTAGAAGGGTATCATTGTCATCTGAACTAACTAGTTGAGGAATGTTTGTCAGAAATTCTTCTATATCCTCCTCGCTCCCATTTTTTCCAGCACTCAGAATGTTTTCGACATGCTTTACGGTGGCTTCCTTAATTTGTTCAAATCCTCTGCATACATGTACACTAGATGTAGTGATTTCTGCGATGTGATTTCGTGAAAGCTGAGCTCTGTATTGTCTATGGAAATATGTAGTATTTTTGTCCCGTGCTTTGAGCCACAAACTGCGGGACTTTAATCGCCAGTGTTCTTCCTCATTTTTGAAGGATATGTATGCTTTCCTTTGGGCGTAATTTTTTTGTCTAGGTCCATGGTTGAAATGTCTTTCTCTTCCAACCCAGGTTGAAGTTCTTCCAACTGATTTGTTGCTTCTTTCCCCTGGCTGGTGGGGGTGTTAGTGGCTTTCTTTATCCATTCTTTTAGTGCCTTCTTGGTGTTCTTCATTTTTTGCTCCCATACAAAGCTTGGGGAGCCTAAGACGTCTGTTTTCCATGCTGTTTGTACAGTTTCAAGGAACCCCTCCTTTTCAACCCAGGGAGGGCTGAATTTAAATGGAAGGGGACCAATCTTCTTCCTCCTTTATGCACAGAAGGATTGGCTTGTGAGCGAAGTTAGTTTAGGAAGCATCTTGGAGAAAACTATTCTATTGTCCATCATGATAGAGCTACTGGCGAGGAATCTGTCTAGCCTTGCTGAGATATGATGTTCCCCTGTTCTATTATTTGTCCAAGTGTATGGTCCTTTCAGCGGCTTAAAGTCTACTAAGTCCCATAACTGAATGAGATTTTCCACAGTGGAGAGGAAGGGATGTCTTATAGAGGATCCGCCTCGCTTTTCTTTAGAATCTAGGATTATATTCAGATCTCCTCCTATGACAATATTCGTAGGGTTAAGATGCTCTAAGTAATCTGAGAGTGTCTTCCAACACATTTTCTTTTCTTCATAATGCACCTGGGCATACATGTTAAACAGGTATAATTTAGTATTACTTGCTGTGTGCCACAGTTCTGTATATATCCAATGTTGGGACTCATAAAATCTGCCTAGGATGAAGACATTTCTAGACCAAAATGTGCCTATTCCTCCAACCGAGCCTCTTGCACTGACTACCTTCCCCGAATCAAATTTCCATTTGGTATTGCTGGTGTTAAGAAGGATCTCCCCTTCTATTTTTGTCTCATGGAGCATGAGTATGTCTATGGGTTCCATTTTCATTAGATCTTTGATGGCCTCTGCCTTAGCAAGATTTCCCAAACCCCTGTAGTTCTAAGAGACTAGATTAATCATTTACAGCTTGTTGGGGTGGGACCTCCTCCCTTGGGAGCCCTTGGTCTGGTATTCCATCCAAGTGTCATTTCAATAGTGGCTTGACTTCCGAGGGTTTTTTGCCTTTCTGATTCTTCTTCCCTAGTTTACTTATTTCATCTCCTTCCGGCTCGGTTGGATGGCCTTTCAAAGGTATCATCATCCAAGGAGCCAACATTTTTTATCTTCTTCTTCTTCTGTTTAGTTATATCAACATATGAAGGGGAACAATTATTACTTGGATTCGGGTTTGATGTGTTACCTAGAGCTTGAAAGTCGATGTTTTTTAGCTGGGGAGGATCTTCTTGTTCTGTCTCCAGAGGCTCTGAGGGGGTTGTGAGAGATTCGAAGGTGTTTTTGTCCTCCACTGTGCTGATTTCTTCCTTGTTCCCAGCGTTTTGATGGCTTTCGGTTTCTTGCCCTGATTTATTCCCTGTCTCCTTGCCTTTGTTTTTGTTGTTCTGCCTGTTGTTTGCTGTTTTCTTTACTTGCTTCCATTGCTCTCCTTTTTCTCTCTCTGTAGTTTCCTCATTTTTCTTCTTACAGTATCTTGCGAAGTGTCCGTATTTGTGGCAGTATCGACATTTGAAGGGAAGCTACTCATAGTCGAGCTCTTGGATGTGAGTCCAGTCCGCCACCGAGAGCTTAATGGCTTCAGGAAGCCCGATTTCTAGGTCGACCTCTATGCAGATTCGAGCACAGGAGTATTGATCCTTCCTTGGCACCTGGTCTATATATCTGCCAAGAGCATTTCTGATGGATTGCAATGAGTTCTGACTCCAACAATGGAGGGGAAGGTGAGGAAGGTGCACCCAAACTGGCACTACCGTGGGCACATCTTGAGCTAGATCAAAGACGAGGGACCATTTGCTCAAATAGAGTCCTTGAGGGCCCATAAAATATGGCCCATTTCTGAAGATTAGGCTTCTATCTTCCA
The DNA here is from genome assembly GCA_031772625.1 of Pinus tabuliformis. Lineage (NCBI taxonomy): Eukaryota > Viridiplantae > Streptophyta > Pinopsida > Pinales > Pinaceae > Pinus > Pinus tabuliformis. The sequence continues at coordinate 149,551,348 of CM062818.1, read as the reverse complement.
CATTTTCGAACACGAACACAAAAAATCCCTTGCCCACGAAATAACTTTTTATTCCTTCTTTGACCAGGGGAATCCAGTTACTCTTTACCCACTCTTCGAAAGCTTTCGGGGAGGGCCATAACCCTGTAAACTGGCCAATAAGGCCTCTTTCGGTGAGATTCAACGCTGATTTGCAAGTTTCTTCCACTAGCAAAGACACCGTTGGAATGCTTCCCAGCTTTTTGACGAACCTGAGCTGAGGTCCAGAGGGCTGTCATTTCGCAATAGTTGCAACGAGAGACCTGAACACTTCTAGCTCAGGAGGAGGTGAAAGAAAGTATTCAGAACTGCCACCATGATCCATGACGAGGAAGGTCACCCTCAAAAAGGAAACCAACCAATGCTAGGCCACAAACGGAGCCCCCATGCGAGGACAATGCAGCCTCCAACAGAACTGACATGCCTCGGCCAGCCAACACTGCGCGAGGGAGGGCAAACAGGCGCCGCGAGTGCCTGATGCGAACCTTATAGGAGTTGTAGAACTGCTAAGGCAGGCTAAAGGATGAAGACCCGTTACTTCAAATTATATTTTTTCATACTTCAGGCTAAAGGATGAAGACACTTTTAGAACTGAAAGATAACAATATAAAAATGATACAAATGAAACTACTTGAACAAGGACTTCACTGAACCCCTACTAGCCATGACACGCATTTCATCAAACACGTCACAAATATGTAATGTATAGGTTTAAACAACATATCTGAGCATATGGGTCTCATACTTATCTGAGAATCACTAAGTAGAATTGGTGCCTCAACAAATTATCTCCCATTTCATCTATTAAGCCATAGATACATTTCTCATTCATTTATAACTAAAAACATGATGAGATCCATACATAGTCACTGTCATAATACATGTTCATAACCAACATAATAACAACAAAATAAGAAGGAAAACATAACCATATAATCCACATATAAATCAATATAATACTCATGAATTAGCAATGAGAAATAACCTCATATTAGGGATGCAAAGGCCAACCAGGTTCGGGACTTCCATGAATAACCTGACTGTAGACATGGCTGACCCAAATATCTCTTCAGCTAGTCACCCCCGTGCCATATTCTAGACATGAATTTGGGATCTCATAAAACACATCAATCCAACAATCTTGAGCTTCTAGAGGCCAAACCATCTCAACCCATCAAACAATGGTTCCACCTCACAGTTGGGCATCACAAAAAGATCACTAAAGTCATTTCTACCTAATCCTTCCAGAGCTTCAGAGCGTTTGTTCCAACCAAGGCTCCAGGACTAGTAACTCAACCCACCAAGGGCTCCAGAGTGTTTCCAACCAAGGCTCCATGACTGGTAACTCATCCCAAGTTGTTTCAAGGCTCTACAGTGTTTGTCCAACCAAGGCTCTAGGAACTAGTAACTTAACCCAAGCTAAAGGAAACATCAAAACCAACCAAAAAAGAAAAGAAATAAACCCATAACACCATGGATATCCATGAAATGGAAAGGCTTGTCAATTCCACTGTCAATCTAGGAAATCATCCATGCCAATGACAAATCATGACCAATAAACTACATGCATATGCCATGCATGCCAAAACTAGTGAGGAAAACATACATACAACTCGATACCTACAAGAAAAACCTATTGTAGCTATTGATCCCGATGTCCTTTTGGGTTTTCTTGCTCTTCCATTTCCTTCTTGCTCCAAAACTCCTAGTATTCCACACTCCTCCAATAGTGCTCTAAGAAAAATCTAAGTGTCCAAGAGTATGAGAGAGAGAGAGAATAGAGAGAGACCTCCAAAACATAACTAAAAAAAGTATGTAAACTGATCCTCGAAATCCCTTTTATTAATTACCTCTCTATTTTCTTCGTTTTCCATTATTTTCCTTCATTTCCCTACTCACATGCAACCTATGACCTTTCATCTCCCGTTTATCTTAATTTCCATTATTTTCATAAATAAATGTGCCAAAATGCCATTTTTATTTTCCAAAGCCTTTTCTATTGCCTTTCCCAATTCCCTTAGCCATTAATCAATCAATGGTGATCCCCATCATTATGTCTTTTCCCAGCGTTAATCTTGGAATAAGTGTCCCATCAACCATGGATATTATTTTTCCTATATTAACTTTTATTACATGGAATTTTCACCAGGAATATTATTGAGCCCTCCCCCTTGGGGGAACACCATCCTCTATGTTTAACAACACCTACAACCAACAAGGTTGTTGTAAGAAACACATACTTCCCATGGATCTTTATAAAATAGCTCGTAGCAGTATTTACAATGATCATCCTGCCGAGAAGAAGACCAACATGAAAACATAACAATTATAACATGATAATTACATGACACCCATACCACGCATTGGAGCTTAATAACATAGCTCATCGCGGTATTTACATCCGTATACATATGTACATATACCAAACATCACGAAAACATGTACCAAAAACATAGATCAAAGACATATACCAAAACATCCGCTCAATCAGTGAATAAGGAAGGATACATAACCCACATCTGATCCACCATCTCCCATGTAGCTTCATCGGTCCCAGAGTGCTTCCATTGCAATTTAACTTGCTCGATTGTTCAGTTCCAAAGCATGAACATCTTTCTCTGCAAAGTACATTGCAGTTCTAGCACGAAGTCCCTGTCTAGCTCCACTTGCAATATAGACTAGCCAATCACATGATAAGCATATTTAACATACTTCTTAAGCTATGACACATGGAAAAAATCATGGAATTTCACTATTGGAGGCAGTGCAAGTCGATATGTTATTGAACCAATCCTCCCAATAATCCTGAGAGGTACACAAAACCAGGGTTCCAGCTTGGGACATCATCCAATCTGTAAGAAACTATTCTTCGGTTTCATGTGCAACTACGCCTATTCTCCAACCCATAACTCTTTGAAAAACCTATTCCAATATGCATATATCCTCTGCCTATCATGTTCTTCTTTCAAATTCTTCTTGATTACCTATATTTTCTACTCCATGTCTACCAACATGTTTGGTCCAATCAACACCCTGTTAATTCGATCACTCAAAGTGATGGGAATATTGAAACTCTACCCATACAATGCCTCAAATGGACTCATCCTTAGTGGCTCATGATACTCATTGTTAAAGTGAAATATACCAGTGGAAGGTACTCTTCCCACTTCCGCTGCTGATGTATTACATACATCCTCACCATATCCTCTTATATCCTATTGACCCTCTCTATGTGTCCATCCGTCTGCGGATCATAAGTTTTATTGAAGGAAAACTTTGTGCCCAAATATGGAAATAGCTCCTTCCAAAACTTGGAAGTGAACTTCACATTCTTGTCTGACACAATATTCTTCAAAAATCCATGTAATCTGACCACATCCCTGATAAAGACCTGTGCTACGTCACTCACTCAGAATGTAGACTTCACTAGAATGAAGTGTGCTACCCTTTTCAACATGTCCACCACTACCATGATGGAATCATGTTGTCTCACTATCCTCGAAAAAACTGTGATAAATTCCATGGAAATGACCTCCCATTTCCACTATGGAATTGGAATAGGATGTAGTAGTCCACTCGGATGCTTACACTATGCCTTCGCCTACTAGAAATCCAAGTACCTAGCCATAAACTATGTTATGTCTCTCTTCAAATTTGGCTAATAATAGAATTTCTTCATTGTTGTCAGTGTCTTCTGATAACTTGCGTGACCCGAATATGGTTTCACATGAAACTCCCTTAAGATCACCTTCTTGATCTCACTATTATTTGACACATATATCTTGTCCCTAAATCTAACCAATCCATTTTCTGTGAGATGACAGTCCACATATTGTGCGCTTGTACTTGTACCTGTACTTATACCACTACTTGTACCTATAACTGTACCAGTACCAGTACCTGTAACTATACTTGTACAACTACCTATACTCTATTGTAACCTGTGCATAATATCCATATACATGACATCCTACTGACCTACTTGCTGAGCTTAGCATACAATTGATGCTCTCTCAACAATCTCAACACTACTGCTAAATACTCGACATGGTCTTCCTCATTTTTTGAATATATAAATATATCATCAATGAACACAATAACAAAATTGTCCAAATACATACACAACACACAATTCATCAAGCACATAAAGGTGGTTGGAGCATTAATTAAACCAAATGGAACTACAACAAACTCATAATGCCCATACCTGGTCCAAAAAGATTTCTTATAGATGCCCTCTTCTTTAATGTGTACCTAATAATATCTAGATCTTAGATCAATCTTCGAGAACATTTCTCATCCCTTCAAATCAAATAATTCATCAATCCTTGGTAACAGATACATTTTGTTGATGGTCACTTTCAACTGCCTGTAATAAATGCACAACCTAAGAGTACCATCCTTCCTTTTCACAAGTAGTATGGGTGCACTCAATGGTGATACACTTGGACTAGTGTACCCCTTTTCAAGAATTTCCTTAAACTACAGCTTCAACTCTGCCAAATCAAGTTTACCCACCCTATAAGCTTCCTTTGATGTCGGAGCTACCCCTAGCACCAACTCAATAGAAAGTCTACTTCCCAGTGTAGTGGAAACTCTGAATTTTTTGCAGGAAATACATCCTGAAACTGTTGTAGAACTAGGCACCTTCTCAAAACATCTTCATCCTCAACTTCCTTACCTTTGTAACTAGAAATGTGCATTGAAAATAACACACACACTTTCCTGCATCTATGCTTGGCTTGCATAACTGTCACCATTCTAACTGATGCTGATTTCTTCTTACCCCGTAAATCTCTTTGTTCTTCATTGTCATCCAAGCACCCAATGGCTTTTTCATAAAAATACACCTTGGTTCTATGAAAGTACAAAAATTCCATGCCCAAAAACATATTGTATGATCCCAACAATAATAAATTCAAATGTGTTGAGGTAGGCATACCATTCAAATCAAATGTATAAGCTCTTACCCAATGATGAACTCACTTCTTTGTACCTATAGCCAACTGCACTAATCAATTCTCTACATGCACTTCTTTATTCAAACCACAATTATCCACTAGGTAAGGATTAACATAGCTGTAATTATATCCAAGGTCAATAAAAATAGAAATAACTTGATGACAAAGCTTACCGTCCATCTTAGTTATATATGCTCGATGGTCTGCGTATCTATTATCTAGAATTGCATAGATCCTAGGAATATTTTGCGTAACATCTCTCACTGTCTATGCCTCTTGAGCACTATAAATCTGTAGTCTACCACTTTGATAATGTGGAAAATATCTCCTACAATACTCTCCTCCGCAAGTCCAGCACCGCATGGGCTCCTTATTCTTCTCCTCAGATTGAAGTCTCTATCCTTTGTCAAATGCATTTAGCTTCTTAGATGGTGTTGCATTCTCTTTATTACCTGTATCTCAAGGTCTTTCTCGTTTCTTGTGCCATCTTCCTTCGATCCTTGCATTACCTTTCTAGTCTAGCTTACTTTGAGATCTGTGCTTTGATTGCTCATAGAAATTCTTTAACTTTCAGATGGCCTCCTCCATTAATCTAGGCTAATCAAACTCAATCATGTCTTTGAATGAAATCGGTAATCCACTAGTGAATCTATGAATCCTGGCATTCTCCTCCTTGAGGCATGGCAAATACCTCAGTAGCTCTAGGAACCTTCTAGTGTACTCCTCATCTGTCATTGATCCCATCTCTAACTCATAAAATTATTTTGCCTTGTCATCAAAGTATCTCTCTGGAAGGTGCTTCTTCTTGAATAGTCTCTCAAATTCATTCCAAGTTAATTCCTCCTCACGAATACCTCTAACGTTCTTCACATCTTCCAAAAAAATACCTTCTTTAACTTCGAGACTGATTGTAGCTATTTTGGCTTTCATTTTTTCTGAGTAATCATTCAACGTGAAAAAATTTCTCATACCAATTAACCATGCCTTTTCATCCTATGATTTGTTCATCTATCCATCAAATATAGGTGGATTTTCTTTATTAAACTCATCCAACAAATATCCTTGTAACTCCTCCTACAAGGATGATAATGATGTCGATCATCATGTCTGTCAGAACCAGAACTAGAATATAACCTTTGTCTATCACATTTCCTATCCGAAGTATCCAACAATCTGCCATCTCTAACCGTGTCATCTCTATCCAACCTGTGCTCACCATGAGATCTATTTCCATATGCCCCATTGGTTCTGTCCTCCTGCTCATGGATGATCTGAAGTGGTCCATGTCACTGTAATTCTGATAAAATCTGAAGTATCACTGCATTTACCTCTGCTTGTTTCTCCTATGCCTATATGATTTTGTCATTATCTGCCTTACAACTCCTTATTTCTTCCTTTAAGCTTCTCAGTGTGTCTTCCAAATCAGACGAATACCCAAAACCGCATTGCTCATATGATCCATAGGAAGAGTCTCGGGTACTATAGTCTACCATCTTGCTAGTCATCTTTGATATTATTCCTGCAAGGTATATGATGTCAGCTAAACCAAATCACAATAAACCAACGTACCTTAACATAATTTAGGAAGGATACCTCATCTACAGGGTCAAAAAATTAGCATAACACATGTATAACATAATCATGACAATAGATAGAGATATAACACATAAGCATATAATCATATAACCATCATTCTAGCTAGAGTTCAATAACCAACGCATGACAATATCAACTTGTTGTGGCCACCAACAACGCCCCACTTTGTTTGGTATTAGAAAACAACACCAAACAAATGGGGACCCTTAATAAAAATCCAAAAAACATTTTATGAAAATTTTAGTATTTCAACTCCTTAAAGCTGTGTCGCATCGCAAGAAGAGAATAAACATTTTCTCATGAGCATAATAAACTACGAAGAAGCGACGCGAAATTCATCACATCGCATACATTATGAAGTGCTCTTAAATGAAAAAACTTAAGAAATCTCCAACGGCCGATATGCGACGTCGCATATCGCAACATCGCGTAAGCAGCACACAATGAATGAATGACTAAGCGCGATCTACAATATGCGATCTGCGATGTTGCGATCTGCGATGAATGCGATCTGCGATAAATGCGATCATGAATTTCTGTAATGACACATCTTGACGACGCGATCCGCGATGCTGCAATGCGAGTCGCAGAAATCACCCATCGCAAAATTTCCTCGATGCAGTATTCAAGGAAAGCTATCCGTAGACCAAAATTGGGCGCACGCCTTAAAAGAAATTAATGATTGTATGCCAAAGTATTCAAGAAGGACAGTTTTGTGTTTTTCGAAGAGTCAATTCGTTATGGGTGTCATGATTATGCATTCATAAGAGCTTAAAGCTTTCATGTCAATCTTTATTATCATTACTCTTTTCCTTTTGCGTAAATTGTAAGGCAGGAAATAACATAAAGCAATGTGCAGGAAACATCTAAGGAAAAGGGGAAAGCGTCAATGCTCGGAGAACAGAGAAGAGATGCCTTCACAAATGGATGCCGCATGCAACAGGACCACAGATTCCAAAGTATCACTCAACAGATGCTGATGTTAATAGGCCATCCAAAACTTAGAGTCAAAGGCGCACAAAAGCAGCATGTTTACAAAAGATCCTGAAGCTTATGCCCGGTAAAGCAAGAAGAAAAAGGTGCTAAAGAAGGAAAACGCACCAGAAAAGCCCGGAACAAAGAACGGAGGCAGTTTTCGATGCAGAAAATTGTTCAGAGAGAAAAGTCCCTAACTTGTTCAGTCATTCGCAAGGCCAGAAACCGAAATAGCAAAAGCAGAATCAGTTTGAGAGAAATTTGCGTTATTACCAAGTATACACGCAGTGAATACACCCAGCCAGAGGAAGATTCTCGAAAATATCTTCTAATTTACCAGAAAGTGGTGCCAACGCTTGTTATTTCTATTTTCATAGCTCAAACAAAAGCAGAAAGGCGACCAGCCGACTCTTCCCAAGCGAATGTTGCATGCTTGCAGCACTAAGGAGCAAATACAGAAATGGTTAGGAATTAGATTCAATTTTTAGAAATAGTTTTGCTTTAGCAGAAGAGCGGTCATTTAAAACCGTATCCTAAATTTATGTAAATTAAGTTAATTAGTTAGCAGTAGTTAAACCCTTCTCAAGCATTAGGAGAAGGGTCCAGAAATTTGTCAAAAAACTTGTCCTCAGAACATGCACTTTTGCACCCTCGGAGGGGGTTTTGATGAATGGATGGATCAAGGTTTATTGATGTTTGCATTTGATATCAGCTACTGATGTTGCACTTCTGTACTCTTAGTAGATGTTAGAGCAAGGAGAGATAAATCATTGTTGCTTGAAGCTTATGAGTGGAATTAGTCATAAATGGTACTTTTATCTCTTGACCGTTTCTGTTTATATTCTTAAAGTGATATACAGTTTTTAGTTGATTATATGTTACTGCATGACTGTGAGAGTTACCATTTGGCACTTTTGTACGGTGGAGTCATTCATTTATGTTTGATATATGAATAACGTATTATGCGATATGCTGTTCAAAACTGTTTTGCCTAACTTCTTATGCAAAGTGGTTTATCTTAATTGATTTCTATTCTTATGATAGCTGAATGATCTTTATTACCAGTTATTGTTTGAAATCTCTTTAGATTGCATAATAGAAGAAATACACCCCGGGTTAGCGTAGATTATATGTGTTGTTTCTCATTAGATTACAATAGCATAGAGTTAGTTTAGAAGTGTGAATTAAATTAGCTTTAAGTACTCTTAGATCAGCATCATCCAACTCTACACACACACACACCCTTAGATTGGGAAACTGGTCCCATTATCCCCAGTCAGACCCGCTATACCAAACGGATAAGGAGCTGCCAACCAAGGTCCGGACCGGGTGGGTATCCCCCTTGTTGTCGACCCGATTTTCGGGGCCTCAACATATTTGGCGCTAGAAGGAGGGCATGAACTATGAATGGCACCTTAATCAAAATCTAAATACCATTCTTAGAATAAATCGCCCTCATCAACTCCCCCGACTTCCCCAGTACGTTTAAATCCAAAGTCAGAAGTCGCTTGAGTAATAACCGCTGCTACATACCCTAATATTTCAGACCAATCTACCATTGAACCCCCTGAAGTTCAAACTCTGATTCGCAAACTCCAGGGATTTTCTATTTTTACACAGAGGTCTGATAAATCTCAAAGCAGCGTGACTTCGTAGTACAATCCTGCTCATCCCCTGGCCAGATTAAAGAGTGAAAAATTTGGCATCCAGCCGACTGAATTCCCTCTCCCCACCAGGAAAAGAGCAAGGAAAGAACCACAAGAGTCTGACAGTGAGACTCTTTCATCTACATCGTCCGTTTCAACTCCCTCACCATGAAGTCAGCCACCCACATCTTCATTCCAAACCACTCATCCATATTCCACAACCCCTCTTCTTCAATCATCTAAGATCATAATATCTTCATCTTCCCAACCTCAGGGATCATCCTCTGCACTTTCATTTACCAGCAGCTCAACGATGGCCCAGTCTCCATGGAACAATCCTGGGGCAGTTTTAATGCCTCCACCCCTGAGCCAAATACCGGCCCATCCTGAGAAATGGCTACCCAAATTCAATCCAGAAGCAGGCATGCTAGCTGAAGAGCACATTAACAATTTCATGCTTTCTGTAAATCTCAACGGAGTTACCAACGAGGATGTTGTTGTCTGGCTTTTTCCCTATACAATGCAAGGAACAGCCAGGTCATGGTACTTTTCATTACCCTCCGGGTCTATCACAAGTTGGGACATTTTTCAAAGTCAATTCCTTACCAAGTTTGGTGATGACAGATCAACGGCAACGTTAATCAATGACCTATCCAATCTTAAAGCCGAGGCTAGAGAACCCATCAAAGATTTCAATTTACGGTTCAATAAAATCCTCAACAAAATTCCCACTGCTTCCCAACCCAGCAAAGAAGTACGATGTGAATGGTATATTACGGCCTTACCATCAAACTTAGCAATCTTCGTGGATAGGGCAAATAAAACAACCTTAGTTGAAAACCTGACAGAGGTGATAGCAGTAGAGAAACACGTAGTAGCCTTGGAAAAGAGATCTACGATAGAGGAACGCAAATATAAAAAAGTCACCTTCAAGGAAGACTCCAAGAAGAAACAAACGAAAGATCCTTTCGATTTGGAAGGATTGCAAAAAGTATTAAAGACCATGTCCAATGAGATGATTGACATAAGAAAACAAGTAGCAGAAACTTCTTCAAAAAAGCCCTACAGAGCTTTTAAAAGAGGCCCTTCAATGGATGTGAAACCACCCAACGCTATCTCAAATGTCGAATCCGAAGAGGAGGAAGAAGAAGAGAGTACCACTGAAGGGCAGACCGATGACGAAGAAGTTGTGGAACTACAAGGAATGTGGGATTTCATCCTCCCACAAGAAGAAGATCAAGAAGCATTTCCGGTTAGCACAGGAAGCAAAAATCAACTTGATCCTCCCCAAACTGCCCCTAAGCAGAAGGGCACAAGCCCTGCAGCAAAAGATAAAGTCGCAACAAAGAAAACAACCGCTAAAGCGACTCAATCTAGCCCAGTCCAACCAGATCAAACACCTCCATCAAGAACACTGATAGTGTCGGATGAAATGGAATACAATATTATTGATGACATGAAAAAGACTAGGGCTAATATCACTCTTTATGAATTGAGCAAATTGAAACATCAACAGAGATAATGATGAAAGAATTACACGCCGTGCCTACTACATCTTTGCCTACAGCTGTAGCTTCCCACAACATGGGAAGACCTCCAACCAACACGATCAATAAGATTGATCCAAATGACATCGCCTTGATTGGAGGAAGATCAAGGTCTCACACTCCCCCTTTTCTTCTCACTTATGAAATTTTCAATAAAAATGTGCACAATTGTTTGGTAGATTCTGGTGCTTCAACGAATATTTTACCCAGATCAATATGTGCCAAGTTGAATGTTCAACCACAAAAGTCCATAGTGCGCATACTTTAGCTTGATTGATCTCAAGTCGAAGTGATTGGTGAACTTAATCAAGTGACCATAAGATTGTCATCTAACCCGAAGGTATGTCAGGTTATTGACATTCTAGTAGCTAATATCCCAGAATTCTATGGCTTGATTCTTAGCAGGGATTGGTCCGAAAAACTCCATGGATACTTCTCAACCAACTGGTCGCACATGTGGTTACCCTACAATGGTAAACCGAATCAAATAAAGGTTGAACGAGAGTTACACCAGAAGTACATAGTAACAGAATTGGAGGGAGAAAATGAAGCAATAGCATATAACAGCAGTATCATAGGCAATTACTCGGTAGATTCTTTCCTCGACAATTTCAATGCTCATACATCACCTTACTTATAAAATTCAGTTTTGTCCCAAGTCAAAAATTTTTCCCAAACTGATAATTCAAAGTGTTTTAATTTTGTAGACAAACCTGTAAATACATCTTTGTTTTGGAAATTATATTTTGATGGCTCTAATACTAACGAAGGAGCAGGAGCAGGATGCGTTCTTATTAGTCCAGAAGGAAATAAGACCATGCTTACGTGCAGACTTGAATTCGATTGCACAAACAATACAGCGGAATATGAGGCCTTGGTGCAAGGCCTATACAAAGCAATCAGGTTGAACGTCAAGTATCTTCAAGTCTTTGGAGACTCTGAGATTGTCGTCAAACAGGTACGTAACACCATACATTGCCTATCAGGTCATTTGAAACACTATCAATATTTAGTACAAGATCTGACTGAGCATTTCATAGCATTCAATATTTCGTCAATCCCAAGACTCCAAAACGCGAGCGCAGACCTTTTAGCTAACGTAGCTTCTAGACTTATTCCCTCCGAAGATTTTAGTCCAGATAGATTCTCAATAGAATTAATCTTTAGACCGTCCATCCCTGACAACATTACAAACTGGAGAGTATTCAATGACGATCCTGATATTGTAAATTTCCTCACTTCTGAAGGATCCTACTCCAATCAGATAATTGACGAAGACCATCACGATCGACAAATACAACAAGATAGCACTGATAATGCTATACCTAAATCGGTGGTTAAGTTGGAAGACTTATACGATTTGAAAAGTCGGTTTAAAAGGTCTACCAATTCTAAGCTCTACAGTTCAACTCTGAACTACGAATTAGTAAACCTAGGAACCGATGATAAACCACAAAACGTTAATCTAGGCCACAGCCTAGCCCATGAAGAAAAACTAGCGTATATTCGTCTTTTGAGACAATACAAAAATGTTTTTGCCTGGAATTACGATGAGCTGAAGACATACGACACTTCTATCATTCAACATACTATCCCTATGATTGACAATGAAAAACCTGTCCAACAGAAACTCAGAAAAATCCACCCCAATTTAGAAAATCAGATAAAAACTGAGCTAAATAAGTTATTTAAAGCCAAAATAATTTTCCCCGTCAGACATTCCAAATGGGTCTCCAATATGGTACCCGTTAGAAAGAAAAACGGAGATATTAGAATCTGCATCGATTTTCGGAATCTCAACAAAGCCTGTCAAAAAGACAATTTTCCCCTCCCGTCTATGGAGCAGATATTACAGGCAGTAGCAGACTCAGAACTAATGTCTTTTTTGGATGGATTTTCAGGATACAATCAAGTGCTGGTACATCCCGATGATCAGTTAAAAACCACATTCCGAACTAAATGGGGCACATACGCATATCGGAAGATGCTATTTGGTTTGATCAATGCCGGCGCTACATTTCAGAGAGCCATGGACATCGCATTCAAGGGTTTAGTCAATAAATCTGTAGTAATTTATTTGGATGATATAATAGTGTACTCCAAGAAGCGAAGCGACCATCTCAAAGACTTGAAACAAATCTTTCAACAATGTTTAAGGTATGGGATTTCACTTAACCCAAAGAAATCTTTTTTCGCATTAAGTGAAGGAAAACTTCTAGGATTCATAGTGTCAAAATCTGGTATTCACATTGAGCCTGACAGAATCAAAGAAATTTCTGAAATATCCCTACCTCATAACAAAAAAGCCATGCAATCTTTCCTTGGACAAATCAATTTTGTGAAGAGATTTGTCCCAGATTTTTCACGAATTGTTTCTCCTTTGCAAACCATGATTAAAAAGAATTCAAATTTTAAATGGGGTCAAGATGAGCATGAAGCATTCAACCTGATCAAACAAGCTATCATTAACGCTCCATCTTTAGCAACCCCGAATTTTTCAGAATCTTTTATCTTATACACATTTGCCTCAGAGAAATCATATGTCGCGATTCTAACTCAAGCAAATCAAGAGAAAGCGGAAGCTCCAATCGCATTTTTTAGCTCGAATTTACAAGGTGCTGAACTCAATTATTCAGATGTGGAGAAACAGGCATATGCTGTTTTCAAAGCGATCAAATATTTCAGACCTTTCTTACTTAAAACCCATACTAAGGTCATAGTACCATTTCCAGCGGTAAGAAATCTTCTAATACAGAAGGATGTGGGTGAAAAAAGAGCAAATTAGATCACCGCTTTACAAGAATACGACCTTGAGATCAAACCAGCAAGCATTGTGAGAGGTCAAGGCTTCTGCAAAATGTTGGCTGGAGCATCGCAAATTCCTGAAAATTCATCTAAAGAGGTACAAACGTATGAGGTAAGCCTAAACGATGCAGAATCATTATATGCTGACACCATTTATTATCTTAAGAATGGGTATGCTCCATCACACCTAGATCACACCAAGAAAAGAGCTCTGAGATTGAAAGCTAAACAATATTAGCTCATAAATGATGTTCTTTTTAAAAGGAATTACGATTCTGTTCTTCTTAGATGTCTTGAGAAAACTGAAGCCAAAAAGGTTTTGCAGGAACTCCATGATGGACCAGCAGGCGGACACTATGCTGGAGATGCTACTGCACATAAAATCTTACGTGCAGGATATTATTGGCCCATGCTGTTCAAAGACTCACACAGTTACGTGAGGAAATGTCAAGTCTGCCAAACTACTGCAGGGAGACAAAAGAAACCGTCCATGCCACTACAGCCGGTAAACATTGAGCAACCATTCAGTTAGTGGGGCTTGGACATAATAGGTGAGATCGTTCCTCACTCTTCTAAGCAGCATAGATACATCCTCACGGCAACAGATTATTTTACTAAATGGGTAGAAGCAGTTCCTCTCAAGACAGCTAATTCTGAAAACATCATTGAATTCATAGATCAATTTATAATCACTAGGTTTGGATTGCCAACGGCTTTAATGTTTGATAATGCCTCATACTTTTCTGGGAATGCAATGACTGAGTTTGCACTTAAAAGAGGGTTCAAACTGAAATATTCGGCCAACTACTATCCGCAAGGTAATGGATTGGCTGAGTCAACAAATAAAAACCTAATCAGGATTATTAAAAGAACAGTTGACCAGAACCAAAAGAATTGGCACAAAGCTTTGGTAAATGCTTTATGGGCAGATAGAATAACGAAGAAAGCTTCAATCGGCACTTCTCCCTTTAATTTAGTTTATGGGAAAGAAGTGGTTCTTCCAACTCACTTAGTCATCCCCTCTTTGTCTTTAGTACAATACATCGATGAAGTATCTACTTCCTCCTTACAATTAAGACAAATGGAAATAATCAAATTAGAAGAACGACGAGAACAAGCTAAGAAAACCCATGCTCATCACCAAGCGCTAATAAAATCCTCTTTTGACTCGAGCATAATGACCAGAATTTTTTTTCAGATGGGAGATGTAGTTTTGAAATGGGATAAGGCTCACGAAGAAAAGGGCAAACATACAAAATTTCAGAAGATGTGGCTTGGTCCTTTTCAGATTGTAGAAGTCATAGGCCCATCAACGTTTGTGTTGCAGGATTTAGCAGGTAGAAGGGATTCTTTGCCTGTTAATGGACAGATCCTTAAAATATATTTTCCATAGAAGATTATTCTTCTATTTTGTAGGATAGTTTTAGTTTTTTCTTTTTTTTCTTTCTGATAAATAAAACCAGTTGTAGATGGTTACTACATGGGTTCACGAAAAAGACACCAATTCTCTATCAGATTTTGATTTTTTTTTCGCTTGTACAAATAGTAAAATTTTTCGAAAAATCTGATCTTTATTATTGACAGATAGAGTTAACTTTAGCCTAGATATGATACTAGTTTCAACTTCAAAAAATCTGATGAAAGCAACCTTTGGTAAAAAAATGTTTTATATCAACACAATGAAAGGTATCAATAATAAAATAAATATTCTCTGTAAAACTGCTGTTTTCAAACTCTATTATTGTCGTCCAGAGCTTTCTTAAGGAAAAACAATGATTTCCTCCCTGCTAAAGAAAATCGCAGCATTCAGAGGAACAATCCGAGAAAACACTATATCTCAAAGAATAAGAGGTCTCATCACGAGCCGGCTTATCATGATCACAAATATTATAACTTGCTGACTTTGCCAATACTGTCCACCAAAACAGGGCAACGACTCAAGATTGTTGCAATCAAAAGACAAGGGGTCTCATCACGAGCCAGCTTGTTCAGCAAAAGTGTAAATCAAGTGAATGACTGTGTCATAATTTGGCCACCAAACCAAGACATTGTTCTTTAGAGAATAAAAAAGGAAAAAAGGATCATTGCTGGGTAACAGGTAACCCTGTCGAGGCTATGGACGCCTGCTGGTAGCAGAGGCTCTACCTACGACAAATGAGCATATTTTAAAAGCCAGCACACAGAGAAGACCTTATTTTATCTTTAAAAGACCAAGTAATGGCTGATGTAAATGCAAGGACAAAGCCTGAGGAAGCAAACAATTGGAATAGAAAAAGGTTGAAACAAAATATCATTGATAGGATAAGGCATAATGTACTCTATCTGTCCATAACAAAATTTAGAATTATGAATTTTTTTTTGCTTTGGAAGTTAAAATTCAATAGAAAAGCAGAGATAACTGGTTCTTCCCAGTGAATCGCCATTGTTGTGGCCACCAACAACCCCCCTCTTTGTTTGGTATTAGCAAACAACACCAAACAAATGGGGACCCTTAATAAAAATCCAAAAAACATTTTATGAAAATTTTCGTATTTCAACTCCTTAAAGCTGTGTCGCATCGCAAGAAGAGAATAAACATTTTCTCATGAGCATAATAAACTGCGAAGAAGCGACGCGAAATTCATCGCATCGCATACATTATGAAGCGCTCTTAAATGAAAAAACTTAAGAAATCTCCGACGGCCGATATGCGACGTCGCATATTGCAACATTGCGTAAGCAGCACACAATGAATGAATGACTAAGCGCGATCTGCAATCTGCGATCTGGAATCTGCGATCTGCGATCTGCGATTTGCGATGCTGCGATGCTGCGATGAATGCGATCTGTGATAAATGCAATCATGAATTTCTGCGATGACACATCTTGACGACGCGATCCGCGATGCGAGTCGCAGAAATCACCCATCGCAAAATTTCCTCGACGCAGTATTCAAGGAAAGTTGTCCGTAGACCAAAATTGGGCGCGCGCCTTAAAAGAAATTAATGATTGTACGCCAAAGTATTCAAGAAGGACAGTTTTGTGTTTTTCGAAGAGTCAGTTCGTTATGGGTGTCATGATTATGCATTCATAAGAGCTTAAAGCTTTCATGTCAATCTTTATTATCATTACTCTTTTCCTTTTGCGTAAACTGTAAGACAGGAAATAACATAAAGCAATGTGCAGGAAACATCTAAGGAAAAGGGGAAAGCGTCAATGCTCGGAGAACAGAGAAGAGATGCCTTCACAAACGGATGCCGCATGCAACAGGACCACAGATTCCAGAGTATCACTCAACAAATGCTGATGTCAATAGGCCATCCAAAACTCAGAGTCAAAGGCGCACAAAAGCAGCATGTTTACAAAAGATCCTGAAGCTTATGCCCGGTAAAGCAAAAAGAAAAAGGCGCTAAAGAAGGAAAACGCACCAGAAAAGCCCGGAACAAAGAACGGAGGCAGTTTTCGATGCATAAAATTGTTCAGAGAGCAAAGTCCCTAACTTGTTCAGTCATTCGCAAGGCCAGAAACCGAAAAAGAAAAAGCAGAATCAGTTTGAGAGAAATTTGGGTTATTACCAAGTATACACGCAGTAAATACACCTAGCCAGAGGAAGATTCTCGAAAATATCTTCTAATTTACCAGAAAGTGGTGCCAACGCTTGTTATTTCTATTTTCATAGCTCAAACGAAAGCAGAAAGGCGACCAGCCGACTCTTCCCAAGCGAATGTTGCATTCTTGCAGCACTAAGGAGCAAATACAGAAATGGTTAGGAATTAGATTCAATTTTTAGAAATAGTTTTGCTTTAGCACAAGGGCGGTCATTTAAAACCGTATCCTAAATTTATGTAAATTAAGTTAATTAGTTAGCAGTATTTAAACCCTTCTCAGGCATTAGGAGAAGGGTCCAGAAATTTGTCAAAAAACTTGTCCTCAGAACATGCACTTTTGCACCCTCGGAGGGGGTTTTGATGAATGGATGGATCAAGGTTTATTAATGTTTGCATTTGATATCTGCTACTGATGTTGCACTTCTGTACTCCTAGTAGATGTTAGAGCAAGGAGAGATAAATCATTGTTGCTTGAAGCTTATGAGTGGAATCAGTCATAAATGGTACTTTTATCTCTTGACCGTTTCTGTTTATATTCTTAAAGTGATATACAGTTTTTAGTTGTTTATATGTTACTGCATGAATGTGAGAGTTACCATTTGGCACTTTTTACGTGGAGTCATTCATTTATGTTTGATATATGAATAACTTATTATGCGATATGTTGTTCACAACTGTTTTGTCTAACTTCTTATGCAAAGTGGTTTATCTTAATTGATTTCTATTCTTATGATAGCTGAATGATCTTTATTACCAGTTATTGTTTGAAATCTCTTTAGATCGCATAATAGAAGAAATACACCCCGGGTTAGCGTAGATTAGATGTGTTGTTTCTCATTAGATTACAATAGCATAGAGTTAGTTTAGAAGTTTGAATTAAATTAGCTTTAAGTACTCTTAGATCAGCATCATCCAACTCTACACACACACACACCCTTAGATTGGGAAACTGGTCCCATTATCCCCAGTCGGACCCGCTATACCAAACGGATAAGGAGCTGCCAACCAAGGTCCGGACCGGGTGGGTATCCCCCTTGTTGTCGACCCGATTTTCGGGGCCTCAACACAACTACACATATCATGACCTCATATATGACAACAACCACCACATCACTGTACACTTGACCACATGTGAATACTAACAAGCATATGCAATGCGTAATCAACCATACACTCATGAAGACACACTCCACAAAAAAACCATCAACTTCCCAAGGTGAGCTCATTTGAACCATAATACAAATGAAACAAGCACATGGTCTCACAACATAAAAAAAATATATGCAACCAACATGAATGCATGGCCAACACACAACCCATATAGTCTAAGGGGTGAACCATGCTCTGACACCACTCTGTAACACCCTCCTCCCACATCTACCCAAGTAAACGACAAACCAAAATAAACATGTGATGAGAAGTTACTATGATATGATTCAACTCCGTATGTGTGAGTTAAGGAAGGGGAATCGAGGAAACACACCATATTGACCTTCCACATTAGCAACAAAACTTCCAAGAGCCATCCCAATCGCTCAGGTAACCTGCCCATAAGACCAACTAAAGTTTTAGACCATTAAACCCCTGAACACTCCCTTGATATGGACAAGCATGCACCCAGGTGGCTCCAAATGCTCCCCTAACATGGGTATGCATGGGTCTAGGGACTTTTCTGCCTAGTGCTGTGCTTGCATCTCCAAGATTTGAGCCAATTTTTCAGCCCGAGATCCCAGATCACTGTCCAGAACTAAATGACACTTTAAGAAATTAAATATAACAACTGAACAATGATATAAATGCAATTACTTGAACAAGGACATGACTTGACCCCTACTAGCCATGAAAAACATTTTGTGAAATATGTCACAAAATCTGTAATCTATAGGTTTAAACAATAGATATGAGCATATGGGTCTCATACTTATTTGAGAATCACTAAGAAACATTGATTCCTCAACAAAATAGCTGCAATTTCATCTATTAGGCCATAGATATGTTGCTATTTCATTTATCAATAGAGACATGATGAGATCCATACATAGCCACTCTCATAATACATGTTCATAACCAACATAATAAAAACATAAGTACCAAAGAAATAATAGCCATATAATCCCCATATAAACCATATAATACTCATGAATTAACAAGTATAAATAACCCCATATTTATGATGCAAAGGCCAACCAGGTTCAGGAATTCCACAAACCACCCGATCGTAGACATGGCTGAGCCAAATATCTCTTCATCCAGTCACCCTCATGCCATATTCCAAGCATGAATGCGGGATCTCAGAAAACACATCAATCAAACCATCCAAGGGTTCCAGAGGAAAAACCACCTCAACCCATCAAAAAATGATTCCACGTCATGGTCAAACATCATAAAACCATCACGAGATTGATCTCTACCCAAGCCTTCCAGGGCTCCAGAGCATTTGTTCTGACCGAGGCTCTAGGACTAGTAAGTCAACCCACAACTCATACAGGGCTCTAGAGTTTTTGTCCAACCAAGGCTCTATGACTAGTATCTCAACCCACCAAGGGCTCTAAAGCATTTTTCAAACCAAGGCTCCAAGACTAGTAACTCAACCCAATTTGTTACAAGGATCCAAATCGTTTATTCAACGAAGGCTCCACGAACTACTAACTCAACCCAAGCTAAAGGAAACATGAGAACCAACTAGAAAAAGAAAGAAATAAACCCACAAGACCATGGTTATCCAAGAAATGGAAAGGCTACGTAATTCCACTTTCAATCTAGGCAATCCTCAATGCCAATGACAGATGGTGACCAATAAACAACATGCATATTCCATGCATGCCAAAACTTGTGAGGAAAACACATATGCAACTCAGTACCTGCAATAAAAACCAACTATAGCTGATGATACCAATGTCCTGTTGCACTTTCCTGTTCTTATTTTTCCTTCTTGCTCTAAAACTCCAAGTATGCCACACTCCTCCAAGAGTGCTCCAAGAAAATTCTGTGTGTCTAAGGGTATGAGAGAGAGGGAATAGAGAGAGAACTCTAAAACTGAAATGACAAAAGCATGTGAAGTCATCCTCGGAATATTTTTTGATTAATGAGGCCTTTATTTTCTTCATTTTCCATTATTTTCCTTCATTTTCCTCCTCCCATGCAACCTGTGACCTTTCACCTACCTTTTCTCCTAATTTCCATTATTTCCATAAATAAATGTGCCAAAATGCCATTTTTCCTACCCGAATCCTTTTCCATTTCCTTTGCCAATTTCCTTAGCCATTAATCAATCACAAATGATCCCCATCGTTATGCATTTTCCCAACATTCAAGTTGGAATAGTGTCCAATCAACCGTGATTATTATCTTTCCTTTATTAAATTTTATTACATGGAATTTTCACTAGGGCCATTACAACAAGGATAGAAAAAAATAAGTATTCCACTTTAGAGTTTTATATTTCAAAAGACAGAGTTCAAGGTAGAGGTAGGCCGAGAGACAGAGGACGATTCACAAAAAATGGTACTCAGAGACAAGAAGAACACCAAGAATCTATCATTGAGATGGATGGTAAGCTTTGTGATCAAGTTATTTCTATTTTGATTGACCTTGGATAATTATAGTTATGTTAGTCCTGACTCGGTAGATAAGTGTGGTTTGAATAAGGAATTGCATGTGTTAGGTTCCTATACCAATATGAGTCATAATTTTTGAATGGTTGAGATTAAACCTGTAATATGTACATACCTTTACTTTTTTGCAAATGTTTTCCATATTAAAAAAATTAAAAAAATGTAAAGAGGGTATTTCCTAAAAGAAAAATCAAAGAACAAAAAGAATTAAAAAGGGTAAAAAAGGATTAAAAAATGAACCCCAAAAAAAGAAAAGACCATGAAAGTGTGCCAGTCAAAATGCCACTCCTAGTTACTTTTGATGCAGAATAAATGATTGTGTGCAGCTTGTCATCTTTGCCACAATCCATGATAGTCAAAATGTTTAAACCTGATATTTCATGCTTTCAATTTTATTCTTATAGATAGAGAATAAAATATGATCAAACTATTTAATCTTGGCACATAATTAGATTAGGTAGAGTAAATAAAAGGAACTCAATTGTTTAAACTGAGCCCTTGGATGTAATAAGATTAGACTTAGTTAGATTACTATTGCAAAAGAAAATAAAATGTTTTGATAAGGTTTTGCCAACTTAAGTGCACCCTAATAAAGAGAAGTAAAAATGGTAGGATAAGTAGGTGGGTAAGTAGAAGAAAGGTTGCACAATTGTGATGATTGTTAAATAAAAGCATATTGATCACCTTCATCATCAAATTTCTAAGTATGGATGAAAATTGGACATGCATCAACTCCACAAAGTCAAATTGATTAACTTCCCTCACTCATTACACCTTTCACTTAACTAATTTCCAATAAAAAGTCTTAAGTACCCAAAATCTTAAAGTCAAAGGGGCTAAGAGCATTTCTCTAACTTCTGGATGGACTGGACCCTCGGGCTAATGACTTATAGGTCTTAGCTACTAAAATTCCCCTCATGAACATTCACCCCCTTCTATTCACTCATATTCCCAAACAAATCCCCTTTCCTAAGAAAGACACCATTTTCCTAACGAAAAGTCACTTTCTCCTAATAAACCCCTTTTTCTAAGGATAAAACCTTGTTATCCTATGAGAAGTGATTGCCCCTATGAAAGAGACTCCTCTTCTCAAAAAACCTAAAAATACTTTTAAGCCTAAGTATAATGTGTTTATGACAACGGCAAATGAATGAAATACATTACACTTTAGTGCTTTTTCATTATGATATTAACTTCTAACCTTTATATGTATTAAATCCCAAAAAAAGAAATAAACCCTTCTCATATAGTTCTATAAAAAATCCCTATGTATTAATACCCCACCACCAAAAAAGTTTGAAACATAAACTTTATTAATACCATAACATGCCTAATGGGTTAATTAATCGATCAGCGATTAATTAATAACCCAAACCCTCTGCCAATCAAATCACCCCCGACGCCCTAAACCTGCCTTAAACCACCATTTTATTAAACTCGCCATGTTTAGATGTTGGCTAGGCCCCTCCATTACCCTTCATATGAACCCCCCACCCCGATCACCGTGTGATCACTTCCCCTTTAATCCAACGACTGTTAAGCAGATCGAGCGGCCTCCAACACTCGACCTTTATCTGCCCAATATGGGTTGCTTTCCTTTGTGCCCTAATGCTACGTGGCGCTCGATGAGTGGCATCCAGCGACCTACCCTCGAAACAACTCCAGCCACAAAAGTGGTGCAATCAAACCCGTTTACCGCCTCCTGCTAGATGACAAAAAGTAACATCTCTCGCTAAAAGCCAAACGCACCTTTCCCCATGTGCCCGCCAAGGTTTACTTTGCGAATAAAACTAAAAAACTCATTATTTTATGTTTTATCATGAAAGAGTGCTCCAGACCTCCATGCACGCGATAGACTACATTCAACTGCCAACCCACATCCAACCGCCAACTTGCAGAAGCCACTAAACTTCCAGTCGACCCTCCAGTTCAAATAGACCTCTTGCAACTATGCACAGTCACCCATTGACACTTCAGAGCCAAAAATTCCAGGTATTTATCCAAATATACTAAGAAACCCTATCTCATTCATAATCTTGTTACTCAATTGCTTGAGAGTATTAAGTAATTAAGTAAAAGAACTCCATAGCAACCCCAAACTACTCTATAATTGAACCAAATTGCCCCAATTTGATTGAAAACCCACTTTTCCATTCTTAAATCCACAAGAGCCAAGATTGGTCGCTGCAGTTGCAATGGATGTCTGACCAATTACTACTCCCCATCTGGATTTAGACCATCTGCTTTTGGCAGGCAAAGAATTACAAATCAAAGACACCTCTATCCATGAATCCCCATTGAAATTAGGTTGCTAGTACAAAGACCAACACCTAAACCATACAAACAAAATAGGTCTTTGGGAGTCTAACTTACCCAAGTACCAATTCCCTCCAATACATATCTTTCCCGAAATTGTTCACTATTGCTATACAAACTACAGTCCCATCCAAAGAGCAGTGATGTCCCCTGACCATACTGTACTTTTCACCATCACTACTGAATCCATCAATGAAATGCTATAGTTGCAACCAGAACAAAATCTGACCCCCATTTCCATTGGAGACTTGCTAGACAAATTCCCCAAGATTACCCCTTCCAGACTTGCTGAAATATTCCAGACCTTCAATGTGGAAGAGAAACATATTCCAAAGGATCCTCCCCCATACATGTGGACCATATTTTCTAAACATGGCCAGAAAATTGT
Organism: Pinus tabuliformis; assembly: GCA_031772625.1. Taxonomy (NCBI): domain Eukaryota; kingdom Viridiplantae; phylum Streptophyta; class Pinopsida; order Pinales; family Pinaceae; genus Pinus; species Pinus tabuliformis. Next base: position 149,527,895 of record CM062818.1, on the reverse strand, counting down.
GTCAATGATATCTAGTGTCTTAGGCTATACTACAAGTCAGTATCTTGATGAACTCATTCTAGCCTTCATGTCCATTTTCACTCCAGGACAACCCCCTGCCATCATATATGATTATTCCAAATTCATAGCAGATAAGATGCATGATCAATTCTTGAGAATGAGAAATGAAAGAGTATTTAAGCACTCCTCAGTTTTGCACCACCTTTTCTTATATTATCAAGGTGATAAATTCCCATGTAATCTTCAAAAACTTGATACCAAAGGCAACCCTAGGTCAATAGTATTCTGGACTCCTCTGATCCACAAATTTGAATCACCATATCCATACACAGACTTCATATACCTTTTTGTACATCCTGTAGTGAACATGCTGCTAGGAAGTCCTCCTCCAAGAATTAGTTTAGATATCAGGAGGATCCTACAGCTTTCAAATCAACACAAAGTGGGAGACTGGTACTTGTACCAAAATCACACTAAAATTAGGATCTATGGCTATGAGTTAGCACCATACAAGCTACCCGGATACCTCCCAATGAGGTTATTTGCTCTCGAGTACTACAGACGGATAATCAATTCAGATGAGGTACATTTTGTGAAAGCCAAAAAGAAGGCTCAACTCAGAATCAAAGATCAACTAGGCCCCTTTGTGTGCAATAGTTGAGAAGCTAGAAGATAAGCAGAAGAAATCCTTCACAGGCTCAAACTGAAACAAAGCTTCATATGGAGATATGACCCCTTTGATTTCATCTGCAATAGAAGACATAAAAACAAGTTGTCTCCCTATATCCACCATAGAATCCCTGAGATAGAAAAATATGTAAATAAATTGTAATGGGTGGAAAATACTCTAGTGGACAGAGATAGCATTGAAGTTGCTATTGAAAATGCATTAATTGATCTATAGAGGAGACTTGATGAAGATTCTTTCATACAGGTACCAGAAGAATCCAAAGCCCAAAGGGAATCATAGGCACACAGTGAAAAACAAGCAGAAGAATGACTACAGGTGCAAGAAGAGTTAGAACAACTAGACTTATCAAAAGAATTGACTCAAACAAGACTGCTAGAGCCCATCATGAGTACTCCTATTGTACGGACTACTCTCAATGAGGAGAGAAACCTCAAAATAGACAGGGAGGAGGCCACTCCTTCAGGGAGAACCATTTCACAAACATATGTCAAAAGGAAAGGGTTAAATCCTGTCTTCGAGCAAGAATTCAGAGAAGAAATAGTTGGAGCCACAAGCACAGAAAGAGAAGGGAGAAGGCATGCTACTCCCTCTCGAGGAACATAAGAACCTTCCACAACACCTACTCAAATGTTGGGAAAACAACAAAGTGTGGAAGTGTCATCATTAAGGATTCAAGTTGACCAAGACCAAGATATCTGTTATGAAACTAGCTCACAAAAAGATAGAAAAGAGAGATCAATGCCTTAGAATTCAACCTCTTCGAGGGGTAAGCCTCCTTTACATTACACAAATGAACAATTCTTGGATGATACAAATGAAAATACCTCCTTTCTATATATAGGAGTTTAAGGGGTCATAACATAATTAGAGTCGACATAACAATAATAATGTAAGGGCACAATAATAACAATAGTGGGCTTCTATGGAGCACAATAGTAAAAATATGGGCACTACATGGGTACATCAATATAATAATTGGGTTGTACTAATAACAATAAGGGGTTACACTAATAATATAGGGGCCTAACATGCCCCTCTCCTTCAAAAAGCATTGTCCTCAATGCTTGAGTAGTTCTTGATGCTTCTGTATAAAATTCTTGTCCTCCCATGTGGAATCTTTAGCAGGTAAGTTCTTCCACTTGATGAGATACTCTGAAATTGATCGATTTCGTAGCCGTCGGGTTCTTGTTTCAGCGACTGCTCCAGGTTCCAATATGATTTTTCCTTCCTCTTCAATTTTGGGCAATATTGTTTGAATTGGGATCTTTTGCAACTTTTGAATAAGTGGCCATACTTCTTTGTCCTTCTTCCATTCATACCTTGCTTCATTTATCCAATCTGGTTGGATAATAGAAATAGCACAAAACAATGCTTCCACATCCTCATCCTTGAAGAGTCTTCCCATTCAGTAAGGTCGCCATTTTTTAAGTGCATGTAGTATTGCCAACATTTCCTTCTCATAAATAGCTTGCTTGAGATGTAGCAGTAAAAATACCCAATCACGTACATCAAAACACTTTTCACTATGATGTTGATCTACCTATTGTTTCGTTTGATTTTGCACTGAAGTAGCGTTATCCTTTAAAATTTGGAGAACTTGTTGTTGATGCTCGATGTGATCTTTCACTGCTTGAACCTTTTTCTTCTTGATATGTCCTTCTATCTCTAGAGTTTGAGGAGTGGTAATTTCTTCCAATCCTTTACAAGATATGGTCGGATTCATTTCTTGATGCTCGATGTGATCTTTCACTTCTTGAATATTTTTCTTCTTGATATGTCCTTCTATCTTGATAGTTTGAGGAGTGGTAATTTCGACCAATGAATTACAAGATATAGTTGGATTCATTTCTTCTTTCTCGATGTGATATTTCACTTCTTGCACCTTTTTCTTCTTGATATGCCCTTCTATCTTGAGAGTTTGAGGAGTGGTAATTCTTGTCAATGCTTTACAAGGTATGGTCTGATTCATTTCTTCTTTCTCTGGGGTGGGGTCCTGGCATATATCTTCTTCTTTTGATGTTTCTTGATCCTTTTCTTCCTCCTCTTCATATTCTATGTAAAATAATTTCTTCTCAGCACACTTATGACCTTTAGTGCATTTGCTATCACAATTGTAACAAAGCCCTTTTTCTCTTTTTTCTTCCAATTGTTGTGGTGTAACCCTTGTAGGTTGTGGAAGGCTAGGAGAAACAACACTTCCATCTTTATAGTTGTGAGGGGTATGCTTCCTGGTTTCCATAATTTTTCTTTCCACTATGTCACAAAGCCCTTTTACTCTTTCCAATTGTTGTGGTGTTACTCTAAAGAAGGTGTTGCAATTTGTATCCTCATAATGTGCTATCATTTCCTCCGTGAAAACTGACCACGTAACAAGTTGTTTACGAGAACAAATCCCTTCATACCATAAAAATTGATCTGGTTCTAAATATGAAGATGAAATACATACCTTTAGTAACAGTGGTACACCATGTAGATCAAAATATTGCTCCATCTGAAGTATCCAATTTACCGAATCCTTGCCATCAAACTTCCTCATCTTGCTTTTTATTGATTTTAGGAGCTCGATATTGAAATGATTATAACTCTATACTTTCGGATCTTTAAGTTCTGAAATTTCAATCTATAGTAGACCTCCATGTCCTCTTTCTAATGCCACTAGTCTGATCCAAATTGGATTCTCCAAGAAAGAGTTATGCACAATCTCCCAAGATGACCTGATTATAGACCTTTCCAGAAGAGCGAACTTGTATGAAGTGCCACGTGTCACTGTTTCGACCTTTGGATTTGAAAAATGCATACAATGAACTACAATCTGTTCTCTTTCTGTACCTTCTTACGAAATTTCAATATGATCCCCAGAGAGAAAGTTATGACAATTTTCCCCAGGTCACCTGTTTGGAATGTAATTCAGGAGTCTGCAAAAACACCAACTTCCTCAGATCATATCTCCACAAATATAGTGTGAAATGCTCTGAAATTTGGATTCGAGGTTCAGCGCGATTTCTTCTCAAATGTGTTTTTTTTGCAGCTTCTGAAACGTCGCAGAAAAAATTTATAGCGAAAATGCCACAATGACCTATTTGGAGCAGCGAAACCCTAGAATCCAAAGCTCTGATACCAAATGTTATGAAACCAGCTCACAAAAAGATAGAAAAGAGAGATCAACGCCTTAGAATTCAGCCTCTTCGAGGGGGAAACCTTCTTTACATTACACAAATGAACAATTCTTGGATGATACAAATGAAAATACCTCCTTTCTATATATAGGAGTCTAAGGGGTCATAACATAATCAGAGCCGACATAACAATAATAATGTAATGGCACAATAATAACAATAGTGGGCTTCTATGGGGCACAATAGTAAGGATATGGGCACTACATGGGTACATCAATATAATAAGTGGGTTGTACTAATAACAATAAGGGGTTGCACTAGTAATATAGGGGCCTAACAATATCAAAGAAAAGTATAAGGAAATAAAGGCCAGGAATGACAGTTTAAAACCCCAAAGATATGCACAATACCTCAAAATGGCTCCAACCAACCAAACAAGGCTTATGTCAGCCTTTGATGTGAAAGAAGGAAAAATGCAAATGACTTTTCTGAATCCCACCACTCAGTAGCCCAGATCAGCAGCTGACTACCAGAAGACAGATTTTGAAGTGATGGAAAAGGACATACATCCTATTGACTAGATTGAATTGCATAAACAAATAAGATAGATGGTATATTCCACATTAACAAGAAAATCCATTGCATCCCACTAGTTATAGAATTCACTGAATAATATATCAGAACAATTTCAACTAGAAAAGGCCTCCTCACAGGCTAAGGATACCAAAATCAAGTCCTTGGAGGACTTAATCATAGAGTTAGGACATGATCCCAAAGATGTGAAAGCTGTAGAAATTTTAATTAAAAGGAAGAATGATGACATAGCTTCTTTGAAAGAGCAGCTCAAAATTCCACATCTTCATAATCCACAAACAACAAAAGTCTTAGAAACTTGAAAGGAACAAGAAGAGCTTATGGACTTGGTCCTTAAGCTAAATGATCAACTGAAAGAAATTGAGAAAGAGTTGGACACATTGATTGAGTCTAAACGGGGTGAGTTGACCACCACTCCACAGACTGTTATTCCTACAGTTTCTACTAGAGTTCCCTCAAACCTTGGTAGCCTCTTTAGCATCAACAACTCCACCTGCTACATCACTGCCAATCACAATTGAGTCTACAGCAACAGCTACATCAACAAAAAAGACAGCAAAGTTAGTGAAAGCCATGGAGGAAATGTCCATCCAGGCTACATAGCTAAAACAACTTAAGGAGAAAATAGAAAGCCTAGAAACTGACTATAAACTTGCACCAATACAGCAAAAGGAAGAAGCACAGAAAGCCCTAAGGATGGGTGAGAAGGTTAAGATCCTAGAGAAGGATATAACATTGCAAAAGCCACTAGGAAAAACTAAGGAAATGCTCTAGGCCAATATCATTGACTCAGTCAATGATGTTTGGCCATTAATTCAAGTAATATTCGAGCAAACAGAACTTGTGAAAGTAGCCACCGAAGCAATACAAAAAGATCAAGGAAGACCTGGGAGACCATATTGAAGAGGCTAATCAACTCATCCAATTCTTGAATAGCAAGAATAGGGAGGAACTAAGTGAGCTTGGTGTGGAGGACAGAACTGAAGCCATCATTAAAATCAAGAAGATTTTTTCTAAAAGAAACCTTATGCTTAACCTAAGAAAAAATGCCATAATGTGCAGTTTGGTATTGACAGATTCATGGAAAAGCTTCAAATTTTGAGGGATAAAGGTCTTCCCAATCCCATGGTAATCAATGACAAACTTATGATCCAATTGGACTATGTTGACAGATTAAAGAAATTGTCCAAGGAACAGGAAAGCACTTCAAGAGTTAAAGCATTCCAATAGGGAAAGTTTTATATGATACTTTAGAAAATCTATTCTTCCTAGATTCTGAGGTTAAACATCTATTTGTCACCAAGCCTATATTTTCCCAATACGTTGAGGCAGATGAGATATATAGAAGGATGCTCCAGATAAGGTTACCTAAAGATGAATGGTGGAAAAAAATGACAGATTTACTATAAGTTACCACAGTAAATCTAAATGGCAGCCAAATGAAAACAGGTAAATAGGTTCAAAGAGTAATAGGTAAAGAGTATCAGTCAAAGGTTAAAGACAAAGGTAATTCTAGCATACACATATCAGCCAGCTTAAGAGGGCTCAAGTTCAACTACAACAGTCAACACAACCACAATAAAAGGGACAACATGATGCAGTTTTCCATCTGTCTCTATTTTCATGCTTGAAGATATTTTGATTTCCTAGATTAATTCTCATATTGTTTTAAGATATTTTGTAAATATGTTTTGTATAAATACTTCACCTTTCGAAGTATTGAGGGTGGATTCAAAGAGATTTTTGTAGACATTTTCTTCTCAAGATAAGGAGCTATTGTAATCAAGACTAGATTGGCTTGCTGGATCACGAAATAAAGTAAAGACATTTCATAGGATTCTTGTGTAAAGCGGAAATCAAATAAGTATTCTCTATCTCATGCGTATTATTGTTTCTCCTCATGTTTATAAATAATCATATGTGTCTCTATGAAATCTGAATTTTAAACTAGGAATGATATTTTAGAACTGGCTTTAATGCTCTCTGTCTTGACTGTTTACATTCTTAACGTTTTTTGCTAAACTATCTTAGTCTGGGAATTCTTAATTTCTCCCTTACTTTTATAGTTTCCCCCCTAGGTATATAGTAAAGTATTCTTAGTTTTCCTTTGCTCATGATTACTTCCTGCTCTTCATCTTGATCCTGGTCTAAGGATTCTTCATTTCCCTTTCACCTTGGTTAGGACTACCTCATCCATTTTAACCTGGAGATTTTCCTTTTGCTTTGCTAGCCTGCGCTATGAACTCTCCCTTTAGTGATTGATTTGATCCAGTTAAGCCATCCTTTGATTGACTCCATAGCCCAATGGATTGAAAGCTTTTCTCTGTCCATCTGTTTGTAGAATTCCGCCACCCAACCAAAATCAAAACCTTATCAACACTAAGAACTAGCTTAAAATCCCAACAAATCAAAGTTAAATTATAAAGACAGAGCCCTCTCTAGACTTAGGTTGGCTAGAACTTGAGTCTAAAAGATTAGGCTTTTGGTTACCTCAGATTATTCCTTCTTTTTATAACTTCTAGGGAAGACTTCTAAGTGATATCAGCATGCATAGTCTCGGTTAGTGAAGTTGGCTACAAGTACAAAGAAGTTATCTAACCATTGTGTAAGAGATTGAACATTTTTTTTAGATGGTATGCCTACAACAACACATTTGAATGTGTTACTGTTGGGATCGTATAATATGTTGGTGGGCATGGATTGGTTGTATATACATAGAAACAAGGTTGACTGCTATGAAAAATCTATTGAGTGTTTTGATGACAATGGAGAACCAAGAGTCTTAGAAGGTAAAAAGAAAGCCACATTAGTAAGGATGGTGACAACTATGTGAGAAAATAGTAGCCATAGGAAAGGTTGCAAGCTATTCACAATACATATTTCTAGTGATAAGGGTGAGGTTGAGGATGCGGATGTGTTGAGTAAATATCCAGTGCTGCAGTGGTTTCATGATGTATTTCATGAGGACATTACAGAGTTTCCACCTTATAGAGAGGTAGACGTTTCTATTGAGTTAGTACTAGGGGTAGCTCCAACATCAAAAGAACCTTATAGGATGAGCACATTTGAGTTGGTTGAGTTAAAATTACAACTGAGGGAAATGTTGGACAGGGGATACATTAGGCCAAGTGTATCACCTTGGGGAAGAATGGTCTTGTTTGTGGGGAAGAAAGATGGTACTCTCATATTATGAATTGATTACAGGCAGTTGAACAAAGTGACTATCAAGAACATATATACTTTGCCGAGGATTGATGACTTGTTTGATCAGCTGAAGGGAGCAGCAGTGTTCTCAAAGATTGACTTGGGATCTAGATACTATCAGGTACGCATCAAAGTGAAGGAAATTTACAAGACTGTGTTCAAGGCCGAGTATGGGCATTATGAGTTTGTTGTCGTTCCATTTGGCTTAACTAATGATCTAACTACATTCATGCATTTCATAAATAGTGTGTTGGATCCATATTTGGATAAGTTTGTTATTGTGTTCATTGATGATATACTGGTATATTCCAAAAATGAGGAAGAGCATGCTGAGAATTTGGAAATAGTATTGAGGTTGTTGAGGGAGCATCAATTGTATGCTAAAATCAATAAGTGTAGTTTCTTTCAGACTGAGGTGCACTACTTGGGACAAGTTGTCTCCAAGGAAGGCATTGCAGTAGATCCAAAGAAGATAAGGGCCATCATGGAGTGGGTAGCTCCTAAGAATGTGGATGAGGTAAGATATGTAGGAATTTTCAGGGTAAGTTCCTCAGACAGATTACCAAAGGACATCCATTACAAACAGATCACAGAACAATACACCAGTATTATTGGCATGGTTAAACCCTCAAAGAGGGAAACAGTCCATGGCTTGAGCCAATGTGGTACTTCAGGCAATTTATTAATAAAAGAATGAAAATTTACATAAGCTTCTCTCATGAACGGTTACCCTACAAATGACCCTCCATGCTCTTTCAATAGAGATCATGGACCAATTGGGAGTTAAGCCATAGATCAAGTGTCGGTAATACTGAGGAGAGAATGAACCATAAGATAACTACATATCATGACTATCGGATTGTAAGTTACAAAAGTACATAGCAAAGAAACACACTTTACCTAACTCTACACTAGACGAAGTTATACTTAAATATTTCCTATGTGTCGGAATATCCTAACATCCCCCCTTAAGAACAACTTGGGATAGGATTGAAGGATGTACAAATATGACAGAATAGGAGAAGAAAGGAGGCATTACAGCTTATCGCCCATTAGTGACAACTTCCTCAACTCCAACCGTAAATCGAAGTTTAGTAAACTTCGCCTCTATGAGAGCCTTTGTAAAGATGTCTGCAACTTGATCATTTGTTGAACAATACTGCACTTTGATTATCACTCCAAAGTGTAGTCGGATGCTGCTGCTGAAAGCCAAACTCTGACAAGATCTGAAGAAGCCACAGGGATTCCCTACTAGCTTCTACGACACCACGATACTTTGCTTCTGCTGAGGAAAGAGAAATGGCACTTTGTTTCTTGAAAGCCCATGTAATAGGTCTTGAAACAAGAGTCGACACATAACCTGCAGTAGACTTTTGATCATAAGGGTCACTAGCCCAATCAAGATCAGTGAAACCAACCAATATAGTAGATGCTTCTGCACTGTAATGAATCCCAAACTGAACTATACCTCGAACATAACGAAGTACTCTTTTAGCTGCTTTCCAATGACTTTCATGTGGGTTTTGCATAAACCAATCAATAAGGCCAACAACAAAGGAAAGGTCAGGATGAGTATGGGACAGATACAAAAGTTTTCCTACAAGTTGACGATATAAGGTAGCATCAACTTCAGGGGAAGTACAAGTGACTGAAAGTTTGGCTCCAGACAAAAAGGGTGAAGAGGTTGGATTATATTCTTCCATTTGAAAATGGCGTAGAAGATCACAGGCATACTTGGATTGGGAAAGGGAAATACCTTCCTTGGATTGCAAGACTTGAAGACCAAGAAAATAATGCAAGTGTCCTAAGTCTGTCATTTCAAACTTCTTTTTAAGGCTAGACTTCACATGGTTTATAAGGTTGGGATCACTACCAATAAGGATAAGGTCATCAACATAAAGAACATGAATGATAAGAGACTTTCCCACTTTCTTAGTGTAGACAATATTGTCAGAATGACACCTAGAAATGCTAGTTTCTAAAAGAAAGCCATCCATTTTGGCATACCAAGCCTGAAGAGCTTGCTTGAGACCATAAAGGGATTTCTTAAGCTGACATACAAGGCTGGAGTTTGTCTAAATAAAGCCAGTAGGTTGTTCCATATAGATTTCTTCATGCAAGTCCCCATGCAAGAAGGCAGATTTAACATCCATCTGATGGACTTCCCATTTGAAAGAGGTAGCAAGGGAAAGAACAAGGTGGATAGATTTCATTTTTGCAACAGGGGAGAAGGTTTTAGTATAGTCAATGCCTTCAACTTATGAAAACTCTTAGCAACAAGATGAGCTTTATGTTTATCAACTTTTCCTTCTGGTCCATACTTGGTTCTGTAAACCCATTTGCATCTAACAAGTTTTCATCCCTTTGGTGGAGGAACAAGATCCCATGTATCATTTGCCAATAATGAACGATATTTCTTCATTCACAGCTATGCCCCAATCCAGATGGGCTGAAGCCTCTGCAAATGTTTCAAGATCATACTTCACTGAAGCTTGAGCAAGTAAAGAATAGGTTGTATCGAATTGAGAATGTGTATGTCACTGATCTGTAGGATCACCGGCAAGAGCGCCAGCTGCATCCTGAGTAGCACGGACCCATTTTGGAAGCTAAGGAGTTGAAGAAGGGTCCTGAGAAGGTGGGGGAGGATTTTCATCCTCACTTTCATCATCTGAAGAAGAAATATTTTCAAAAGTAGAAGAGATAGAGAGAGGTGGAACATCCATCGAACTAGGCTTGTAGGCTGATATATTTTTAGCAAGCTTTACATCTCTTCTAATGATAACATTTTTGGACTTAAGTGGAATAAGTCTATATCCTTTGACATCTTCAGAATATCCAACAAAAATACATTTTTCACTCTTAGGTTCTAAAGCTTTATGTTTCTCATCTGGAATATGGGCTCATGCTTCACTTCCAAAAACAAGAAAGTGACTTACATTTGGTTTAATTGAGCTCCATGCTTCTTCTGGAGTGATATTCTTTAAAACCTTAGTAGGAGTGCGATTTATTATGTAATTTTCACAGTTAATTGCTTCTGCCCAAAAATTAAGACTATGTCCTTTATATTGAAGCATACAATTAGCCATTTCCTTTAAGGTACGATTCTTCCTTTCAGCTAAACCATTTTGTTGTGGAGTATATGGAACAATATGTTGCATTTGAATTCCATTCTCAGTGCAAAAGTTGATGAATTTGTTGTTAACATATTCTCTGCCATTATTAGATCTTAGCTTAAGAATTTGATGTCTAGATTGTTTTTCAGAAAAGGCCTTAAAGGCCACGAACATGTTAAATACTTCACTCTTGACATTTAAGAAGTATACCCAAGTGCGTCTAGAGAAATCACCAATGAAAGTTAAGAAATACTTGTAGGCAGAGAATGAAACAACTAGAAGTGGACCAAATAAATCACTATGCACAAGCTGTAAAGGGGCCAAGGCGTGCCAAGAGGCATGTTTTTCAAAACTATCCCAATGATGTTTTCTGAGTACACATCCGGAACAAACACCATCTCTGCAAGATACAATTGGAAGACCTATCACCATATTTTCTTTACATAGATTTTGAAGGGAGTGATAGTTTAAGTGACCAAATCACTCATGCCAAAGTTTTCTCACTTCATCATTATGAGCAACAAATACCAAGGGAAGATTTGATGACCCAAAGTTGTTAAACTTATACAACCTTGTAGAATCATCAGCAATGCCAGTAGCTAAAATTTTTCTAGGATCTCTTAGGTCCTTAATTACAACATCGTGAGGTAAAAATTCAACGATTTTACCTTCACCTGAATGAGTTATCTAATATACAGATAGAAGGTTGTAGGATAAGGTTGTAACACATAATACATCATTAAATTAATCATTGTCTATATGAACAGTTCTAGTACCTACAACACTAAGAAATATTTCATCACCAACATATATATTTTTGGTGTTACAATCATTTAAAGAAGAAAACATGGCTTTGTTTTTGGACATGTGATAAGAAGCCCTAGAATCAATGAGCCACTCATGAGAATTAGAAGAAGAATAAGATACACTTAGTGCATATCCAGACCGAGATGTTTGACAACCATATGCAGAAAGTGTTATTCTTGAAGATGAAGTTGAAGTTGAAGAGTGCTCCAAATGGATGTTATGCTTCTTCATTTTTACTTCCAAGGCTTCCATCTTCTTAAAGCATTTGGATTCTAAATGGCCATCTCGATTACAAAAGTGGCAATGTCTATCAGTCTTCTTCCCTTTGTTTTTATTTGCCTTATCATTTTGTTGAAATGAGTTTTCATTTTGAGGCTGAAATTGGTTAGGACCCTTATTTGGTTTAGGACCATTATTTTTATGATATGAATTCTTAGCATTCTTTGAATTTGGTTGCTGCTAGGCAGCTAAAGCTTTCCTAAAAGAGTTTCCAAGATTAAGAAGACCAAGGTGTAAGAGTTTTTCTTATTCTCTTATTAAAGAATCACAAAAGGAATCAAAGGAAGGGGACGTGTAGTCTTATCCTTGAGAAATGAAGGCCTCTCTTGTAGAATGGAAGGTGGAAACAAACATAGAGTAGGTTGGTCCCAACTTAGTAAGAATTGAATAGATAATGTTACCATCTTCTTTCTTAACCTTAACACCTTCCAATAGAAGTCTAAGGGTCTTGAACTTGGACAGTAAATATTCAATGGAAGAAAAATTATTGGGGTCCAATGTAAGCAACTCATTTTCAAGTTGATCGGCTCTAAGTTCATTTTTAATTCCAAAAACTTTAGTGATCTGTTTCATTACTTCATTAGGAGTATCAAGTTCTGTGATATGGAATCTAAGGCCTGGAGAAATAGACATTGCTATCAACCCACGTGCTTGATCTTTCCTATTTTCCCATTTGGTTGCCTTATCTTCATCCTTCGGTTTGGTTTCTTGGCCTGAGCCTACTCTGTAAAGACCTTTACTTCTAAGTAAATCCACAATGTAGGAACACCATTGGAAGTAGTTGGTGCTGTCAAGAATAACTTGGCATGGAATTTCCATTTTAACACAAACTGAAGCTGTAGATGCTGAAAATAAGTGTTCCAATGGAAAGATCTCGAAAAGAATAGGCTGATTCAAAAGAAACGGCTCTGAAAACGGCTTCGAGATGAAAAAGTTATGGCTTTTTGAAGAAAAGTTTTTGAAGATGCTGACGAAGTGGGGGAATGTGCCGAAATGAATGAAAATGTTATATTTAAAAAAAAATATGCCCCTTTCCAAACTTAGTCTAGTTAGCTCAACAAAAATAACGACTTGAACTCAATACCTCTATTCTCATAAAGTAGCTTTCGACCAATTGAGCTAGATTAAAAGGTTAGTAATTTCTGGAAAAGAGGAAGGGGGGTGTCTTTTTTTTATAGTCACTGAAGCTTTGGGGTGTGTGCTTACTTGAGAAAGATCTTTTTTTTCCTACAAAACAAAAAACACAAAACACAACACAGACATACAAAAAAATGAACCTTACGGCTGGAGGTTAGCTTTAGCCGGAAACTAAATATTTTCCTCAATGTTTCTGATTTTCCGAGATCACACTAAGGCACAACAAAAAAGTGCATACACATGAGAAAATTCCTTCCTTTCAGTTTCTAATTTGCCCAGATCACAAAGAGTCATGGGGCAAAGAGCATATGTAGAAATGAATGGTATAGATCTAGTTTAAAAAAAAGAGTTAAATAAATCAAAATAAATAGAGAGAAAATAACTAAAAACTATAAATAGACACTATACACCTAGAGATCTTAATAATGATGTATCTAGGGCTACCGAAAACCTTTTCATGTGAAATGAAAGGGGTTCCTCACTGGAACAGATGCTCCTAACACAACAGAGTAGTCCTATCGGCCCCAAGGCAGTCAGAAACAATAGATCTAGGAAACGACAGTCGGATGCAGTTCTACTGGCTTCAGATCTGGATCGGCAACAGATACAGACCTCAACTTGGCTTTAATACCATGTAGGAATTTATAGGGTAAGTTCCTCAGATAGAACACCAAAGGAAACCACTCACAAAAAGATCACAAATCAATACACTAGTATTGTTGACGTGGTTAAAACCCCCAAAGAGGGAAACAGTCGACGGCCTGAGCCAACGCAGCCACTTCAGGCAATTTATTAATAAAAGAATGAAAATTTACTTAAGCTTCTTTAATGAATGATTACCCTACAAATGACCCTCCATGCTCTTTAAATAGAGATCATGGACCAATCGGGTGTTAAGCCACAAATCAAGTGCCGATAATACTGAGGAGAGAATGAACCATCAGACCACTACATGTCATGACTGTCGGATTGTAAGTTCCAAAAGTATATAGTAAAGAAACACACTTTACCTAACTCTACACTAGACCAAGTTATACTTAACTATTTCCTATGTGTCAGAATATCCTAACAAGATATTTCATCGGTCTAGTAGGATATTAGGTTCATGAGGAACTTCTCATAGATTTCTTATCCCATCACATCATTGCAAAGGAATGGTAAGAAGTTTGAATGGAAAAAGGAGTGTGAAGTTGGCTTTGAGTAGCTTAAGTAGTTGTTGACACATGCACTAGTACTATAGATTGCAGATCTACACAAAGAGTTTGTGGTCTGCACAGATTATTGCAAGAGAGGGACTGATGAAGTCCTCATGTGGGATGGAGAGGTGATATGTTATGAGTCCTTGAAGCTAAATGAGCATGAGTAGAACTACCCAAAACATGATCTTGAGTTACTAGCGATTAAACATAAGCTAAAGATGTGGAGGCACTCTCTTCTTGGCAGGTGGTTTGTGCTTACGAGTGATCACACTAGGTTAAGGTATTTGTTTGACCAACCAAACCTAAACACGAGATAGGCTAGATGGTTGGCTACAATCAATGAGTTTTATTTTGAGATCAAGTACATCAAAGGTAAGGATATAGGGTGGTAGATTCTTTCAATAAATGGGTACACGTACATCAATTGACAAATATGAGCTCCTATGGGATGAATTTATAAGATAGTGTTATAGACATATATGGGAATTGAAACCCCAATCACATATGTCCATAAACCAAGGGCTTCTAAACCCCCAAAAAATTTGTTTCATACCCTAAAGGAATAAGGTCAGCTGATTACACCATCTCCCAGAAGTTCTCCCTAAAAAACTAGTCAGAAATGGTCAGAACTGGTCAAAACTGGACCACAAAGACTGCTCCATGATTAGGGTGTGATGCATCTCACCTATTACACACGGGGGGTGAGATACATACTAGAAATCCCTTCTATAGGGTGTGATGAATGAGAGTAGAGAAATGGCAGAAGTAGTTTGCTAAGTGGAAACTCAAAGAATCTTCTAGAAACTGTTCATATGATACTTGCCTCTTTGAATTCGCCCAGGGGTGAGTTAAGAGATCTGAAATCTCCAAGTGGAACCAAGAATTATCAGTGAAATGACACTAATCAAAATCCCAGAAGCTGACTCACTCTCCTGCAAACATCTATATATGGATCCCTCATCCTTGAGATCCAAAGGCTGGAATTTGTAATTTGCAAGGAAGTGTTGTTGGTTTCTCTTTGAAGACATTGTTGTGTGATCTTTCTTTGTATGAGGTGAAGAGGGCTTTCATGCTGGGAGGATGATGTTGGATCAGACAACTTGGTTGTAATCCTCTCTTCTACTATTTTTATCAATAAAGATATTTGAGTTTTCCTCCATATGCTTGTATATCCCTGAATCTTGTATTTGTATATGCATTTATATGGTTAATGTACATCTGATCCTACCTTGTTTATGGTTATAGATCTCTATGCTTTGATGGTATTTTACTGCCTTGATACTACAGGTGTTCTTTGAATTGGGACAAGTGAGAAAGGAGTGGAAAAATCTCTTTCAAGGGAGAGAGGAAATGAGCAAGGAGACTAGTGAAAGATTGAGGTTGGTACTCTCTGCTTCTCTCTCATATATCTCTCATAAAGGAAAACACAAGTAACTTTAATCTATTTGCTTCTAAGATAGCTACCTGTCTTAGTGGGACGAGCAGCTCTGAATGGACACTAGTTTTCCCGATAACAGATAGGATCTTGCAGGCAGTGCAATAGGATGTGAGGTATATGGAGATTGTGCACAATTTGTAGCAGGGTGATAGTATAGGTATAGTTGCAGCTATATGTATAGGTATAGGTGTAGATATAGGTACATGTAGTGGTATAGGTACAAGTGGTAGTACAGTTAGAGGTATAGGTATAGGTGTAGGTGCATAGGTAATGGACTATCATTTTACATCATATGGACTGATCAGGTTCCCAGACAAGATATATGTATTGGATAGCACCGAGCTCAAGAAGGTGATATTGAGGGAATTTCATGTGAAATTGTATTCGGGTCACCAAAGTTATTAGTAGACACTAGGAACGGTGACGAGGAATTACTATTGGTCGAATCTAAAGAGGGATGTAGTAGAGTTTATGGCGAGGTGCTTTCATTGTTAGCAACTAGGGGAAGAGTGTAAACATCCAGGTGGATTGCTATAGTCGATTACGATTCTAGAATGGAAATGGGAGGTCATTTCTATGGACTTCATCACATGGTTACTGAAGACGGTGAAGCAACATGATTCCATCATGGTGATTATGGACATGTTAATAAAGGCTACACACTTCGTTCTGGTGAAGTCCACGTTATCAACTATCGATGTGGCACAAGTGTTCATCAGAGATGTGGTTAGACTACATGGTGTTCTGAAGATGATTGTGTCAGGCAGGGATGCAAATTTCACTTCCAAGTTTTGGAAGGAGTTATTTGGAGGTTTGGGCACAAAGTTTTCCTTTAGCACAACTTCTCATCTGCACACTGATGGATAGACAAAGAGGTTCAATATGATATCAGAGGACATGTTGAGGATGTATGTGATGCATGAACAGAGGAATTTGGAAGAGTACCTCCCTTTGTTCAAGTTTGCATAAAAAAATGACTATCAGGAGTCATTGAGGTTGAGTCCTTTGCAAACATTGTATGGGCGAAGTTTTAACTCTCCTATCAGTTGGAGTGATCTAGTTAGTAGGGTGTTGATTGGACCAGATACATGGAAGAAGAGATGGAGGTGATCAACAAGAATCTAAAGGAAAAACGGGATAGATAGAAGAATTATGAAGACAAGAACAAGTTGTTCAAGGAGTTCTAGGTTTCGGAACATGTTTACTTGCGCATCAAACCAAGCAAGAGCTCCTTACAGATTAGATCATGTGCCAAGTTGGAACCATGGTTTTGTGGACCCTTCATTATCATTGAGAGGATTGGGCCAGTAGCCTATCGACTTACACTACCTCCGAC
The DNA here is from genome assembly GCA_031772625.1 of Pinus tabuliformis. Lineage (NCBI taxonomy): Eukaryota > Viridiplantae > Streptophyta > Pinopsida > Pinales > Pinaceae > Pinus > Pinus tabuliformis. Next base: position 149,510,981 of record CM062818.1, on the reverse strand, counting down.
AGTGAAATTCCATGATTTTTTCCATGTATCTTTGCTTAAGAAGTATGTTAAGGATGTTGATCATGTGATTGACTGGTTTGTATTCTAGGTGGAACTAGATGGAGAATTCGAGCCGGAGCCTCAGCGTATATTGGATAAAAAGGTTCTCATGCTTCAGAACTGAGCAATCGAGCAAGTTAAAGTGAAATGGAAGCACTTTGGTCCCGATGAAGCTACATGGGAGATGGCGAATCAGATGCGGGCCATGTATCCTTCCTTATTTGTTGGTTAAGGTAAGGAAACTTGATATGGTGGTTTGGTATTTTCTTATGGTCATTTTGTATTTTATTTATGGTGGTTTGGTATATGCTTTATCATGGTTTGGTATTTTCCTTATGGTGGTTGCTATATGACTTATGATGGTTTGATATATGGTATATAACGTTTTGATATATTCTTAGACATGGTGACCAGTATATGCTTGATGTATGTTTTAGTATATGATTTGGCATATGTTTTGCTATCTATGTGTTTGATGATGTTGCTATATGTACACCCATGTATAGATGTAAATACAATAGCGAGCTATGTTATAAAGCTCCACTATGTAGTATGGGTGTCATGCTATTATGCTATCGTGTGGTTATGTTATCATGATGTTATGATGTTATATGAGTTGGCACTCAGTAGGATGATCATTGTAAATACCATAATGAGTTATATCACAAAGCTCCACTATGTAGTATGTTGTCATGTTTTCATGTTGCTTTTCCCTTGAGTAGATATTTCACTGTCAATACTACATTGAGCTGTGTTATAAATCTCCATGAGTAGTATGTCTCCCTTCAACAGCTTTCTCAGGTATATGTGCGAATGAACACCGAGGATGGTGTTGCCCAAAGGGGAGGGTTATGTAACAACGCCGGTGAAAATTTCATGTAAAAAAGTTAAAAAAAATAACCACGGATGAATGGGACACTTATTCCAAGCTGAATGTTAGGTAAGACATCCTAGGGGGGTGTTCATTTGGTTGTTTATGGCTAAGGAAATTGGAAAAGGCAATGATTAAGGCTTTGGAAAGGAAAAAGAGGCATTTTTGGCACAATTATTTATGGAAGTAATGGAAATTAGGAGAAAAAGGAGGTGAAAGGTCACAAGTTTCTTGTGAGGAGGAAAATGAAGGAAAATAATGGAAAATGAAGAAAATAGAGGCCTCATTCATAAAAATGCTTCTAAGGATCAGTTGGTAACCTTTTGTCAGTTTAGCTTTGGAGCTCTTTCATCATTTTCTCTCTCTCCTATACTATTGGATACTTAGAGTTTTCTTGAAGCACTTTTGCATTGGAGAAAGAAAGGAAAAGAAGGAAAGGGGAAGTAATGATAAGCAAGGAAAGGTAGGATCAAGCAACTACAATGGGATTAAATTTAGGTATTGACTTACATGTGTATTTCCCTTGGTAGATTTTTTATGCATGGAATTTCATGTGGTTCTTTTTTATCATGGCATGGGTTTTTCTAGGTGTGAGAGTGATTTTCAACCTATCCTTGCCATTTCTCGATAGCCATGGTGTGATGGGGTTCTCATGTTTGTTTGAACTGGATTCACGGATGGATTCAAAGCTCAGTAAAGTGGATCTATGAAATGATATAACACATGGCCTAGTAACCCCTGAACCAGACTATGGGTTATGGTAAAGCCAAATTTTATGTTGCCTCAGATAGCCTAGGAATACTTGCTAGTGAATGGAAGGATATACGGTAAAGCCTAGAGATGGTTTGCTCTCCATTGGGCCTGGTGATCTTGCGTTTGGGATATGTGGTAAGTGGGTCTCGGTTTAGGGTGTAGTGATTCGAGTTTGGGTTGCAATAAACCCTGAGAGACTAGGAGACAAGAAAATTCCTCATGGTGTAGGTGGAGAAATTAGTGGCATCTGTGTTTGTTTAGCCTAGCGATGAGGTGGATACCACAGTAAAGCCTCTTATGATGTGTTCATTATGTTGGCCTAGTGATCCAAGATGGATTATAGTAAAGTGTGGTTTCTATTAATGAGGGTGAGGTGGTTTAGCCTGGGTATGGTTGAGTTCTTTTGGTTTGGTTCCCATATCCTTGCTTGGAATATGGCGCAGGGGTGAATGGATGAAGAGATATTTGGCTCAACCATTCTATGGTTGGGTGGAACATGGTAGTCCCATCTCTAGCTGGTTCATTCAATTGATTAATGAGAAATCTATTCCCTTAATTTTCATGTGAAAATTTATTGATATATATATGGATTTTGATGGCTGATATGTTTATGGTATTTTTTTCCTATTATGCTTGTTATATGTACATTTTGTGACAACAGCTATGTATGTCTCTCAACATATTTTTACTTGTAATTGAATGGATGTGGTATCTATGACCTAATAAGTGATAAGACAAAAAATGGCATGAGGGAACAATGGTTCATTTTGATTCACATATAAGTGTGATATCCCTACACTTAATTCTATTGTTTACACCTCTATGTTACATGTTGACAATATGTTTGATCAAATGCCTGTCATGGCTACTAGGGTTCTGGTTAAGGTCTTGATTAACTATCTACTTTTGCGTCAATGTTTCCTTGCACTTTACCTGATTCTGAGCTTTCATTGCATTCTGGGAAGTGGCCTAGGCTCTGGGCCTGAAAAATTGACTTAAATCCTAGGGTCACTAGCACAAAACTAGCAACTTTAGGCCATAGTTGCTGGCATGTAGGAATATGAGAGTGATTTTAGGTCTTTTTCCACTCCCTTTCCCATAGCATGAGAGCAACTATGGCCTATGACGTCCAGAACAATAGTAGTACCTTGGGACAGGCTTTGTAAGTGGTTGACTTGTCTCTTGAGGATAATGTTGATGATGTTGGATGATTGAGTGTGATGTTCCATTGATTCCACTTCCTTAAGGTCACCTAGCAGGTCGAATCTAATCACATTAGCGTCTTGTCTCATATTTACCCCGATTGTCATGGTTACTTTAGCGAATGTGCGAGGAGGGTGTTACAAAGAAGACCATAATTAGTAGAGATGTTGTGCTAAAGGAAAAAGAGTAATGGAATCGGAGTATAGAGAAAACAATTGATGCACAAGTACAAATAATGGAAGAGGATGATATAGTAAAAAATGAGTACCGGGGATCAAAGAAGTGGACACCAAACATAGTCACACCAGCAAGGACTCAAATATTTTTTGAACAACATGGATCTTCAAGTAGATTGATGTATTGAAATTCTTCCAACAATCAATCAGGTTATGAATCAAGTAATGTGTTATAGACATTTTTGGGCACTACAACCCCAAGCATGAAATGTCCATAAACCAAGGGCTCCTAAGTCCCTAATAGTGTTGTTCTAACCCCTAAAGGAACAAGGTCAACTGATTACAGCTTCTCCCAAAAGTTCCCCATGAAAAACTGCTCAGAACTGGGCAAAACATGATCATTTTAGCTGCTCCATAGGAAAAGTGCGTTGCATCTCACCTAAATACACTATGTAGGTGCGTTGCATTTCAAAAATACCTTCTATGGTGTGAGATGAGCGAGAAGTGACAAATGGCAGTGTCATTCTGCAAGGTGGAGAGGCATGGAAACTTCCAGAAACTTCTCCTGTGACACTTGCCTCTTTGAATTCGACCAAGGATGAGTAAGAGATCATCAATCTCCAAGTGGAAACAAGAACTATCAAAGGGAATACACTAATCAAATCACAAGCTGACTCATCTCCCTTACAGATATCTATATATGGATCCCTCATCCCAGAGATCCAGAGGCTGGAATTTTGCATATTGTAAGGAATTGTTGTTGGTTCCTTGAGACAAAATCAGATTGTTGGGTGATCTAAGCTTTATATGAGGTGAAGAGGGGCTTCCTTGCTAAGGGGATGATGTTGGGTTAGAACAACTGCTTGTAACTCCCCTTGGCTCTTTCTTGTTTATCAATAAAAGCTATTCAAGTTTTCCCCATACTCTTGTGACATTTATGTTTGTTGCATTTGTATGGTCAATTTACATCTGATCCTAGATTGTTTATGATTATAGATCCATGTTCTTGTATAGTGCTATGCTACTGTGATCTTACAGGTATTCTGTGAAGTTGGGCGTGCAAGGGAACAAGTAGTGAAAGACTATCAAGAAAGGGAGGAATCGAACTAGGAGATTAACGCAAGACAGAGGTTGGTCTTCTTGGTTCTTCTCTCATCTATACTTCATAAAGGAAAAACGAAAGTATCTTTACTTTGTTTGTTTCTAAGGTAGCTATCACACCTTAGTGGGATAAGCAGTTCTGTGTAGACACTTTTCCCTGTAACAAAATGGAGACTCCACTAGGGACGAATTAATTTGTTTGTTTATCTTCCTTGTTGTCTATTTTATAAACTTACAGACGGAGCCTGAAGTTGAGCCGGGTAGCTTTTGAACTGCATTTGCTATGCAAATGCAAAGTAGATAAATGTTGCTTCAGTCAATCTCTGAGATTTGTTTATAAATTAAACAACTAATTTACAAACTCTATGATTACCCTTTTTGATAGCTCTTAGATCCTCCTTAGATCTACCCCTGATTGTTGCATTACTGATTACCATTTCCTCAGCCAAAACCCATGAACTGAACTGCAAACTGTGACCCGGAACCCAAGCAAAGTCTCGTCTCTGGCCCAGTGCAGGTATTGTTTTGTGAATCTGAAATTCAGTGCACTTCCCGAGTGTAGTAGGTGCGCTGCATTTCAAATTCCCTGTGTTACAGGTGCGCTGATCAGACTAGGCATTGTTCAGTTTTGGTTTCTGTGATTCATTCTTTCCAGTTCTATTCATGAATTTTGCTACCTGTGATCAGTATATCTCTATTTGAAACCCCTTTTCCTTGTTGTTATTCCGCCTCCTTTGTACAAAAGAACTGTAAATGTTTTTGTGTATTTGTTGAGTCATTTTCAGTTCTCCTTTGCAAAAGTAACGTAATCGTATTGTTGTCCTTTGATTTTAAAGCCTCACAAGTGTTGTTTTCAGTCATAGGAAAGAGTTTGGTTGCTGTAGATAGTCGATTATCCTGTTACCATTGTATTTGGTCTGAATTTGTAAGTTTTCTAGTGTCGAAAGCAAGTATTCATTTCCAAATCGTAAAGTGTTGTGATTGTGTCCATTTTTTGATTTCGAAAAGAAACTTGTTGGTAATTGTCGCTTGAAAAGTAATTCAGATTTGTGCATTAACTTTCTTTTCTCCATTCACATACTAAGAAAGCCGAAAACAAATACATGTATGTGCATTTGCATTTAGACTGTTTGATTGGTTTGATTTAGGAAAGTGCATTTAGAGTGTGCTCTTTGCTCTTTGTGAAAGAATACTGTCTCTCTTTCCTTAGCAGCTAGGATTTTCATTGCACAAAGAAGATAAAAGACTGTTTATCATCTTAGATTGCATTTTAGGAATTATACATCAACATCTCGCGGTGAACCTGAAAGGCAAACTTCATAAACAAGATCAACTATAAAATAAATTCAATGAATCTAACAACGCTTTGGAACTTAACGCACAACATTTAGAAGTCTAGGCTAGAGATGTATTCTGGCGTTGTAAAGCCTGGTAACTGTTGTTCTCGCTGATGGTTGGGTGATTCCTCCACTTTGAGACGATAAGTGCCAGTACGGACTTGTGCTCCCACGTACCGTCGAGTATATTTTGGGAGACCACAATAGGCTTAATCCTTTATCCATAGGAGGCCGTGTCTGCTGCCCTATCGATTGCAATGGATTGAACACAACATTTGGGAATATTGACTACCATACTGTGTTGGCATTATGATACATATGTTGTACTTGATGGCAACCCACTCATCTCAGATAATAAATTATAGTGTAGAGAAAAGTTCACGCACTTATATGCAGAGAAAAGTTTATTTCATGTAGAGAAAAGTTCACGCACTTTTATGCAGAGAAAAGTTTATTTCATGTAGAGAAAAGTTCACGCACTTTTATGCAAAGAAACATTTATTTCATGTAGAGAAAAAGTTCACGCACTTTCATGCAAGGAAAAGCGCGTATATGTTGGAGAACTTACCTTTGGTCCATGGTAGTTAGTCCTTGGTATTTGAACCTATGAGGAAAAGCGCGTATATGTTGGAGAACTTACCTTTGGTCCATGGTAGTTAGTCCTTGGTATTTGAACCTATGAGGAAAAGCGCGTATATGTTGGAGAACTTACCTTTGGTCCATGGTAGTTAGTCCTTGGTATTTGAACCTATGGTTTTGGACCATGGTACGCACTTTCATGTAAGGAAAAGTGCGTATATGTTGGAGAACTTACCTTTGGTCCATGGTAGTTAGTCCTTGGTATTTGAACCTATGGTTTTGGACCATGGTACCTCGTCAAAAGTGTTGATCTCACGCAATTTCATGGTTGATTCATGGTATTAGTCCGACAGTTTTTGATCCTATGGTTTTGGCCTGTGGTATTGCATCCAAAAGTGTTGATCTCACGTACTTTCATGGTTGGTTCATGGTATTAGTCCAATAGTTTTTTGATCCTATGGTTTTGGCCCGTGGTATTGTGAAAGGCCTAAGACTATAAAAGAGGAAGGAGATCATTTGGAAAAGCATCTTCTGAATTATCGAATATCTGATAAAGTGCTAGATCTGGAATATTGTGATTGGGTTTTGGTGCAGATCTGGATCTGAATGAAGAAGGAACCTGAGCGTAAGGAGAAGGATAAGTTCTATTGATGGGTCAAAATCTTAAGGCTGGAATAGTGGTATCTCTATATGATTTTGATCTGTGATATGTGGCATATGCTTGATCTATAAATCTAATAATCTGGGTCTGAATTATTGATGCATGTTTTATTTTACACATGTTATGATCTGGGTATGTCTGATGTAACAACTGCAAAGTTATAAGGAAATATTTGCAGATCTGTATGCGGGTTGGCTTTGGTGAAATCAGAGATTGATGATGCAAGTGTAGTTGATGGGTTTTTGATGTTCTTGGATCCAGTTTGAAAATTTATGAAAAGTGGTCCTTGAAAGAAAAGAAGTAGGGGGTTGTAGCTCCCTTCCAGGAGAGACTGGAAAATGAGAGAGAGTTGTAGCTCTCTGCAGGTTGCAGCCTGCGTACTGGTAAAGGACTGCACCAGTACAAAACCATTGTAAAAGGAGTTTCTAATTTGAAAGAAGATAGAGACATATTGCAGCAGGTGGTTTTCACCCACATTGGGTTTCCACCTTACATCTTGTGTTCTTTGGTGTGACTATCTGTTTTCTTTGTTCATGCTCATTATTTTATGGTACTGACATGAAAAATAATTCAAAGAATAAATAAGGAAGATTTATTAAAAGAACTTGATAATACTGATTCACCCCCCCTCTCAGTATTATTTCCAACAATTGGTATCAGAGCAGGTCCTTCAGAGAAGCTTGATCGCTTGAAGGAAGATCATTCATCATGAGCAACTACGAGAGGGAAGCATCAATCAGGCCACCAATTTTTGATGGGACAAACTTCAATTATTGGAAGGTAAGAGTTACTGCCTATCTTCAATCTCTTGGTACAGAAGTTTGGGATATCATAGATACAGGCCACACTTTTCCTTCAGCTACTCCTACAGATACGACCGAAAAGAAGAAATATGAAACAAATGCTAAAGCAGTCAATACTCTGCTGGGATGCTTATCTCAAACAAAATTCGTGAAGGTTATGCAATATAAATCCGCAAAAGAAATATGGGACAAGATTGTCTTGAGCTACGAAGGAGATGAACAGGTAAAGCGTGCTAAACTTCAAACCCTCAGGATTCAGTATGAGAATCTCAGAATGTATAATGATGAAAGTGTGGCTAACTATTTCCTTCGGGTAGATGAGATTGTTGATTGCATGAAAAACTTGGGTGAAGAAATAAAAGAGGCTATTGTGGTTGAAAAAGTTCTAAGATCATTGTCCCCCAAGTTTGAATCTAAAGTGTCTGCAATAGAAGAAAAGGAAAATCTACGAATTCTTACTATGTCTCAACTACACGGAATTCTAACTGCTTATGAAATGAGAAAGGGAGGTCCATCAGACAGAAGAGAAGCTGCTTTCAAGGCTTCAGGCAAAGGAGACTATTATGAAGCAAGTCACGTGCCAGAAGAAGAAGAAGAAGAATCAAATTTTGTCAGAAATCTTCAAAGGGGAACTGGAAGGTTCAGAGGTAAGTTACCTTTTAAATGCTTTGCTTGTGGAAGAGTAGGTCATTATGCTGCAAAATGTCCTCATAAGGATAAAGGAAAGGAACCTGCTAGATGGAACAAGAAACAGATTGCAAATAAGAAAAGCTACTACACTCATGAAGATAGTGATGGTCTATCAAATAGTGACGAAGATGAACAAGGTAATGACTATAAACTCTTAATGGCATTTGAAGATGATGATTACATGGATGCTATAGATGTGGATAGCTTTTGTGAAGAAATTTCTAGACTCAAGACATGTATAGAAGAAAAGAATAGGATCATTGATACTCTACAACTTCAAATTGATGAAAAAGAAAAATATCTTGAAAAGTTAGAAGGCGAAATTGTTGGTCTTAGAAAAGAGATTGAGAAAACAAAGGCTATTAATCTTAAGTTTGTCAAAGGATCTAAAACTCTGGATGAGATCATCAATGTACAACGCTCTCCTCTAAACAAGACAGGTCTGGGCTATAATGGAGAAACTTCTCAAGCATCCACCTCAAAGAGTTATCTTGATGCAGCAAGAAGGAATGAGCAAAAGCACAATGGAGATCACCAAGTAAAGCAGGGACCAATTACAAACAAAGACTATCAGGCAAATCAGGGGCAATCTGTCTTAAGGATGAACAAAAGCTACAACCAGCCACAGGTAAAATCCTCTCAATTTGCTTCAAGAATGAATGACAATAGAAATTACAATCGTTTGGCCGGAAGATTTGATAACCGCAGAAATTTCTTCAATGGACAATGCTTTTCTTGCCATAACTTTGGTCACAAAGCAGCTCAATGTGTTGCATATAAAACGATCATGACTAGAGAAGCTCAAAAACAAAGAAGTATGACCGGGATTACAAAAAGGACCTATAACAACTTTTCGGTTCTTGAAAATGAAGTTGAATGTTCTATTTGCAATAACTTTGGTCATGAAGATTCTGAATGCAGGAGCAGGTTTCAGCAGACAAAGGAACAAGCCTCAAGCACCAAAACATGGAGAATAAAGGAACCACAAACAGAAAGATGTGGGATAGCATTTTATGCAGAGGGACAGGAAAATCTATGGTACATTGACAATGGATGTTCGAAGCATATGATAGGTGATAAAGAAAAACTTGAATCATATTCTGCTCTAGAAAAAGGAAAGAAAGTTTCTTTTGGAAATGATACTCCTGCAACTATAAAAGGAAAAGGCACTGCTCAGTTAAAAGAAAAGGTCAAAGATGGAAATGTTTTGTATGTTGATGGATTGAAACATAATCTTCTAAGTGTCAGCCAGATGTGTGATCAAAGAACCGAGGTGATATTCAGATCAAATGGATGTCTTGTTCGTGATCTTGATACAGGTAAAACAGTGATCAAAGGTAAAAGAACTCCAAATAATCTATACATATTTGAAGAAGGACAACAACAATGCTATCTGAGCAAGGATGATGAGCACTGGTTATGGCACCAGAGGTTGGGGCATCTAAGCTTTTCACAAATAAGGAAAGCATGCAAATATCAGGCAGTTCGTGGTCTTCCAGATATCAAAGTTCCAGACAACACCATATGCAAATCATGTCAGTTTGGAAAGCAAACCAGAAATACCTTTCCGGAAAAGGAAGGATCAGCTAGCATGCCTCTTGAGCTAGTACATACAGATACATGTGGTCCATTCACGAAAAGGACACCTCGAGGAGAAGAATACTTGATATTATTCATTGACGATTTCTCCAGGTTTGTCTGGTTAGGACTTATGAAGCACAAAGATGAAGCATTCAAAAAATTCAAATCCTTTAAAGCCTTGGTTGAAAATGAATCAGGATACAAAATTAAGTGTCTTAGATCCGACAGAGGTGGGGAGTTTACCTCAAATGAATTTTTCGATTTCTGTGAAGAACATGGGATAAGAAGAGAATTCTCTACAGCTAGAACTCCTCAGCAAAATGGAGTGGTGGAAAGAATGAACAGAACTGTCCAACAAATGGCTCGTGCTATGCTTGATGAATCTGGAACTCCCGCAACTTTCTGGGGTGAAGCAGCACATGCTGCGGTTATTATTCTCAACAAAACAAATGTCCGAGTGAACAACACTCAAACCCCTCATGAGCTCTGGTATGGTGAGACTCCTTCGGTAAAGCACTTCAAAATCTTTGGGAGCAAATGCTATATTAAAAATACTGATGAGCAACTTGGCAAACTTGAACCTAGAGCAGATGAAGGCATCCTTCTTGGTTATTCTCCACACAGCAAAGCATACAAGTTCTATAATAAAAGACTTGGAAGAATTGTTGACAACATTGATGTAGTGGTTGATGAGAAGGGATACATTCCTAGGCAAGTAAATCATGAAGATATCGAAGAAGATGAAGGCCATCCTCAAAGACAGAATGATGAAGAAGAAGAACCTCAAGAAGAACCAGAGGAGCAGATAAAGATAGAAGAGAAGACTCCATCCAGATATGTTCAGAAGAATCATCCAGAATCTCAGATTTTGGGACAGAAAGAAGCAGGTGTACAAACAAGAAGAACAATTGCAGAAGCTTCAAGCTATTTGGCATTACTCTCTTCCACTGAACCACAAAATGTGAAAGAGGCATGCAAAGATGAATGTTGGGTCAAAGCAATGGATGAAGAACTTGAGCAGATCGAAAAGAACAACACTTGGGAGCTGGTTCCTAGACCAAAGGATAAGAATGTTATAGGAACAAAATGGGTCTTCAAAAATAAATTGAATGAAAATGGAGAAGTAATTAGAAACAAGGCCAGACTTGTTTGTAAAGGGTATGCGCAGCAAGAAGGAGTAGATTTTGAAGAAACTTTTGCTCCTGTTGCAAGACTTGAGGCCATCCGAATGTTCCTTGCTCTCTCAAGCTTTCAAAACTTCAAAGTATTTCAAATGGATGTGAAATTAGCCTTTCTGAATGGAGACTTGGAAGAAGAAGTATACATTGAGCAGCCAGATGGTTTCATTCTTGGAAATGATCCAAATCTTGTATGCAGATTGAAAAAGGCTCTCTATGGCCTCAAACAAGCTCCAAGGGCTTGGTACTATCGTTTGGACAAATATCTTCATCAACAAGGTTTTTCAAAAGGATCAGCAGACAACAATCTTTATATAAAAGTTGAAAATGACAAATTGCTGATACTTGTTGTGTATGTAGATGACATTATCTTTGGCAGCAATGAAGAAGCTATGAGTCAAAGCTTTGCCTTGGTGATGCAGAAAGAATTCGAAATGTCCTTGCTGGGAGAACTGACATATTTTCTTGGTTTGCAAATCCAACAAAATGAAGGAGGGATCTTCTTGTCTCAAACCAAGTATCTCAAGCAGATTTTGAAGAAATATGGTATGGAAGAAGCAAAACCAGTATGTACACCCATGGTCACAGGATGTAACCTCAGTGCAAATGATGAATCAGCAGCAGTGCATCAACCAACTTACAGATCTATGATTGGAAGTCTACTTTATTTGACAGGTACCCGACCAGACATCATGCATGCAGTGGGAATAGTTGGAAGATTTCAGGCAAATCCAAAGGAAACTCATCTTCAGGCAGTAAAGAGAATCTTCAAATATCTTCAAGGGACTCAAAACTATGGCTTATGCTATCCTAGAGATACAGATCTCACACTTCATGCTTATACAGATGCAGATTGGGCCGGAAGCGTGGATGACAGGAAAAGCACAAGTGGTGGTGCATTCTTTATGGGTTCCAGATTAGTATCTTGGTTCAGCAAGAAACAGAGTTCGATTGCCTTGTCTACAGCTGAAGTAGAATATGTTGCTGCTGCATCTTGCTGCACTCAACTCCTTTGGATGATGCAGACCTTGCAGGATTTTCAAATCACTTTTACACCACCCATCTCCATCTTATGTGATAATACAAGTGCAATCAGCATTTCAAAGAACCTAGTCATGCATTCAAAAACCAAGCACATACCAATCAAGTATCACTTTCTCCGGGAACAAGTGCTTGAACAAAAGGTCAAGTTGGAGTATGTTCCTTCTAAGGAACAGGTTGCTGATATACTCACCAAACCATTGCCTAGGGAGACCTTTGAATACCTCAGGCAAAAGCTGGGGGTTGTTGATGCATCATCTTGTTGTTGAATCTCTTCTGATTGTTGGTTGTACGCAAGGTTCATCTAAAGTATATGCGTACATGTGCTGGGTTGCAGATTGGTCAAAGATCGAATGGCACAGGTTCAGGGGGAGCATATCATGCATTGTTGGCATTATGGAGGAAGTACAGAAGGAGATCATGGATGCTGGTCTGAATATTGCTGCAATACGTCTCTATCTCTTTCATGGTCATGGATTATGGTTCTTCTTTGCAGATCTGGTTTATAGTCAGGGGGAGCATGTTCTTAGGGGGAGCATAACCCTTTGCCCTTGATGTCAAAGGGGGAGAGTGATTGGTTGTTGTTGCCATCAAGTCCAAAGGGGGAGATTGTTGGCATTATGATACATATGTTATACTTGATGGCAACCCACTCATCTCAGATAATAAATTATAGTGTAGAGAAAAGTTCACGCACTTATATGCAGAGAAAAGTTTATTTCATGTAGAGAAAAGTTCACGCACTTTTATGCAGAGAAAAGTTTATTTCACGTAGAGAAAAGTTCACGCACTTTTATGCAGAGAAAAGTTTATTTCATGTAGAGAAAAAGTTCACGCACTTTCATGCAAGGAAAAGCGCGTATATGTTGGAGAACTTACCTTTGGTCCATGGTAGTTAGTCCTTGGTATTTGAACCTATGAGGAAAAGCGCGTATATGTTGGAGAACTTACCTTTGGTCCATGGTAGTTAGTCCTTGGTATTTGAACCTATGAGGAAAAGCGTATATGTTGGAGAACTTACCTTTGGTCCATGGTAGTTAGTCCTTGGTATTTAAACCTATGGTTTGGACCATGGTACGCACTTTCATGCAAGGAAAAACGCGTATATGTTGGAGAAGTTACCTTTGGTCCATGGTAGTTAGTCCTTGGTATTTGAACCTATGGTTTTGGACCATGGTACCTCGTCAAAAGTGTTGATCTCACGCAATTTCATGGTTGATTCATGGTATTAGTTCGACAGTTTTTGATCCTATGGTTTTGGCCCGTGGTATTGCATCCAAAAGTGTTGATCTCACGTACTTTCATGGTTGGTTCATGGTATTAGTCCAACAGTTTTTTGATCCTATGGTTTTGGCCCGTGGTATTGTGAAAGGCCTAAGACTATAAAAGAGGAAGGAGATCATTTGGCAAAGCATCTTCTGAATTATCGAATATCTGATAAAGTGCTAGATCTAGAATATTGTGATTGGGTTTTGGTGCAGATCTGGATCTGAATGAAGAAGGAACCTGAGCGTAAGGAGAAGGATAAGTTCTATTGATGGGTCAAAATCTTAAGGCTGGGATAGTGGTATCTCTATATGATTTTGATCTGTGATATGTGGCATACGCTTGATCTATAAATCTAATAATCTGGGTCTGAATTATTGATGCATGTTTTATTTTACACATGTTATGATCTGGGTATGTCTGATGTAACAACTGCAAAGTTATAAGAAAATATTTGCAGATCTGTATGCAGGTTGGCTTTGGTGAAATCAGAGATTGATGATGCAAGTGTAGTTGATGGGTTTTTGATGTTCTTGGATCCAGTTTGAAAATTTATGAAAAGTGGTCCTTGAAAGAAAAGAAGTAGGGGGTTGTAGCTCCCTTCCAGGAGAGACTAGAAAACGAGAGAGAGTTGTAGCTCTCTGCAGGTTGCAGCCTGCGTACTGGTAAAGGACTGCACCAGTACAAAACCATTGTAAAAGGAGTTTCTAATTTGAAAGAAGATAGAGACATATTGCAGCAGGTGGTTTTCACCCACATTGGGTTTCCACCTTACATCTTGTGTTCTTTGGTGTGACTATCTGTTTTCTTTGTTCATGCTCATTATTTTATGGTACTCACATGAAAAATAATTCAAAGAATAAATAAGGAAGATTTATTAAAAGAACTTGATAATACTGATTCACCCCCCCTCTTAGTATTATTTCCAACATACTGTAAAAAGTATTCTGCAGTTTTGCGATTGGTTTGGTAATCCCTCTACCTAGATTTCCAGAGCAGTCCCTTTCTTTTCTTTTCAGACTCCTTAATGGAAAAGGTCCATTTGAGCACTTGTCACTTCAGGCTCATTAAAAATCGAAGGCGACTAGAGTCATCTTTTGTTTTTTCTCGACTCTTAAAAATTAAAAAAACAAGTTGTGTCAAAGCATCTAAAATTCATCTAATTTGGAAACATACTTCCCCTTTACTTTTAGTTGATCGAGTAATCCGCAATTGTGGAAGAAAGTCAATTGAAACCCCATCATTGACGGAGGCTTACAAGTCAACCATCTTTGTTTCCGGAATCGAAACTAGTACGGAGAAAGCGAACTCGTTTAACCGATTCCAAATCTCCTGTTAAAGTTAGAACAAGTGTTACAACAACATCAGAGATTCCGGTTACTCCAAACATTTCTGGTATCCCTGCCTTTACAGAAGAAGTTCAGCAACCACAGAAGGACAATGGTACTGATCCTAGTCTGAGGGTAAACACTTGTATCACTGAACCAGTTCCATCTACAACTGGTTCGGAGAGTGTTGCTCCCAAAACATCTGTCGTTGCAGATTCCATACCTTCTTCGGCACCAAAAATATTCTACGGACCTGATGGTCTACCCCTTCCACCTGGTCTGATTACTATAGAAGAGATTGTGGAAGATCCTCCATCTAGTACTCCATCGCAATTTGGAGTCGGGATCACTTTGTATCCTTCTTCATTAGAAGTTAGTCTACCGCCAGCGGAAGCTCTTGTAGAAACGCTAGGTAATATTTTGGATAGACTAGAAATGTCTTAACAACTGTCAACATCTAGGACTGTGTCGTCTGACACAGCGATGGCAGAACTCCCTGCTATCACTCCAAAAATGTTCACCGGTATACCATCTGTCCCGACTAGCTCTCAATCGCTAGAAGGAGCCCACTCAGGGGCCATTTCGATGGTATGGTCTGTTCCTGTTTGTTCATCTAGAATAATATCCGGAAACTCTTATGTTGAGTCTCAACAAATTGATCCATTTGGAGGTCAATTTGGGCAGTCCGGCCCTCAAGGGCAAACCATTCCCTTAAGTACCAGATTACCACCGTATGGGGGGCAGTATGCCCCTTCATTATCCCCTTCGAGAGGACAACCATACGGGAGTTCACAGCAAAATTCGGGTTATGCTGGAATTACTTCAAGCGGTTGGGTACCGATACTACCTCAACAACCAAGAGTTGTATATTCGATGCAACAATTCTTACCTATGTCAAGTATACCAACTACGCCAGCTATTGTGATGGTGTCGCAAGTTCAAGCGCTGCCTGTTGTATGCCAACCTCAGGTTTCTCAGGTTGTAATGCAACAGCCCCTTGACCCTGCAACTCAACCACAATCGCCGACTGGTGGAATGACACAGGTTCAAACGGGTACAATTACCCCTCATCTTGGTCAAACAGTTAGTATCGGGCAACAGCACATGGCTTCACAACCATGGCTAGTGCAATACCAACAACCGTAGTTCCAACAAGTATACCAAGGTTCTGAACAACAAATCTTTGCGAATAGTGGGCAACCGTATATTCAAAACGGTCAAAATCAACCATTTTACAATGGTCATGCCCACCAACCTTACCAAAGTTACCAGCATCAAATGCATTATGCTGGTATGCAAAGACCAACTGCTCAGGCAATCCCATCTTATCCTGGGTATGCTTCACCTAACCTGAATCAACAGTTACCCTTCGTGGCAACTTTAGAGTTACCTGATTTAAATCGGTTAACAAACGATCCAATCACTTATGCCCCTTGGTGGCCAGTGATTCCACATAAACTTCCATAAGATATTCCTAAATTTGATGGAAATCCGGGTGAAGATCCATCGAATCATGTGATGACCTTTCATCTGTGGTGTTCATCAAACACCCTAAACGATGATTCAATTAGGCTTCGCCTTTTTAAGAGGACGTTAACTGGTCCGGCAACAAAATGGTATATCGAATTGCCTAGAGCTTCATTCGACAACTTCAGTACCCTAGCCACAACCTTTTTAACCCATTTTCAGTTATCGATAAGGTATGAAACGGGAACAGAACTTCTGACCAAATTCAAACAAACAACGACCACTCACATATCTGATCATATACATGAGTGGCGACGCCGTCGTAGAATGGTGAAAACGTATGTTCCTGATCAGCTCTTAGCTGAATGGTTTATCAAGTCATTACTGCCTTCCATCACAGAAGATGTGGCAAAAGGGGGAGTCGTCACCGAAGAGCAGGTTATCGCTCGTGCGCAATATTTGGACTTGATTTACACTCAGTCTGGCACGCTCTACGATAAAATACCTGACGCTCCTAGACCAGAATTCTCAGTTCCTCCTCCTAAATCAAACAATGACTCTCATGCCCGCGATGGCGTGATTGGCACAACAGACGTGAAATCGACAAAGGCTACATCTAAAAAGGCCCGTAAGATTTCCAGTCAAAATGAAAAAGAGGAACTTCTTGCCTCGGAAGTAAATGCTGTATTGACAGATAAAGGCAAAGAAACCAAGCAACCAGGGGGTAAGAAGAAAGGCAAAGGGAAGAAGAAGAAACAGGAAGAATCATCACCTCAAAAATATTCCGCAAACCCTCCTCGAAATAGGAAACCAAAATATCCATGCTTTATATGCGATGAGGATCATTGGACTGCAAATTGTCCACAGAGAGCTGAGCTTAAAAAATTCTTCAAGAATTCAAAAACCTCGGCAGTATTAACTGATCCGTTTCCAAATCCAGGGACAAATCTGGTTGACATTGGAAATGCTTCCCCATGTCAATTGCTGATGTTGTCGGTTTCCAAACAACAAAATTATGCTTTGATATCGACAAAAAACAAATATTATGGGAATCCACAGCTGTCTAACAACAAGGATAAAGATCAGCCTAGTAGTTCGACAACAACTTCGACAGAAGTTGCACCACCCATCATTCCCGAGTTGACAATAAAACCACCAAAGGGAGTAGTACACAAGTCGACATTTAATCCCCACGCTAGAGCGGCACAACATTATAATATAGTGGAAGATTTGGCCCAATCGCCATCCGCTATGTCGACTCTTGAGGTACTACAAAATTGCCCATCCCAAAAGCAAGCTTTATTATCAACCATTGGTGGGATAGACCCAAAGGATTCCAATCTTGTATCCTTCGATCATAAAGGATATGATCCTCAATTACTAGCTCAACTAGCTTTCCTCGTTCAAGTGAAAGCCCTCAACAAAATTGTTCATCGACCAATTATTGATGAGGGGGCATCTACATGTGTTATGTCAATGAGTTGCTGGAAAACTTTAGGATCTCCAACCTTGTCGCGATCTTCAACGACATTAAAAGCATTTGACAGACGAACATATACCCCATATGGTATTCTAACTAACTTGAAGGTTGAACTAGGAGGGAAAACAATAGAAATAGATGTTGAGGTAATCGACGGAAATCTCGATTATAACATCCTACTGGGAAGACCACGGATATATGCCATGGCTGCTGTTGTGTCGACCTATTCTAGGAAGATTGCATTTCCCTTTCAAGGAGGGATTACAATCGTCGATCAACAAAACTTTCTCCCCAATGGTTCTCAAGTTACGGGAAGCATTCCAATGATCCATGGAAGCCCCCATTCACTTCAAAATATCGAAGTAGGCCTACTAGAAGATCCTATATTAATGGGGACTTTCGCCCTTCCACCTCCAATTAATTTGGCAGAAGTAACATCGGTAGGAACCTCCAACATGATATCTTCTAAAAAGATCTCAGAAAACGATATCGACATGGACCATGCGCAGGTTTTGCCTCCAAGCCCAACAGAAATATTGTAGCAATCAATGTTCCTAGCATGGGAGGAAAACCCAAATCAACGCTCATCAAGGGTTTGGGTAGATAGGTCTGAGGAATATGGTACCTCTTCAGATCCTTGGTCGCGAGTGCATATCAGCGACAAAGGAATTGTTCAATCAATGGTAGTTGAAGGGGCACCATGGGATGATTACCACCATCGTTCCCTTCTTCCGGATTGTGAAGAAAATACTCCTAATGACCCTTATCATCCTTCAGTTTTTGATTTCCTATCAAATACTGTAAACACGGTGGATTCCGAGCGAAACTTGTCCAACATTGAAGAGACTATCGCCATAAATATCTCGACCAAAACAGATGTTGTAGAGAATATTTATGTTGGCAAATGTTGTTCTCCTTCAGAAATGGAAATATATAACGCTCTTTTTCGCGAATTTAGAGATGTCTTTGCTTGGTCATATAGTGAAATTCCAGGCATTGACTCGAGTATCATTGAACATGAAATCAAGATGTATCCAGATGTCAAACCAGTACGACAATGGCTACGACAGGTGCACCCCAAGAAAGCCGCTGCCATTAAGGCAGAAGTTGAAAAACTTCTCCATGTTGGTTTCATTTACCCAGTTCCTCTAACCGATTGGGTATCGAATATTGTCCCTGTTATGAAAAAACAAGGAACAATTAGAGTGTGCGTCGATTATAGGGATGTAAATCAAGCTTGTCCAAAAGAAAACTACCCTACACCCTTCATCGACTAGATAATTGATGAATGCGCCAGATGTGAAATCTTTTCATTCATGGATGGATTCTCCGGGTATAATCAAATAAATATCCACCCACAGGACCAGTCAAAGACTGCATTTATCTGTCCGTGGGGCACGTTCGCATATCGAAAATTACCCTTTGGTTTAAAGAAAGCAGGGGCAACATTTCAAAGGGCAATGAATTATGCCTTCCATGACATCAAAAACATCGTTCAACCATACCTCGACGACCTTCCGGCTCATTCGCGAAAGTGGACTGATCATCCACAGCATTTAAGAGCGATATTTCTACGTTGCGGACACTACAAAATACGACTCAATCCACACAAATGTGTATTTTGTGTCAGTTCTGGTCGTTTACTTGGCTTTGTAGTCTCAAAATATGGAATTCGTCTCAACCCATGTAAGGTTCAGGAAATCATAAATTTGCCTCCACCTTCAAATTTGCTTCAGATTCAGAAACTCCAAGGGAAAGCAAACTTTCTAAGGAGGTTCATTCCAAATTACGCCAAACTTGCTAAAGGTTATACGCGTATTTTGAAAAAGGAAGTACCCTTTGTCTGGGATCAGGTTGCACAAGCTTCCTTTGATGCTTTAAAAGAATCCCTAATGAAAGCATCATTAATGTAAGCTCTTGATTATCAAAAAGACTTTAACCTGTATCTGGCTACAGCGGATACAACCATCGCAATGGTTTTAATTCAAGAAGACAATAGAATTGAACATCCTATATATTATTTAAGAACTTAAATGATACAGAAAGCAGATATTCTTATGTTGAAAAGCTAGCGTCGCAGCTGTTCAAGCGATACAGAGATTTCGACACTATGTCCTCTTTCGAAAAACTACCATTCTGTCAGATTGCAACCCCATGACTTATATATTGTCGCGACAATTGCTGGGGGGAAAATATTCAAAATGGATAGCAATTCTACAAGAGTTTGATCTAGAATTTGTAAAATCCAAGTCAAAGAAAGCTCTGGTTTTCGCGGAATTATTATGCGATCTCCCATCGTCGTCCAACGATAAAACATCCGAAGAAACAATCGTGGATGAAAATTTGTTTATGATATCTTCAAGCAATCTGTGGTATGGGGATATAATCATTTATCTCCAAACCCAAAAATATAGGCCAAATACCTCTCGCTCCGAACAAAAACGTATTCGATACCAAGAAAAAGACTACATGATCATCAGTGATACACTTTACCCATGTGGTATCGATATGGTTCTGAGAAGGTGCCTCACACATGAGGAGGCCGAAAAAGTCCTGAATGATTGCCATTCAGGCGCGTGTGAGGGGCATCAATCCAGTTATGCTACAGCGCAAAGAATTTTACGAGGAGGATACTTCTGGCCAACAATGTTCAAAGATTGCATAACCGCAGTCAGAAGTTGCCATGCTTGTCAAATTTTTGATAGCAAAACCAGAAGACCACCCACACCTCCACAACCAATAGTTGCTGTTGGGCCATTTGTCAAATGGGGCATCGATTTCATGACATGTAACCCCACCTCGACCAGGGGGCGTGGGTATATCATAGTCGCAGTTGACTATTTTACCAAATGGGCCGAGGCGATGCTTACATTAGATAATACTGGTGAAACAGCTGCCCTATTCTTTTTCAATCATGTAGTCGCCAGATTCGGCGTCCCACAAACTATAGTCACAGATCATGGATCACATTTTCGCAATCACATGATGGTTGAATTAGCTGCCAAAGTAGGGTTGTCTCACGACAGCTCTACTCCATATTACCTGCAAGCCAACGGACAAGTTGAAGCAATCAACAAGGTCCTGAAGCGCATGCTGCAAAGGATGATTGGAGTTCACAAAAGAAGTTGGCACCTAATTCTGTACTCAGTCTTGTGGGCTTACCGAACATCGGTAAGGAATGTGACTGGGTTTACACCGTTCCAACTGGTATATGGCCTAGAAGCAGTCTTACCAATCCATTGTGAAATCTCGTCCCTCAAACTCGCAATTGACCTTCTCCCCGGAACTTTAGAAGAGGAGGCTCGTTTCTTGGAACTAATCTAATTGGATGAAACCCTTCGTGATGCCGCTTTGGCTAACAAAGCCCATAAGAAACGAGTCAAAGTGCAGTTCGACAAGAATGTCAAACCCCGTGTCTTCTCAGAAGGTGACTTGGTCTTGCGTTATGACCAAGAATCCGATAAATTGGGGGCAGGAAAATTCAAGTCTTTATGGATGGGCCCCTATATTGTTAAGCGAGTGTTAGCAAAAGGAGCCTATGAGTTAATGGATTATGACGTAATTCCACTGGCACAACCTCGTAACGGGTTGTACCTCAAGCGTTACTATGCGTGATTCAGTATAGTAACCTGTATGCTTTTGTTATGTTTTTGTTTTTGCTAAAGTGTTTGTTTTGGTTAAGTAATACACTTTTTTAAGAGAAATTCTTCGGCGTAAATCACAAGATAAAACATTTGTCGACGCGTTTCGAACCAACTAGTGTGGTTCATCGTCAGGACAAGTTGAAGAGACAGATCCAGCTTAGCATGTTAAATAGTTTGAGCAGAGCCTCCAACGACTATCACGACTAACGGCTACTTTTGACCATAGGACCAAAGTCAAAATTAGTTATCTTAGGTGACCAATAAAAATATATAAATTAATTTAAATGGTGTTTAAGGTTAGTTAAAAAAGGGGTATAGTTTGTTAATTAAAAATTACCAATTAGCTAGAAAAAAGGGGGATAAGTTGTATAATTATTCATAACAACTAAAAGTTAGTTAGAGTTAATAAAAATAATGGATCGAAAAAAATAAAAAATAAAAAAAAATAACAATAAAAAATAAAAAAATAAAATTAAAAATAAAAATAAATAAATAGAAAATATACATAAAAAAAAATTAATAAAATAAAATAAAATAAAAATATATATATAGATATATAGATATATATATATATATGAATAAATAAATATAAATAAAAAATATAAATATAAATAAAAATAAATAAAAACAAAACAATTAATAAATAATTAAATAAATAAATAAAATAAAGTAATAAAATAAACAGATAAATAATAAAAAATAGAAATAATTTTATTTAATAATTAATTAATTAAATTTTTTTTTTTTTTTTTTTTTAATTAAATAAATAAAAATTATTAAATTAAAAAAATAAAAATAAATAAATAAAAGTAAAAAATAAAGATAATAGCAATAAATTAAAATTAAAAATTAATAAGAATAAATATAAATATATATATATATATAGAGAGAGAGAGAGAGAGAGAGAGAGAGAGAGAGAGAGAGAGAGAGAGTGTTTAATTAAGAATGTTCTAAATGGTATTAAAAATAAAAATAAAAACTAATAATAAATAAATAATATTAATCATATTAATAATAATAGAATATTATTAACTTTAAAAAATAACTGAATAAATCAATATACTGCGCCAAAAGGAGAACTCTAGGATGAAGACAAGGCGTCAAGGAAAAAGATCCGCGAAATAAAGAGAGAACATCGAATGCTAGAAAAAAAAAGACTAGGAAGAAAGGGCAGGGATCCAGCAGCTACTGATCTTCCAGCCGTCATCTCTATTGAGATTGTTCGGCCTTTTTTCAATTTCAATAGCTTCCCTGAATTTACGGTGATGGAACTGCGCAACCTTGCAATAACTTTGGCCTCCTCAATACACACCTGATGCTTGGTCTTTTCTGCATGCTCTGCTAACGCTGAAGACTTGATTCTGCCATGTCTTAGGTCAGCTGCATGTTCACTGATCCTTTGCTGAATGGAGCACCCTGTTTCCCGATATAGGGGGTCCCACAGGAACAAGGGATCAAGTAGACACCCTTCATATCTTTAGGATCAATGGGATCTTTCACCGATCGGAGGGATTTGCGAATAGTGTTGAGGGGCCTGAAGGTTGAGGGAATATCATACTTCTTAAGGATCCGAGCAATCCTGTCTGTGGTTCCTTGGACATAGGGAAGATGGACACCTAGCCGATGCTCTTTAGGTTCTTTATCGATTAACGCGTTTTTAGAGGCTTTGAGGAAAGCCTTCTGACCTAGGCGCCTACTATAGCCATTCTCCACAAAGACATTAAGGAGATGGGATTTCTCCTTCTCGAAACTCTCCCTATCAGAAATCCTAAGGGCACGAGTGGCGAGGGAGTTAAGAACACCCAACTTTTGAGCGGGGAAATGATGGGAATCGGCATGAAGATACTGCTCAGTATGCGTTTTCTTCCGGAATACTGAGTGGGAGAGAGAACCGTCTATATTCCTCGATATAAGAATATCCAAGAAAGGGAGGCAGCCATTGACCTCTTTTTCCATGGTGAACTTAATGGCTGAGGATTGACAATTGAGGTGGTTGAAGAAGATATCCAACTCTTCTAGGCCATGGGACCAGATGACATTAGTGTCATCCACATACCTTTTCCATAGCTTGGGAAGGAGACGAGCCGAGGCTAAAGCTTTGGCTTCGAAATCTTCCATAAAAATATTCGCAACAATAGGGGATAGGGGTGAGCCCATGGCAACACCACAGGTCTGCTCAAGAACTCACCCTCGAAGCAGAAGAAAGTGGAAGTGAGACAGATCTCAACCAGATGCGCGGTGTCAGGATCCGTTAGGCGATAGATCACTTCCATGGCTTCCTTTATAGGGATACAAGTATAAAGGGAGACCACATCAAAGCTGACTAGAATGTCCTCCGGGCTAAGCTCTATGTCCTTAAGCTCTTTAATGAAGGAAGCAGAGTCTTTTACGAAGGAATCTGTACGGCCAACCAGGGGTTTGAGCTTATTTCAGATGTCAAACCTATTGGAGTCATGTGTTGGATATGCCGACGGAGCGAGTCGTAGTTCGCGGAACCTATCTTCCGCGGCCTGGGCCATTTTTGATCCAAGCGGCGAGTTAGTAAGTTTCAGAGGGGTATGTATTGGTCAATCAACGAATAACATCGCTGAATATAGCACGTTGATAGAACTTCTCTCTGATGCCATCACACATGGTATACGCCGACTGATTGTCAGGCTAGACTCACAACTCGTCATACTACAACTCACTGGTATCTACTCTGTCTGAAATCCAGCTATTTATCGCATGTTCCTAAGGGTTAAGATTTTGGAAAGACAATTTGATTTTATTCAATATCAGCATATTTCCAGAACCTTAAACACATTAACTGACTCATTGGCAAATTATGTGTTAGATAGACATTTGCAACATTTATAAAAAGAAGCATACCATCAATATTTGCATTTGGATCATGTAACTTAACCAAAATAAAACTTCGAAAATCAAAATATATATATAACTATTTATGGTTTACACATAATGTTCTGTAACCAAGACAAAATTGGTCAAATGACCCAAAACGCAAAACGCTAGGGGGCACCCTAGTCTAATGATGCTCGTGATAGCAAGTCACAGCCTGTGCGATCATGCGTAAGAGCCGAGTCCATCGTCTTGGCACACCAATAGTATGTCGCTGCAACCTCAAGGGCAGCTCCTCAGTCCTCACATCTAGAATACCAAGAGTGAGGCCCTCAACCTGTTCCTGTAATGCTGTGAGAGTCTCGGCCACACGAGGTCACGGAGGATAGCCCTTCCAACAGCCTCTCCTGCTAGGGCGACAGCTGGCACTCTCAGGCGTACTACTGGCCGAACGGGACCAACATCTGCATGAACACATGAGCTTGGTTACGTCTTGACAGAATAAAGCACAAGGACATTATAAAAGAAAAACGATAAACAGGGATATGGTCAAAGAATTTACTAATGGCGCCCCACTGTTCGCCAGTCGACAATACTAAATCTGGATCACCCCGGAAGTCCATACCAACATATGGATACTCGGAATAAACCATCTCCTGACAAACAAACCACCTGAAGAAGGTATCAAAAAAGGAAATCTGAGACTGACCAACATGTCTAGACATATGGTCGACCCATCTCTGCATACATGGTTTAGTCGGTGAAGGTAAATCGAGTGCAATATACTGCAGCTGCATCAGTGGTATCCTTTCTAAGGCAAAGGTAGTCGAGATAGAACCATAACCAAAGTTCTTCAACCTCCCACTCTTCACCTTGGTCAACTGTTATTTCATCACAAGAAGTACTGCGTCGCACCAGTTGAACACCTTCGGTTGGAGACATTCCAAGGCATACTGCATATAAGATCGGTTGGCTACATGAAGAGCCGCACCACCAGCCATCCTACCAAAAGAGAACAGAATAGTCCTGAGAGACCTGTCAGTGACATCACGGATGATGATCTTGCCATCCTTACTCGGCTGAGATCCCTCTCTGCAATACCAACGAACATAATCTCTCACAGATTCACCTCCTCGGGCCGAACCTGATAAAGAGATGGGGGCACCCCGCCTCGACAAGCCAGTCAAGAAATAGATGTCCACCACAGTCAAGGGGATGGATTTACCCCTAATCTGGAACACCTGGTTAGTAGGATCCCAAGCATCGAGCAAATACTGCAGTAAGTTGATCTGTTGTCTCATGCTAGAAATGCGGAAAAACTTCAGCAAGCCACAGTTCTGCAGTGCGTTTACTGTAACCGGATCATGTAAAGCAAGCATGTCCTCCTCTTCATGCTCACTTTCTCGCCATGTGATAGTCATCTTGCTCCAAAGATCTTTGAAAACAAGCAAGAGAAGAGTTAGATCCCGATTTTGGTAAGAAACAGGAAAAATTTCCATCAAAAACTGTGCATAAAATTCCTTCCTTGCGCCCATCGCACCTACAGTAGTGCTCTGGGTGCGTTGCATGTTAGATGGCCAGTAGACAGGCCAACATCCAATGCACCTTTCGATACACAAAGGGTGCGCTGAAGCCAGGGCAAGTTTTTCAAACCCCAGAGGCTCACAAAAACCAGGAATCAAGCTCAGAATGCAAAATGGAAAGCATGAAATGAAAGAGCTCAAGTTTAGCCCCTACCTGGTCTAGACGGTGCCGAGAATCGTCCACAGAATCTCCCGAAATCAGCTGATGAAAATCAAAGGGGAAAAGCACCTCCAAAGCTCCAACAAACCAAAGTTCAAATGAAATGGTAAAATGAGAGGTAAAAGCACTTTTACATTACTTTTTACGTAGTTTGAAGTAAAATATTAGTGTTCTAACTCATTTTTCAAACATATATTGTTCATTTCTAACTAGTTTGATGAAGCAATTGAAAATGTAGTACAATCTTTGAAAGAACAAAGCTATTTATGGTAAAGTCAAGAAGTGACCGTTGTATCGAGCAGTTTTAGTGCATAGTTCAAGCTCGTTAAAAAATAAACATAAGCCATGAGCAAATGTTTCCCCCCGCGTTTAAGCTCATTAAAAATGAACTATTTCTCGGTAAATAACCATCGTGAATGTATTACTTCAGCCTTTAATAGCCTTGGTCGTGTTCTCATCATCACCTCCACTCTGTATTGGCCGATCATTCACCTCCATTTGATTGTTTACCCCTTTTGAGGAACAACTGTGAAGAGTGATCTCACTAGCCGTCCTTGTAACACTGCTGTGATTGGAACATTCCAAACCTTACCTGGAATCAGCTGCTACCCAATTTTATCACTCGTTCCTCAAAAGACGAGTCTCCTTTAAGCTCTTTTCAACTGACTCGTAAAATATGAAAAGATTGCTGAGCCATTGGCCTCTCTAGCTCGTTAAAGGGACCGGAAGTGCTATACCTCCTCTAAATTTTAATACTTTTGGACCTAAGGGATTATTACACAAAAAGATTGAGCGCTTGTTTTGTTCGGCTCGTTAAAAGTATTGAAAATTCATCCCTTCTGTATTGTTTTATACTTTTTTGGACTTAAGGGATTAGATGACGAAAAAGGAATTTTGGAGTTTCCTTTACGTTCCTTTTCAGACTCTCTAAAATTGAAAATGACCGAGTTATATTTGTCGTTAAACTCGTTAAAACTTAATAGTGAAAAACTTGTCCATAGCAGACAAGAATGAGTTTCACTATCGCTAGGCTCGTTAAAACATAGCAATGGGTTTGCCCGAAGGGCAAATTATAGAACACGAATATGTTATCCTCCTCAAGCTTGACAAAAATAAAGAGGTACTGGTCAGCAATGACTGGGGAGAATTGGGAAGAAAACTTGAAGAAACTTTGTTGGTAGCAAGTCGCTCTTAAACATGACACTTTCACTCCGCATCCAAGTCGGGTTGGGTTGTTTCATTCACCGGTCACATCACCATGGTCCCATCACACCATCCACATTTGGGGTAATGCTACCAATCCATCATGTCAGTGTCGCCGATATGTTCAAGAGAAGTCATTTAGAGAATTCGCCTGTGTCTCACCCACTACAATACATTTACACTCCATTCTTTCATGACCGCCACCCTGAACCGTATGTCATCAGATCATTTTCACCTCCATTAAAATCATTTGCTCCGTTCTGTGTCATTGATGTGGGATTCATTAAGGCCCTCCTGTGACGGATCGCTTCTTTTCGACATCAGCTCATTATCCAAGAAGCCGATCTAGGAACACCCTGTTCAGTACTTTGAAGCTTGCATGCCTCAATGGAAAGTTTCTCACTTCCGACGATAGGTTTACATCAATGGTCTTCGACCGAAAGATTTTGTGTGGTGTTCAATGCCAAGTCCTTTATTCACACCACGTGAATTGTGCTGCAGTACCTTGAGGGTCATTATCATTATCGGTGATTCCTCTCGCGCCTGTTAACAGCTTACATCATTGGCTGGTAATCAGGCGATGTCTTTCCGTGTTCGACTCCAGAACATCTCTCACATGGATGGACTTGTACTTCGAGTGAAGATCGAACGAGATTGAAGACCCCGAATCTAGTTTCATCCATCCGAGCTGCGATATATATTCAGAGAAATAAAGACATCAAATGTACATCATTGCTGCACAGATAATCATCCAATCAAAGGGATGATGGCTCTACCAGAATCATAAGTCTACACTCAGACGATTGTCTGTCCTATGTACATGAAAATGAATTTATAAAGTTGAGCATGGGAATGCCCACCTCAGCTAGATCATGAAAATATTATGAAGATAATGTATTGTATTGTATCTTATTACAGGTCTCCTCCCAGCTTGAAAGAACTTTGGATCCTCATAATAAAGAATTTCACCCGACATCAAAAGATTAACGACCTCATGCTTTAGGGGGCAACTATTATAGAAATTTTTGGGCACTACAACCCCAAGCATGAAATGTCCATAAACCAAGGGCTCCTAAGTCCCTAAAAGTGTTGTTCTAACCCCTAAAGGAACAAGGTCAACTGATTACAGCTTCTCCCAGAAGTTCCCCATGAAAAACTGCTCAGAACTGGTCAAAACAGGATCATTTCAACTGCACCATAGGCAAAGTGCGTTGCATCTCACCTAAATACACTGTGTAGGTGCGTTACATTTCAAAAATCCCTTCTATGGGGTGCGATGAGCGAGAAGTGACAAATGGTAGTGTCATTCCGCGAGGTGGAGAGGGATGGAAACTTCCAGAAACTTCTCCTGTGACACTTGCCTCTCTGAATCCGACCAAGGATGAGTAAGAGATCATCAATCTCCAAGTGGAAACAAGAACTATCAGAGGGAAGACACTAATCAAATCACAAGCTGACTCATCTCCCTTACAGATATCTATATATGGATCCCTCATCCCAGAGATCCAGAGGCTAGAATTTTGCATATTGTAAAGAATTGTTGTTGGTTTCTTGAGACAACATCAGATTGTTGGGTGATCTAAGCTTTGTATGAGGTGAAGAGGGGCTTCCTTGCTGAGGGGATGATGCTGGGTCAGAACAACTGGTTGTAACTCCCCTTGGCTCTTTCTTGTTTATCAATACAAGCTATTCAAGTTTTCCTCCATACTCTTGTGACATTTATGTTTGCTACATTTGTATGGTCAATTTACATTTGATCCTAGATTGTTTATGTTTATAGAACCATGTTCTTGTATAGTGCTATGCTACTGTGATCTTACAGGTATTCTGTGAAGCTCTGCATGCAAGGGAACAAGTAGCGAAAGACTGTCAAGAGAGAGAGGAATCGAACTAGGAGATTAGCGCAAGACAGATGTTAGTCTTCTTGGTTCTTCTCTCATCTATACTTCATAAAGGAAAAACAAAAGTAGCTTTACTTTGTTTGTTTCTAAGGTAGCTATCACACCTTAGTGGGATAAGCAGTTCTGTGTAGACACTTTTCCTTGTAACATAATGGTAATAGAAATATGAGAAGTTTGAAAGATATTTATGATGATTCGAATATTAGTTCAAATTTTTCATTGTTGTCTTTCCAACCTTCTTCATTTGAAGAAGGAATCATAGATGAAAATTGGGTGGAAGCCATGGATGAAGAAATTGAAGCTATTGAAAAGAAATATACATAGGATTTGGTTGATTTTCCAAATGATAAAAACCTCATTGGTGTGAAATGGGTATATAAGACAAAGTTGAATGAAAAAGGAGAAATTGGTAGATTTGAAGCAAGACTAGTAGAAAGGGGGTTCTTGAAGCAACCGAGAATAGATTTTGGAGAAATGTTTTCTCTAGTAGCCAAATTGGATAGTCTAAGAGCAATGTTAGCAATAACAACTCAGGAAAAATGGAAATTATATCAGATGGATGTGAAATAAACCTTCTTGAATGAAATTGTAGAAGAAGAAATATATGTTTGGAAGCCTCCTAGATATGAAGTTGAAGGAAAATAAGATAAAGTTTAGTGGTTGAAGAAAGTTCTCTATGGACTCTGAAAGCCAGCAGCAAGAGCTTGGTATAACAGAATTGATAACTACATAATCAAGAACAGATTTTGCAGAAGTATCATTGAGCCTACCTTGTACACAAAGGTAAATGAGAATAGACAAATTTTGTTTGTTTGCTTATATGTTGATGACATGATTTATATAGGTGACCTTGAATTGGATGAATTTAAAGTAGCCATAATTTTTTTTTTAGATGGACGATCTTGGTTTTATGATATATTCTCTTGGCATAGAAGTTGAGAAATCTAAAAAATATTTTTTATTTGTAAAAATAAATATGCAAAAAATTGTTGAAAAGATTATGGAAAATTACTTGTCCCTACACCAGTTTCAACATGTACCAAGTTAAATAAGGATGATGAAGGATCAAATGTTAATTCAACTCTATTTAAAATATTAGTTAGCAGCCTCATATACCTCATAGTTACAAGACCAGATATTATGCAAGGGGTAAGCTTGATTTCTAGATTTATGGAAACTCGAAAAGACTCACATTAGAGAGCTAGAAAAAGAATTCTTAAATACATAGAAGTAACAATAGATTGTGGCATAATATATGCAAGCAAAAAAAGAAGGATTTGATTGGATATACAAATAGTGATTTTACAGGCAATTTGGGTGATAGTAAGGGCACTTCTGGTTATGTCTTCCATCTCTGTTCAGTGTGATTTCATGGGCATCTAGGAAGAAACCTATTGTGACAACACCAATATGTAACAACAAAATCAACAACATGCCAAGAAATATAGTTAAGGAGAGCATTGAATGGACTCAAGAAAAAACAGCAAAGATCAACAAAATTATATTGTGACAACACCTTAGCAATTGCACTATCCAAGAATAATGTTTTTAATCAAAAGACCAAACATATTGATACAAGATATCATCTCATTAGAGAAATTTTCAACAATGGAGAAATGTACTTGAAACCTTCTAAATCGAGTGATAAATTGGCTAATATATTTACTAATCCATTAGAAAAAGATGTATTTTATTTTCATAGAGGAAACTTGGGTTTGGTAAGCCTAGCTGAGACTTAGACCAACATAGAGGCTTGAGTTGTCATGATTCATGACTTTCTTTAGTGGTCGTAATTAAGGGAGAGTGTTAAAGATAGCTAATTACTCCTGCATGGAGAGGTATATAAAATTAGAGAGTTAGTTAACTGAGTCTATTGAGTCAAGTTGGGTTAGGTCTTATTTTGGATAAATTCAAATTTAGTGTGTGTTTGCATGTTGAATTATTTTGAGTGAGTCTCTAGTCGAAAATTTTAAATACCCCTCACCGGGTTCATTGTAATCATGAAGTTTGTGTGATCAATTGAAGAGTCACAGCTCATGTTAGTGTGTGTGTGTGAATTTTTGTGTTATTTTGTGTCTTTCCTCCTCTGCCTTTACAAAACATTCACAATCTTTTTCATCTTGGAACACAATTATTTCAATCTTTTGTGAACTTCAATAATAGGTAAAATATACTTTAAGGGTTTTTAAAAAGTATTTAAATTATTGAATTCACTAATTGTTTATATTGATTCATTTTTAATGATATATAATTTATTAAAAAATTATAGGTCCACATTATTCTTTAGGGATAATGAAAATATGAATTTCTTTTATGGACACATTTTGAGATATTTTTGAAATATTTTTGAAAGTTGTTGTATAAAAAGATTAAAATAAAATGATAATTGAGAATAAAAAATGAAAAAGAGTATATGGGAGATAATAAGGAAAAAGTACATTTGGGAATTTTTTTCTTATTTCCTTAATTATTTTTAGAAAGCGAATTATCTTTTCCAAAGGATTAAAATATAAACATAAATTATTAAGGATATCATTTAAGAGTTATCAATATGGATATCCTAGGTAATTCTTATATTCCATCACCTCCTACGTTTTTCAGTAATATTATGATTTCTAGGTTATTAATATGAGAACCATAAAAGGTGTAGAAGAGTTAATATTGCATTGAATACGTTTTTAACAATGCCCAATTCAAGTAGTTTATAACACTATGAAACAATTTTTGTGGATAGGAAGAATGATGCAATAATATTATAGAATTCTTCCAAGATTGTAGAAACAACCACGTCCAAAGAAGCTTGGGATATTTTGGAAATGTCATAAAGTGAAAGGGGGAGCAATATTAATCAATGAAAAGATGATCCATATAGTGTTTAAATTGATGAAGAAACAAGTATAATAGGAGGAGATCTGAATGAGATTCTAACGCATAAAAATATATATAAGAAATGAATACTATAGTTGTCTTGAACACTACAGAAAAATTTGTTAAAGAAACTGTAGAAGAAAAAAGTGATTATGTAAAAGGTCTAGGTGTTTGAAAATGGTGAAAAACTAAATATACAAAAGAAAACGATGAAATTGGGCCAAATTTTACCGCGACAAGTGAAAATAACCTGATAGTGAAAATTGAATTTGATTATGAGGATGAATTAGATTTTCTTAAAGAGTTTCTTACAAGTACAAAATATTATAAATGTGAAATGTATATGGAAATAAATGAAAAAAACCAAGTTGTTGATGACAATGTGATGGTAGAAGAGGAACTGAAAAAAACTGAAGATTCTCGTTTTGAGCCTATAGAAATTGATGCAAAAGTTCAATTAGCAACATTTGAAGTATAAGTAGATGCAAAAAAATAAGTAGATGAATATAACATTGAATATGAAGAAATATTCAAGAAGAAGTTGAGAATAAAGATAAACAACAAGAAATAGAGTGTAGAATACAAATTTTGGAGCAACAGAGAAAGAAAAAAGAAAATAAAAGAAAAACTTGTACAACATAGCACTGCAAACAACCTATACTAGGATGTAAACCTAAAAAAGAGTTTTATTTTACTTGATCTTTAAGTGTTGTAATCTTAGATAACACTTACATAAACAAGTAGTAATGGTCATAATTAATGAAAAGTGATGGAATGTGTTAATTACTCTTAATTACTCCTAGTTATTTGGTAGTTTTTAGTAGAGTGTAAATTTAGGAATGATTAGTCATACATGTGTTAGATAAAATTAGCACTGAAATAATTATCATTCTAGATATCTTTCTAGATAATTATTCATGAGTTTTGGTGTCTATTTAATTGTGTCTCCTTGAGGAATTTAATGAGTTTGAGTTAGAGATCTTGATCAAAATCTGGATTATGGGCAAAATTTTTCTCAAAAGTCAAAGTGCTCAGAATTTCTTGAAATTTAAATCACTACATCCGTCTTGACGATACAATCCCAACACAACTTGTTTCACTCAAAATGGAGTTCATATGAGAAAGTTAGAGCCTATTGTTCGTTTTGTCAAACATGCAAATTTTGGGTATAGGTTGACTGGGATGCTGACTAGGCATCCATATAACTCAGTCAGTAAAAAGAATATCCCATGGAATATTATTCAAATATTCCCATAGGTGGATCAATAATATTTTGACACCTATTAGCATGTTATTGGTCAACAACATTGGGTGGACCAATGAGAGGCTGACACGTGGCAAGCCCAAAGGCCACCACGTGCTGTCTAAAAGGTCATGTAAAATTATAATGGCAAGTTAGGGAATCAAACCAACGACCTTTCCTGCATAAGACCAACGCTTCACCTCCATGCCACATGTTATGTCTTAATAATCTATGGGCGCATGTTGTATTTGAAGTTTAAGTGCCAAGCGGTTGGGGAAAAAGAAGGCCAACCCTATGCGCCAACCCTCTCCCATATGACCAGCTTCAAAAACTGTAGGCCAGCAATAGCACTAACCGTGCCATTAATTGTGCTAAATGCATATTTATGTTAATTAATCCATGCTTGACCCTTAATTAATTTTTCAAATTAACCACACCAGTTTAATGTGCTAAGCAAGATCAATGATAATTAACCATGCTTATCCTTAATTAATCACGAGTTTAACTTGGTAGAAATTTGGCAGTTCCACTAAATCCAGAATTGCACCAACTTTGCGGAGTTAATTGGAGTTTCTCCATATTTGATGGAGTTTTCCTAGGGAAAACTGAAGAGGCCATAACTTTGGCATAATTCAATTAATGTTGACTCAGAAAGAGTCATTTCTAGATGATGTGGATGCTATGAACACAACGAAATAGTTTAGAGAGGCAGAAAGGGACTTTTGTATGTGATTTTGATATGTTGAAGTTTAAGAAAGACTAGGGCCACCAGGAGAGGAGATCAAGCTAGACCAACTGAAGTCCAAGTACATAGCTTGGAAGGTCATTTTTCGGGTTTTTGGGTCTTTTGAATCCAATGGAGCAAGTTTCAAAGCCATTGGAGAATCATAGGTGCATGTAATCATATAATGGACCATTAATTCAAAGAGGGCTTAGCCATTGAAGCAGGTCCAAGGAGATGTAGCCCAAGAGGGGTGAACTCCTTTATCAACTTTGTGTTATGAGTTTATTGTGTTTTAATTCTCTGCATTTTACTTGTTGTATATGTGTTTTTAAACAACTATTTAATCTCATGAATTTCTCATAAAAGAAACTCAATACTTGACACATAAATCCTCACATTTTGGTTAATTTGAGACGATCCTAAACACATTTTAAATTATTGATGAGGGAGCTTGCATAACATTAACAAGTTTTCCCAAGATTTCAGATCAGATCCTCAACTCTATTATGTTGTGTGTGTTATTCTTGTGAGTTACTTTATGTTTCTAAGTCTAGTTTCTTCTTCTATCACATAAAAAACTAGCAACCTGATTCTATTTTAGCAAACATCAACCACATCTTTAATGGGAGTGGATCTATCAATATATTTAACTCCTCTTTCTTTAAATTTTCCGAACTCTCTAGTTTTAATACCACTCTGATGGAATGAGGGGGGCGGGGATTACAATATTAGCTAAATACAGATAAATATCTCACACACAAGAGTATACAATATACTCGTTTCTTCAGGAATTTGAATTGCATGAATCTCTTGAGAATAGGAGAACAAGTAGACAAAGAATCTTATGGAGAGATCCTCTAGAGGGATTTTTGATGTGCTAATAACAACTACACTAATTTTAACTCTTACATGCATGCTAATTTCTTAACTAGATTTATACGCCACCCACAATGCATGTAAATGACATGAAAAATAAGAGTAATTAACACATTACAACAAAAATGGTAATGTAGCCATAATCTATATATGGTGGTATGACTATGGTAAGTTGGGGTTTTGGAAGACATTATTTTGTCTAGTTAGAGCACTCCCATAAGGAATGAGTTTGAATACGATTGGGTTTGTTAGAGTTATAACTAGTACTTTTATTAGGTATGGTTCTTTCTAATTAAAGGACTTTTTCCCTAGTCTTTAGGAAGCTATTGGATCTGGTTAGGTTGAGAGATATTCTCTAGTAACTAAATTCCTATATTGGTCTGAGGTTGAGATATTTTCTCAACCAAGTTGATTGTGAAATCAAGGTAGTTTCTCTATGTCAAGAAAGCATTCACACATTTATATTATAACTATATTTAATTAATTAAGTTTTCTTATAAATTATTTGATTTGGTATCAAATCTTGTCTATGCCTAACTCCTATAATGGGGGACCCATTATCATGGGGATAGTTGGTTTTTGAATCTATTTCTTTAACCTGGATAAGGATAATATTTCATATGTCATTTGTCCATCATTGATGAAAGATATAACATTAGGCTCAAGCAAATTGGAAATTGATGAAAAGCAGAGCCAAGATCTATAAAATTGTTGGAGGACAAATCATTGCATCTAAGGAGTCACGTATGAAGAGTCTTTAAAGGATCATTCCTATAACACCCCTATGACTTTGGTTTTTGAGACAGTTCCTATTTTTAGACATTGAACTATTATGGGGTTTAATGGCAAGGGAGGTCATGATGAGACTTATGTTGTGATGAAATTGTATTATTATTATTGAGTTAATAAATAATTTTCTTGGGAATATTCAAGAAGAGCAATAGAGTGTAGAAGACTTCTTTCCAGCTTAGAAAAATCTATGATGGTAAAGTCCACATGATGGACCTTCCCTAAAAAGTCTCCTAAAAATCCCTAGGAGAAAAATAAAATAAAATTAACATAATGGGAGAGAAAAATTATGTTGATCACTTAGTTGGAGAGAAATACTAAGTGGGGTGGAATAAAGCACCATGGGAGAGAAAAGCAAGCTTTAGAGAAAACGAAAGTATATTTTTTTGGAAAAACTAAATAGAGGCCAAAATGTTGGTAGACCTTAAAGCAAGACGGTGTTAAAAAAAAATCTACTAGGAAGCAATCTATAAAAGAAAACCACCTAGGAATCAAATGGGGAGAGGGTATTCTAATGATAAGGAAATCTTAGCTCGGGGTAGAAATAATGGATTTGGTTCATGTTTGGGAGGAGAGTGTTGGATTCCTGGGTAACTACCTAATCTACAATTCTAGTTTCTGAGTAACTGTCAAATCTGTAACTTTGGTTAAGAATTATGTTATTTTTTCTTTGTAATCTCGATGCATGTGAATATTGTGATATTATTCGAATTTAGAGAAAGTGGAAGTTATTCTAGCCAATGGTATGCGAACTAAATTTATTTATATATGTATGTGATATATTGTTAGATGTAATAAGGAGTTCATGGTTTTATGCGTAGATTAAATGTTTTTATTTTGATCATGGTGAATGATAAAAAAAAACCATTAGTTGAAAAATATAACAAGCCAAATGAAGGAGTAAGATGGGCATATCGATGAGTATAAAAATAATGAAGTAAAGAGTGGTTAATTTACCCTGGATGGTTATAAAACTCATTTATCTCTACACATAACTGGTTATAGCCAGTCCACATAAATATATTTCTTGCTGAAATAAAAACTAAAAGTACAATTGGCAAATTAGGAAACCATTAAAAAATAGTTGGGAGCTTCGAAAGTACAGAGAAATATTGAGAAGGGTATAGTGTTAGTAGAAGAATACTAAGAATGAAAATAGAAAAATGGAAAACAATTCTTCTTTGGTCCGGGTTATGTAAAGAAATAAAATTGGCATATCATTAGGATATTTTTTCTCTATCGATACCTAAGTAGTACTTATTCTTCTTACAACAAACCATGGTCCTAGGAATTATAGATGAATAAACACTATCAACAATTACATATACAATCTAGAGGGACTATACGAGCAAGGAGATAAATTTTAAGGTAACAAAATAGATCTCCATTGATTCTAGATTAGAGTTTGGGTCACAGCCATTACAAAAACCCTATACTTCAGGACTAAGTAGTCGCAACAACTTAAGAGTGCACACTATTAGGCCATTGCTTGATATACTAAGGTATACTAAGGCATGAAACCCGTAACGGCCCATGTCAACTTTTGAACAAGCTACAACTATAAAAAAAAGAGCATGTTGAGAGATATTGGCGGCATGATGCATGACAACAAAATGTAATTAAAAATTCAGAGTAGTAGTAAATATAAAGCTACCATAAATCAATAACTCTAGAGGAAAACTTGTTCATATTCCATTCTAGATACACAAAGAACACATAAAGAGATTTCTGTAAGATTTAGATGACCAAAATTTACATTTGAAATGTAACAATAACAATTCTTTCGGCTTGAAAAGATATGTATATATGGTCCAAATTATTTACAAAACTCAATAGAGAATCCATATAGTTGAATAGACCATGGGAGGGAAATTGAACAAAAATTTAGAATGTACAACCAACATAATAGTAAAACTCCTTCGGGGAAGAAATTAACATTCTAATTAAATAGAAAAATTTACTCCAATTCTTAGCGCTTTGCAGGTCAGCGTTCCAACTTTATAGTTTTAAAATCAAGAAGACAATTTCCACAGCATAGGAATACTATAAGGCTCAACAAGCCTAGAAAAAGTTATGAAATTATTAGGCTAGAGGCCATCCCATACAAATTCCACACTACTGTAAACAAATCATGTTATGGGAAATGCAAGGTCGTAAGGGTTATGGCAAGAGACCAAGCATAGAATAAAAAACCATATTTCAATGTAACCTAGATTGAATCAGCAAGACAAGCGAAAAACGTGAGGAATACCAACCTGTAGTGTAGTAACTATAAGAGTGAGATGGGGGGAGGGGTGGGTGATTTCCTTTCTCATGTGGAATAGTAGGGGCATAGCGTTACAAATTACATAGAGAAAACAAACAAACAAACAAAAAATGCTAAGAAATATAAGGGGGTGAAGTAAATCGAACCAATTTACAACAATAGCTGGAAAGGCACGTACCTACAGATGAGGCCATTTGCATGTGTTGTTTTCCTGAACTCACAAGAGACTTCCATCAACACTTTCAAGGAAAGAAAAAGAATAAAGACCCACAAGTGATAGGTACCTTGAAGGATAAGAGGGTTATCCAAAAGCACTAAGACTAATAAGAAAAGAAAAAAATAAATTTAAATAACAAACCTATACCTTCAAAGTGTTGGAGCCTCTGTTGAAGAAATGATCATTCAAAGAAGGTTTTATCTAGCCTTGTAGTGTGAAAGTCTGACCCATTAGCTGCTGAAGAAAACAAAAGAACTAAAAAGAGAAGGGTCGACCATGCCAAGCACACAAGTCATTAAATTGATACCTTGGAGTTAAGGTAGTAAATTACATAGGAGGTTGAGAAATAAAATTTACCTGTTGAAGAAATGGAGAAGTATTCCAAAGAAATTTAGCACTACATAAATCAACAACCAGCATTGATGGAAGCTCTAAAGGCTTGCATAGGAGCGAATTTAGCCGAAATAGTGAGGAAGAAAAGGTACTAACTACATAAAAAGAAAAAATCTAGCTATATATATATATATATATATATATATATATATATATATATATATATATATATAGATGCATATATGTATATATATATATATATTAATGCCTACATCTGGTTGTTTAACCATACTAGTAAGTTTTTGGGCTTGTGCAGACTGTGAGAGGGAACATAGTGTCACGAAACCTAGTAAGCAAAGGAATCCTAGCTGTCGAGGTGCCCTTACCTCTCTCGAAAATGCTCTTAATACATGAAACCTTTCACATATCAAGGAAAATCAAGGGGAGTTGGTTATGATTTTCGATGCTGAGGTTAGGGTTTTAGAAAAAGTATTTCCACTGCCAAATGAAAAAAACTAATCCTCAATGTTCATAAATGGTGGTACTAGGCAACATGTGAAAATTACATGGGTACACAGGACCTTGCCCATAGTCATTCTCCCCAATAAAGACCACAAGACCACCTCTTACCCTTCCAGCCTACCCTTTTCCTCATTACAAAGGAAATCAAGAAATATTAAGTAGGTGCCATAAATATGCTCAAGGTTAACAAGCCATCAGACAAGTCCTTTGCTAACCTCATAGAAATTAATGAGAACCTAAATAATCCTAGGAATTTATGTGGGTCACATTAGAAGGAGGATTTATTCTTTGACTTGGATAAAATCATTTCTATAGGATAAATTTTAGAGGGTTCTATAAAGTATTAATTTAACTATAATAATAACCATAGGGGGCACCCTATAGTAGTTACCAACTAGGTTTACATAGAAAAAGGGAGGTCATATACCGAGGTATGTGACAAGTGATGAACGATTGATTGAGGGGTTTGTTGATGGTGCCAGACCCACCAACGTGTAAGGGGATCTCCCTGGTAAGAAGACCTAATTAGACCTCGGACAATTTGGCATAGGAGTTCCAGTAGTGGGTCGTATGGTAATGCCTTGATCACAATTTTGCACAGACGCAAGTAAGATGACTCTGTTGGTAGCAAGGGTGTGGCAGATGTAGTGAGTCAAGGAAGGTGCATGAGAGGTTCTAACACATGGGGTTTGAGATGAGTGTGCCCCTTGGAAACCTATAATAGTTCTTGGATGGGAAGGGAACACACAAGTGAAGATGCATCACAAGCTGGAAAGAAACTTAGCTAGCAATACAAAGTGATGGTTAAACCAACAACACATTTCAGAAAGATTCATACATACTCATACAGAATATTCCATACATGCATGTGTAAGAAAGAAAATACATATGGAATTTAGAGTAAACAAGATAGCTGGAATACAATACAACATATGCATGAAATGTGTTGGCTCTTATTATTTAAAGAAGTGTGAGTTCCATTCATACAATACATCCATGTCCAACCACTAGCTCCAATAGTGGAGCATTACAGCCACATCTGCCTACCCCTCCAAGAGATGTACTAGCTCAGTGCAGTGGAGAAGCCAATGCGCGTTACAATACTGTCCAAGCTCTCCCCAAGATAGTCTTATCGGAAGCTTGGCTTATCAAAAGCCTTTACAATGAGTTATGAGGTTCTATTTATAACAAAGGGTAGAGTGACCCTTGACATTCCCCTTTGTGGCAATTCATCTACCCTCATGACTCTTCATCTACTCTATGACCGTTACATCTAGCTATTGACACTTGACTTACACTTGACATGACTTAACATTATAATGCACATGTGCTCATGTGAGACAAAGTGGCTTGAGCAAGCCATGCAAGACATCACTGAGACTCGATTCATTGAGTTGAGACCAACGCTTTGATATGCTTGTGATGGTGAAGATGGTGAGTCGATGCCAAGCTTGGTCATTCGTGATGGTGTGCATGCACCCCATGGTGACATCTTGTTGAGGTGAACTCTTGCCTCCGTTGCATCTGGTGCATTGGTATGGCTCCTTCATCCAACTCATCTCCTAACATGCAAATGGTCTTCTTAGGTGCGGCTAAACTGACAACACACTAATTCATAGTGGCCGTGCTGATCTTCAAGTGTTTGTTGCTGGTGATGGACATCAACTTTCCGAAGTACATGTTTAGCTCCAGTTAGACTTACTTATTGTCTTTTCCTTGGTGAGTGTGCTGAATGGGTTGGATCGCATGCCTGTGCAGAATGACATGCATGTTGTTGAATCCCTTACATATGACCATAAACACTACTCACCATGTCTAGTCTGTTCGAGCTACTGGGATTGATCTTTAGCTTGTACAGGTGCATTTCATCTGTGAGTGCATGTTGCATCCACCGTTGTTCTTGTTCCTACTACAACTCATTTGGTTTTCTATGTTGCTTCATGTCCTTGAGTTGCTACTTCACCACATGCAACTCCTTCTTAGTTCCATTATCTGTCATCACATGATCCTCATGTCGCGTCGTCGCCTCATCACCTAAGTCTCCAAAGTTTCTTTCATCATCAATGGATCTGCTTGAGCTTGCCAATTTGTTCCCTCTTCATGTTGTCAACAACCTTGCTCTTACATTCGTTGCATTTGGTATGCTACCTTTAGCTGTTGTTCATGATGCTGCTTGTGTGATGTGGTTGCTATCATATCTTGATGTCCTTGTCTACGAAAAACTTGATGTCTTCGTGGGTGGGAAAATTCATAGACACTTGATCGATTGCATCCCCATGTGTGCTTGAACACCTACAATACTTGGAGACATGGAAACACTCATGGTGGGAAATCTATCAGTTGTAAACCAAAATGAACTTGAGGAATGACTTCCAACATACCTATGTGATTGACCATGAAGGTTGCAATTTCGGCTGGGAGGTCGGGAGATTGAATTCCAAGACTGCACAAGGCACAGTCTAGGCTATTGGGAGACTGAATGACTACTGGAACTGCGCAATGCATAGTCCAGTCTCATTGTTGATTGCTATAATTGCGCAATGTGCAATCCCATCTGGAAATCACTATAGGCTCAGTGACTGCATTGCGAATTTTTCTGGCCAATAGTCACTATCCCTAAAAAATTAGCAAAACAGTTATATAGGACAGTGCCTCAGTAGAAATGCGCATTTCTAGAGAGGAAGATAAAGCCTTTGTTCCCTGGATTGTGCAATGTTGTCTCAGTGAAGGCAGAGTCCGGGTTGAGGTTGCCTAGACTCGCTGACGGGCAACTGAACACGGATATGAGTGTGAATGCATGGTGA
Organism: Pinus tabuliformis; assembly: GCA_031772625.1. Taxonomy (NCBI): domain Eukaryota; kingdom Viridiplantae; phylum Streptophyta; class Pinopsida; order Pinales; family Pinaceae; genus Pinus; species Pinus tabuliformis. The sequence continues at coordinate 149,469,453 of CM062818.1, read as the reverse complement.
TATTGAGTGTAAGGATAAGTGAATGAGCATGCATGCAAATGGTGAATTACAAATTCATAAAATGGAACAACATGCATGTGGGTGAGGCGA